>JAODUO010000041.1:180000-197500 GCA_025642075.2 Ridgeia piscesae
TATTATGCATTATTGTTGTTTCACCATAATAGCTAGTATAACACAAAAAGGGTAACGGTTAATATTTCATCAGAAACACAAGCTCGCGCGCACACACGCACGTGTGTGTTATTATGTATGTTGATGTTGCACAATCACTGTGAAAGCAGCTAATTGAATTATTCATGATTACTTGTTGCCACTTTTAATTACAACGAACAAAAATCAGTAAGAGAAGCAACCTAAGTTTTGCGACGAATGACGCTTGGATCTACACACCATGTGTTAATTCTTACGGAGAAGCAATTGTAATTGTTCAAATAATTTTATTTATCCTGGTTTTGATCATGCATATTGATGATTATATGAATTATTCTTTTGGCTGCACCAAGGCAATTGTATGTTCATAAATACAGCGTGGTCGTAATGATTTATAATATTGTATGTATATATTATGGTATATATTGTGGTGTACTTACTGATTAGAGTACAACATGCAAAACAGTTGTATTATTGATCTTCTTTACTGTTCGTGTCATTCAGCATGTGTCAAGCTAGATGTATCACGTTCATCGTTGAAGTGTATTCACCAACATTTTACAAGTTTGAATAAAACAAATCACAGAACGATTGCAGATGTTGTACCATATTACTACAACATAACACATGTAATACGCCTGACCCACGACAATCCAGGAATATCGATATCGCCTAATCGTTTCACAGTATCGCTAACGAATACTTCATTATGCACGATACATTTATCTGGATAAGTCGGGATCTGGAAGCATCACTTCGATCACTGCATGGATTAATGAGGTCACATTTGTATTGTTTCAAATATACTACGCTCGAGTGATAGACCACTTCGCGTTCACGAAGGGTCGCTGCTGCTGATTACGTCAATATCAGCCATCGATACCCATCGCTGAACGCACTGCAAAACTCTAAATTTAAGTTCAGCCAAAGACATCGCTCACCAGTCTGTTGCGACTGGCGAAGTCAATGATTACTTTGACTCGGCGTACTACTGTACTTCGCGTAGGGGTCTACAACAGCTAGTTTTGCATGGCAAACAACCCTGACTTGCAAGGATGACTTCATGCATATGGTCCAGTCCATCCTCTGAACGCGGTTTTCTAGGAACACCGTCAATGAGAACTTCCGTCAATGCTTCAAGCTATCAGTGGCATCAGTGGCAAGCGGTTTATTATTTTTGCAGATTGTGTATGTCAAAATGTATGACTGGCATTACTATATCTAATTAAAGGAAATGTCCGTTTTAAAGCCACGTTATAAGCGAACGTTAAAATTATTGACTCGTATTCTGAAATGGTTTTCATCTCTCGCAAGACCCTCGCTCTGATTAAATATAGATACGTTTTCTTGTTTAATTATCAAGATATTTTTGGTATGAATTCCGCACTCCGAATAGCATTAATTATAACAAAAAGGGAGATAATTTACGCACGTAATATAATTTATATATTTTCCGGCGTATAGAGATACCTAGACATACTTGATTATAGAACTATGCAGATCTCTGTTTTCGCTGAGCCCAGCCAAATGATCAAACCGTAGTATTATCGGAGGTTTAATAAACATACCAATACAAAGGTGTTACTTTGAACATACACGATCGGTGTCATAATTACATATCACTGTCAGAGGTTTAATAAACATACCAATACAATAGTATTACTTTGAATATACACGATAGGTGTCATAATTGCATATCACATTAAATCCGGCGTGTCAGCTTCTAACATAATAAAACACAGCTTTCTAAGAAAAGAACCAAAACGTCGTATTGTGTAACCGGCACTTCTGTCAATTGGTGATTTCTAAAATAATAACAATAACACAAGTTTTATTAGCAACTCAACTGAGTTGGATTAACAGAAAGGCGTCGAATGCCAAAGATAGTGCTGACGGTTGCGACCAGTAACTGAGCAGTTGGCTCAATAGGTTATGTGCATATAAACATAATATATACATATCCAAAGGTGTGGATCCTGATTCTATATCCCCGAAATGTCACTGTCACAACAAAACTACCAGGTTCGTTATAATTATACCTAGTCATCGACACTTAAGCTGTCGTACGAAAATATTCTCTAAAACAGGGCTTCATGGTATGTACAGAGCAGGCCTACTTTTCGCATTTCTATAGCAATCTTGTGTGCGAAACTCCGCTACGACCGATTTCTAAACGTTAACCGGTACAGCAAAAACGCTGCGCCAACGTTTGTGACGATATTGCGTTAATGGTCGTGGGCAGTGTTGTCATACAAGCAACGTGAACTATTTCACTTTTGTTTTGCGATGAACAGATTCGGCAGTCTTCTTGTGTCCTTATGGCGCATAGATGCCACGAAGAGTTCGACATCGGCCAGTGGGTAGTCGAGGTAAATAGCAAGACTCCGCCATTGTGCCTGGTGTCTGTCTCCGCGGTCGCCGCAGTCACAGTGAACACTGCAAGTGAACACGGACTGTAACAACTAAAACGGTTTTGCAAAAATGCATTTCCCACCATATTAACCACTGTAGTTCAAATTCAACATGAGTGATGCTGTAGCTGTGGCAGGCAACCTATACTGCTCACATTTCATGAATATGAAAACTATGTCGTGTCTACGCCTAATATGCATAGGCGTCGGAAACAAGAGGCTGAGCATTCTCCCCTCTCTCTCTCTCTCTCTCTCTCTCTCTCTCTCTCTCTCTCTCTCTCTCTCTCTCTCTCTCTCTTTATTTTGATACCCTGACTTGTGGTGCAAATCGAGGTTATTAGAGTGTCCCCATAGCTCAAACTTTATGTGAACATGGCCATAAAATTGTCAACAGAACTATTTTCGATCGGCGGAAATAAAGCCTCGACTTAGCCCTCTCCCCTCCACCCCTGCTTAGCCCTCTCCCCTCCACCCCTGCTTAGCCCTCTGCCCTCCACCCCTGCTTAGCCCTCTCCACTCCACTCCCGGCCTATGGTATTTTATTTACGCCAGTTTGTTAACAAACATGATATAACATTGCACAACTGGTTACGTTTATCAATTCGGCATTAAAAGGTAGCATTCAAATGCAAAATGCACTGACCTGCTGATTAAATATTGCACTTACTCTCAGATGTCACGTTTAGTGGCGTGATTTCGTGCTACTTTTCCTGTCGTCCATCAGGTGGCGGATGTGACGCTTGACCTCTTCTTTCTTCTGCGGATCGTGGTCGAGACGGCTGAGGTAATCAAAGATGGCGGCTGTTCCTTGGTCGCAGATACTTTTGTTCGGATAACTCATGTTAGGGTTAGTCCCAACCCTCAGTTCAGCCGGGAAGGACTGATGGAAATGCTGGAACCGTTCGTCTCCGAGCAATCCCTGTGAGATGGCAACATAAGCGGGTTAGCCTTAAGTCTTCAAAGGTTTTACGATCGATGTGTAACGGTGGTGCAGCAGTGCGTACTACTACCCACTGGCCATTACGATTGCAGTGGGAAAATGACCACTGAATCACAAGTCATACGAATTTATTTCACTTTGAAAAATGTTGATAAGGAGCAAAGTTTCTTATGTTCCTCTTATAATTGTTTTTTTTTATAAACACTAACAATCAAAATAAAAAATATATTATCTTGTGGCGTTCGAGAGATAAACTTATTAATAAATAAAGTATATTATAAAAGAGAGTACAGTAACAAATTATTCTAAGAACTATAAACGATTGGAAATACAATAGATAAAAGCAATTGTTAGGAAATATCATTTACATCTCACAGCCATAGCAGATCATCATCACATATCTAAAATCGACGAGAAAATTACTTATGCTGCGAGAAAGTATCCAAAAAATACTGTATCCAGTACGAACTATAATACTGCAAATGTCAATTGAGGCAAGACATGGGCGAATCCAGAGGGTTTGGAAGCATGTGCCCGAGACCTTTGGAATTCGCGGCTGCGAAAATGTTTGAACACCACTTCACATGTTCCGATGGCGCGGTCAGAGACAGCGCATCGCTAGCACGTTAGCGATTGACGATTTTGGCGAACCTCAAGGATGCAACTGGACGTTTTTGTGCCCCATATCTCTCTGGATTACTCTCGCTGGATCGACCCTGTATGAGTGCGTTACCTGTAGTTTGTGCAGGTCGAGAGGCAGGTAGATGAGATTATTTTCTCGCACCGACAGCGTGTGCAGACTGCTGAGCTTGCATATCGTCTTAGGAATTTCTCTCAGCTTGTTCTTCGACAGGCGCAGTACCTTTATTTGAGCAACAACATCGTTCACGTTGACCTGCTCCTCGTATGAAAGGCTAACATGCCACGGATTTGCATCTAGTGTATCAACTTTGAAGCGTATCCTAATCCTAACCCACAACTTTGATATATATCTTGATCTATGCATATGATTTAACATAAACAAACATCTATAACTGTTAACGCGTGAGCCAATTATATCATACAATTAACTGTATAGATACTGCATTGTGGCGCGTGGCACCCTCTGATCTGTGAGAGAGTTAGTGTGAGCGTGTGGCGCCCTCTGCACTGTGAAAGCGCTAACGTGAGCGTGTGGCGCCCTCTGCACTGTGAAAGAGTTGACGTGAGCGTGTGGCGCCCTCTGATCTGTGAAAGAGTTAACGTGAGCGTGTGGCGCCCTCTGCACTGTGAAACATGGTACATTGTAACCCCATGAACATGAACTATGAACTTGTAACGCTCCTGGTGTACACATCAAGCAAATATGCAAGTCTACATATGAACACATGGTTAATCATCACAAACATAGAGGAAAGAGGATGTTAAAGGTATCCTAAGTTTAGTCGTGCTGAAGAGATCATAAGGGATTTCTGTTTTAAATTGACTTATCTAAACTTCTTTATTTTATAACGGTTCGTTTCTAATTGAACAATTGCATATTCGTCGGTGTTGATATCTGCATCGTCTTCGACTTGTGATTCGGTCAACATCGGACAGCGTTGTTTACCCAGTTTCCAAAATACACACAACAACATGTCTGTGTAGATTACGAACCTAACCACAAACGTTTACTTACATATAATTGTTGCACTTACAAATGTTTGTTTAGGAATAAAATACCTTGAGTTTAGTCAGGCAACCGATTTCGGAAGGGATTTTCTGCAAATGGTTGTTACTGAGGCCGAGAAACTCCAGCTCCAGTAACCGCTCGCACAGCTTCGCCGGGAACTCTTTTAGACAGTTTCCCTACAAAAAACGTTTACGTGAGAGAGAGAGAGAGAGAGAGAGAGAGAGAGAGAGAGAGAGAGAAGAGAGAGAGAGAGAGAAGAGAGAGAGGTGGACAGATATAGACAGAGAGACAAAGAGCGAGAGAGCGAGCACGGGAGGGGATGGAGGGACAGAGGGAGGGAGCGAGGATGGAGAGAAAGAAAATAAGAAATAAAAGAGAGATGGGGAGGAATGGAAAAACGGAGGAGTATGGAAAGGAAGGTTGGAATGGGACAGGGAAGGACGGGGAGATGATAGATAGAGAGATAGAAAGATAGGATGGATGGATGGATGGATGGATGGATGGATGGATGGATGGATGGATGGATGGATGGATGGATGGATGGATGGATGGATATGGATGGATGGATATGGATGGATGGATGGTATGGATGGATGGATGGATGGATGGATGGATGGATGGATGGATGGATGGATGGATGGATGGATGGATATGGATGGATATGGATGGATGGTTTGGATGGATGGTTTGGATGGATATGGATGGTGGGTGGGTGGGTGGGTGGGTGGATGGTTGGGTTGATGGATAGAAGGATGGAAAGAGATGTAACGAGGAAGGAAAGCAAGAATAAATAAAGGTACTGATTATATGGCATATATATATATATATATATATATATATATATATATATATATATATATATATATATATATATATATAGTATATATATAGTATATATATATATATAGTATATATATATAGAGAGAGGGGGAGAGGGAGAGGGAGGGACAGTCAGAGATAGAGGGAGGGAGGAGGAAAGAGGAGCGACAGTATATTGCATGAACCGGCATTATATTTGTTTGTATGAATTAAAATGTGTACTTTGTACATTCGCTGCGGTCTTTCCGTTTCCGTGCTGTTTTTCCTTTCCATTAATGCATTGTGACATACATGTTTTAAAACTCGACAGTTCTGTTATCATACGCGAACGTTCCAATGACAGTTTGACTAAGTAGCCTGCGTTACCGGCATGTCAATGACGCGCAGTCTCTTCAAGCGTTCCATGCCTTGAGGGAGACTGCCGATCCAGTTGTAGCCGATGTACAGCTCAGTCAGGTTCTCACACACGACGATTTCGGGGATACTCTGCAGTCTCTCATAGTCCCCCTTCTCCTGGATCTCGTACTGGTCCTGTAGAACAAACAACAAGAATAGTATGTATACATTGTTCGTGATGGGCGGTGTGCCGGTTGCGGTAACGGCGGTGGTGGTGGTGGTGATACTGATGGTAATAATTGTGTGTGGTGGTGGTGCCGGTGGCGGTGGTGGTGACAATGGTGCTGGTGGTGGTGCCGGTGGTGGTGGTGGTAATACTGGTGGGGGTGAGATATTGATGATGGGTTAGACACGATGGTGGTAGTGGTGGTGAAATATTGGTAATGTGGTGGACATGATGGAGGTAATGGTGGTGAGATATTGGTGATGTGGCGGACATGATGGTAGCATTGGTGGTGAGATATTGGTGGTGTGGTGGACATGATGGAGATACTGGTGGTGAGATATTGGTAATGTGGTGGACATAATGGTGGCAGTGGTGGTGAGGCATTGGTAATGTGGTGGACATGATGGAGGTAATGGTGGTGATATATTGGTGATGTGGTGGACATGATGGAGATACTGGTGGTGAGATATTGGTAATGTGGTGGACATGATGGTGGCAGTGGTGGTGAGGCATTGGTGATGTGGTGGACATGATGGAGGTAATGGTGGTGAGATATTGGTAATGTGGTGGACATGATGGTGGTACTGGTGGTGAGGTATTGGTGACGTGGTGGACATGACGGTGGTAATGGTGGTGATATATTGGTGATGTGGTGGACATGATGGAGGTAATGGTGTTGAAATATTGGTGATGTGGTGGACATGATGGTGGTAGTGGTGGTGAGATATTGGTGATGTGGTGGAAATGATGGTGGTAGTGGTGGTGAGGCATTGGTGATGTGGTGGACATGATGGTGGTAGTGGTGGTGAGGTATTGGTGATGTGGTGGACATGATGGTGGTAGTGGTGGTGAGGCATTGGTGATGTGGTGGACATGATGGTGGTAGTGGTGGTGAGGTATTGGTAATGTGGTGGACGTGATGGTGGTAATAGTGGTGAGATATTGGTGGTGTGGTGCACATGATGGTGGTAGTGGTGGTGAGGTATTGGTGGTGAGGTGGACATGATGGTGGTAGTGGTGGTGAGATATTGGTGTGTGGTGGACATGATGGTGGTACTGGTGGTGAGGTATTGGTGACGTGGTGGACATGATGGTGGTAGTGGTGGTGAGATATTGGTGGTGTGGTGGACATGATGGTGGCGGTGGTGGTGAGATATTGGTGATGTGGTGGACACGATGGAGGTAGTGGTGGTGAGGTACTGGTGATGTGGTGGACGTGATGGTGGTAATGGTGGTGAGATATTGGTGGTGTGGTGCACATGATGGTGGTAGTGGTGGTGAGGTATTGGTGGTGAGGTGGACATGATGGTGGTAGTGGTGGTGAGGTATTGGTGGTGTGGTGGACATGGTGGTGGTACTGGTGGTGAGGTATTGGTGACGTGGTGGACATGATGGTGGTAGTGGTGGTGAGATATTGGTGATGTGGTGGACATGATGGTGGTAGTGGTGGTGAGGTATTGGTGATGTGGTGGACATGATGGTGGTAGTGGTGGTGAGATATTGGTGATGTGGTGGACATGATGGTGGTAATGGTGGTGAGATATTGGTGATGTGGTGGACATGATGGTGGTAGTGGTGGTGAGGTATTGGTGATGTGGTGGACATGATGGTGGTAGTGGTGGTGAGGTATTGGTGATGTGGTGGACATGATGGAGGTAGTGGTGGTGAGATATTGGTGATGTGGTGGACATGATGGTAGTAGTGGTGGTGAGGTAGTGGTGATGTGGTGGACATGATGATGGTAATCGTGGTGAGGTATTGGTGGTGTGGTGGACATGATGGAGGTAGTGGTGGTGAGGTATTGGTGATGAGGTGGACATGGGGTGGTGGTGAGGTATTGGTAATGTGGTGGACATGATGGTGGTAGAGGTGGTGAGGTATTGGTGATGTGGTGGACATGATGGAGGTAGTGGTGGTGAGGTATTGGTGATGTGGTGGACATGATGGAAGTAATGGTGGCGAGGTATTGGTAATGTGGTGGACATGATGGAGGTAAAGGTGGCGAGGTATTGGTGATGTGGTGGACATGATGGTGGTAGTGGTGGTGAGGTAGTGGTGATGTGGTGGACATGATTATGGTAATGGTGGTGAGGTATTGGTGGTGTGGTGGACATGTTGGAGGTAGTGGTGGTGAGGTATTGGTGATGAGGTGGACGTGATGGTGGTAATGGTGGTGAGGTATTGGTCGTGTGTTGGACATGATGGTGGTAGTGGTGGTGAGGTATTGGTGATGTGGTGGACATGATGGAGGTAATGGTGGTGAGGTATTGGTGGTGTGGTGGACATGATGGTGGTAGTGGTGGTGAGGTATTGGTGATGTGGTGGACATGATGGTGGTAGTGGTGGTGAGGTATTGGTGATGTGGTTGACACGATGGAGGTAGTGGTGGTGAGGTACTGGTGATGTGGTGGACGTGATGGTGGTAATGGTGGTGAGATATTGGTGGTGTGGTGGACATGATGGTGGTAGTGGTGGTGAGGTATTGGTGGTGAGGTGGACATGATGGTGGTAGTGGTGGTGAGGTATTGGTGGTGTGGTGGACTTGGTGGTGGTACTGGTGGTGAGGTATTGGTGACGTGGTGGACATGATGGTGGTAGAGGTGGTTAGGTAGTGGTGATGTGGTGGACATGATGGTGGTAGTAGTGGTGAGATATTGGTGATGTGGTGGCCATGATGGAGTTAGTGGTGGTGAGGTAGTGGTGATGTGGTGGACATGATGGTGGTAGTAGTGGTGAGATATTGGTGATGTGGTGGACATGATGGTAGTAGTGGTGGTGAGGTAGTGGTGATGTGGTGGACATGATGATGGTAATCGTGGTGAGGTATTGGTGGTGAGGTGGACATGATGGAGGTAGTGGTGGTGAGGTATTGGTGATGTGGTGGACGTGATGGTGGTAATGGTGGTGAGGTATTGGTCGTGTGTTGGACATGATGGTGGTAGTGGTGGTGAGGTATTGGTGATGTGGTGGACATGATGGAGATAATGGTGGTGAGGTATTGGTGGTGTGGTGGACATGATGGTGGTAGTGGTGGTGAGGTATTGGTGATATGGTGGACATGATGGAGATTGTGATGGTGAGGTATTGGTGATGTGGTGAATATGATAGACGTAGTGGTGGTGCTGTCAACAGTTGCAGAAGCAGGGGCAACATCAGAGCTGCAGGTGGTGTAGTCATCACTGAGATACAACGTGCATTTACAATATATAATCTGCCACCCTAATTGATCAACCTCGATATACATTTGTGTTACAAGACTGGCAGGCATGTTTCACGAGACTGGCAGGCATGTGTCACAAGACTGGCAGGCATGTGTCAACACTGGTAATTACAACTGATAAGACCGGTGAAATTTAGAGGGGCCGGTTGACCATTAAATTAACAAACAATTCTGAGTCTACAGGACTAATTACTTTCATTGGCAGGACTGGTAGTGAAGCGAATCAAATAGGTCTGCATTAATTGCATAAATAGCACAAATACTAGGTTTGTCACTGAAACAATTAAAACCTGCCAATAATGTCTGTGGTTTACGTGAAAGGATTCTACGCCAGCCGTTCGCGAGTAATTGGACACATGTTTTGATTATTTCAAGACTGGCAATTTTTTTCTCTAGCCAACATACAGACCTGGACACTGAACTTTGTGAGCGAACGCATTTTCTTAAGCGTGCCTGCGCACAAATTGGTGATCCGGTTCCGGTCAAGTACCAGCGTTTCCAAGTTGGTAAGAGACGCCACTTCTGGGGGAATTTCGCGAAATTTATTTTCACGCGCGTCGATGGAGATGATGCTTGCCGGATCACCCGGCAACTGGCCCAACTTTGACAGGTGACGATTCGATACTGTCACCGTGATCGCACTCGAGGGAGACGGCATGTCTGTCAACAGGAACAGCACAGCACGTGACTAGAGGAGGCCGATGGATGAATCGTATTTGAACTGTAAATTTAAAAACGGACAACGGATTAAGTTGTCAACATTTTCCGAAGGGTACAGATCCTACGCTAGGTGTGGATCGGATCGAGTGTAGCATCCTTGCTATTGTTATTACGAATTAGTCACAACAGTCAACATCTAATGTACTCTTTAGGGAGGGGGAGGGAAGTCAAGAAAAAGGCGTATACTCTTTGTACGTTTCCGAAAATTCTTACGATTATGAGCATCGTAAGTATGAAATATAATGATAATAATAAAACTATTGGTTACCAAGTTTTAGCTCACCACTACGCGTACAGATTACTATTAGGTATGGTCATCTTTTGTAGCGCGTAAACAAAATCTGGAAACTCTTGGATATGTTATATCAACTGTTAGCTAATCACTGCGCGTAGTAATTTAAAGACCAATCCCATTTTACTCTTACTATAATATGCGCCATTGGTATATCGGTATTATTTTGCTCGTGTACATATGAAGTACTGTTGATTAACTAAGATAACAAATACTGTTAATAATACTTGTTATGTTTACGTTGGTTATTACATATCGTTGATGTGTACCGTGTAAATGAAACTAAACACAATGACTATCTGTCATTGTTGTCACTCGCAAAAGAGGGGAAACGTTCAAAATGTTTTATAACATGATTATATTATCCTACAAACATAAACCGTGAAACGTTATCGATCAAATCAAAGTAAAAACATGCAAAAGATATTAAAGCAAAGGTGTTTTGTAGTGACAAATTTCTTAAATATGCATATATAAAATAATTGAACGAGACGCTTTGATGCGACATGTTGAGATAGCGCGATAGTCGTCAATTGTGACATGTAGACAGTACTTCAAAGAGTCTCAAGTCAGACGTGTTCAGGTTTGGTAGTTTGCAGGTACTGGCCCACGTGACGGAATTAAACGACTCGACAAACATGATTATTATAATATAGTAACGTACCGTGTGTGCGCAGGTATTCAAACACATACTCGATGCCCTGTTCCACGACCTCTACCGGAGGGTACTCCCACGGGTTGCTGGCCAGGAATAACCCGTCCAAAGCCTGTCCGTCTCGGTCTGTTCGTGGTGCGCCTAGCTGACTGAGGCGAGCAAAGTCTTTCGGGAGCCTGTGCAGCTGGTTCTGTCTCAACGACAGTGTGTGAAGACGTCTGAGATTACCAATGCTGTCCGGCAGCCGAAACAAGCGGTTGTTGGCGATGCGCAACACCTCGAGGTGTGACAGGTCGCCGACCGCCTCCGGAATCTCACAGATTTCGTTTCCGCTGAGAAAGAGCTGCTTCAGCGACCGGATGCTGCACACGTGCTCCGGGAAGTTCTGCAGGTTGTTGAGTCGCAGATCCAACACGCACAGCGCGTTCGTCCTGGCGAGAGACTCCGGTAGACGGTCGACGTTGTTCTGACAGAGCAACAACATCCGCAGCTTAGGTAGACGCCCGACTTCCTCAGGAAGACGCTGAAGGTGTTGTCGCTTGGAGATCGACGCTCTCGGTATAGCCGATTGGTTGTTGAGACTGATGCTCACCAACGACGTGACTTGGCCGAGGTCGATGGGGAGGTCGATTAGGTGGTTGTGGTCGAGGTTCAGCGCGGCCACTTGCGGTATGCCTTGCCGCAGCTTTGCGACGGGTATCTCCGTCAGATGACAGCCGGACATGTTCAACCATTCCTGAGACTGTACCAGCGTGGCGAGCGGTTTGTCCCAGGATATCTTCCCATCCGGCACCACCGGAACTGGATTCTCTACCGGTCTTCGGCTCATGATTGTCCGTCTCAGCAATCGATCTGAAGCAACATAGTAATAGTAGTTGTAACATTTCTATGGCGCGTATATCCTTGAAATTATTTCATGCTCTCGGGTGCAACAAACAAGATTATTAGGCGTAATCATAAACGGGGACCGGCGAGACCGTCATTTGAACATGGAGCCGCCGAAATGTAATGGTAGAAAACCAATTTCAAACACATGTGTTTTGAGTTTGTTTACGAAGATGGCTATAGTTTCATAAGATTTAATTTTATTAGGGAATTGATTCCAGATTGTTGGCGCAGCTCCAGACAAAGCACGTTTGCCTATGTTGAACTTAGTTTTAGGAACAAAAAGTTATTTGGAAACGGATGATCTAGGGGTCCTACGGATATCAGGGAAACTAATTTTTTTTATTTGCCATAGAGACATGATACATACGTCGCTGACGATCGAAATGATTTATATTTGACGCCGCCATCGCAAACCAGACTGCTCAGTCCTACAAGGCCGCACAGACTCGACCATATGTTCCACTCCTTCATGTACACCGTATATAACCACCAAAATAAACATAACACAATAATACAAATGAAATTCACTTAGAAATGAATTATTACTAAACAAAATATATTCGTGCGGCATATCTGATTATGTACGGTAATGCGTTTCAGTCTTGGTTATCGTGTGCTATAACGACGTGTGTTGGGTGTACCTCATAAGATAGTTCTAGCGTTTGACTACGTGGCAAGCAGATATTTACGTGTTAATAAGTCTGCTCTTGATTTGGTGGCCATCTTGAAAATGACCACTAATCTAATTTTCCTACCGTAATAACTGCGTCACATAAAATCATACTTTTATCCACTTATAGGGTTAGGATTTCAAGCATTTTATATTTCAGCTTTGTCATTCACATCCGCCATTTTAACGGTATCGTTCACATCCGCCATTTTAAAAGATGGCGGTCATCAATACGAAATTCATTACATTTTGGCACATACGTCACGTTGCATGGTCATGTGTATATCTATGCATAAACGTATTAAAGGATATGCAATTAAAAGCAAATTGTAAATGTAACGTACGTTGGCGTAGACATATTGGTCATTTAAAGAGATGGCGCCCCTTCCACCCTGTCGAAGCATTTTGTTCCCACATATATCGTAAGAAAGGTATCCTAAGAAAGATATAATCAAGAGCCAAACAGGTTAAGTCAAAATAAAATATTTTTAAAGGTATTACTTTTTCCTTTCGCTGATATTCTTTTCTGCCAGTATTAAAAATATGGCTTATTATTTGCGCATCTTCAAGAGGAGGTAATCCAGAATCGTGTAATTACTGTCAAAAGGCTTTTTCAGGTGCAACAATCTGAAATATTACTTGTGACTTTCACCAATATTCACAAATCCGTCATTATTTAATTACCCCAGTGTTCAGTACCTCGTTGTTGAAATATTATCGCATTTGCAACTTAGCATGGTTTGTTTGATAGTTGTCACCGAAGACTGTTTAAGAAATCACAACATTCCATTCAGATTATTCTGGAGTTGTTACAGACGTCTCTTTGTGGGGTTGGTTTCTTGAGTCACTGGTATCATCAGCACAGTGAACAAGTGAATCATTGTCATGCACAATTACCGTGCATTCTTCGTGCCGACTCAGTTGGTTTTCAACAATGTCAGAATCAATGCGTCTGATATTGTTCGTAGGTAATACTACACAGTCCTTTGTAAATATGCTGGAGGAAACCGCCTGAAAAATAGGCATTGTTGTTAAACGACGCGTTGTTTTTTAACGTCACTTCACTCTCGCCGACGGCTGCTCCTCTGTGACACAGATAAAGACAAGTCGACAAAAATTTTATTCTGTGCCGAATATTCACCCACCTTAAAATCGTTTCACAGCAGCTTGAAAAGATCCCGGTAAATAGGAGCGTAGCGCTAAAACTAACTAAATCAGGTAACACGCAGTACCACTACAACAAGCCCAATTGTATGCGTCTGTTTATAAAACACATTTGTAATGTAGAGATAATTTTATTTTAATTTAAGTAATTATTTTAATTTATATCCTACATGTAAAGTGCTTTGAATACTTTTAAGTAGATTTGGCGCTATATAAGTGTATTTATTAAAACGTATCCCATTCTCTGCATTTTAATATCAGTTCATGAATCCACATTCCTCCCGTTGGTCCAGTTTATCTCCACATAGACCCTATTTCGTGGGTCGAATCGTCTGTATTACGAGCAGCTACTGCTCATATCTATGTATCCATATTACAATTTAATTTTCTAAAACTGTAGACACCTTTCGTAAAAAAACTGAAAACATATTTCGTTGAAATTGTTTTTCCAACATAACTTTTCGGTGGTTCAATGCTCCAGTGACGACGTTTATCTGTCCCCGTTTATGATTCCGCCAAATGATTTAAGTTTGTTACGCCTTTGAGCTTGACTTTTTAAGTATATAAGGACTATAGACGTTTTACAATTATTAAGCCTAATTCATTTAATCTCACAGCTCCACGACAATAATTCATTCAGGATCATAGCCAGGTTCCACTTAAAGGTGGTTAATTTAATGTTTTCAAATTTATGTATATAATAATATTATAGTCAATATATATATATATATATATATATATATATATATATATATATATATATATATATATATATATATATATATATATATATAGTGTGCATTCACTGAATTATTCTGCAGTATGAGCATAACATGTACAACAAATGTGATATGGATAAACTGCCAAAAAGAGCGTGACCGGAAGAAAGGGAAGAGCAAGGCTGAGATGGGAAGACAGCTTGACACTAGACATGGGAATGGCTGGCATGAACAGCCACACATGAGTGGTCGTTGTTGAAGAGAGAGAGAGAGGGGGGGGGGTTTAATTGGAAAGAACTTGTAAGAAAAACGGAAGCAACCAAATGATCCACACCTCAATGGAAGAAGGGAAAACACGATTTTATTTTGAAATGTCAGTTTTCTTGGGTCAAACGGATACGCACTTGATTACATTGACGACTTCAGTAACCTGTTCCAAGACTGAATATCTTGGCTTGCTGTAGTCATAAATACGGTATATAAGAATTTCGCTTAACTATCGTGTTTTGTATACTGTAATATGTAATAGCTCAGTTACGATTTTTTACTTTACATTATGTTACGTTAATTACGTTACATCCAGATGTTACTATGATTGATATCACGTGAGTAGTCCCAATGCAATATTTTAGAGTACATCAACAGTCTATACAAATGTATTCTGAAGTTTTAAAACTGCACATAAACGGTCCACAAAATAATGCGGCGCGACCCATTCATAAAGAATTATTATTTATATACTATAATTATTCATTTGGAAAACAAGTAAAAATAACATGGGTGTGAACCCGAACTGCATCTATGATACGGTCCTGAGCATAAGACCCTAAAAAGCACGTATGGGCGATAATGAGCCAATGTGTGCATGCGTAGGGCCTTCAGCTGTGTGCCCGGCGCGGGTTTAAACTGCCTCACATTCGATGCTTCATGGTCGACAAAACACGACACGCCCTGTTCGTGACACCTTCGGTGGAAGCGTTTATTAAATTACTTTGGTCTCTTTAAATGCATCGGTTCCCACGGTAGAACTGTCCGTCTGGACTGGTTTGACCTGATCCATAGTGGAAAAGATATCAGCTGTTACAACCAACAGATCATTCAAACTGGCATGAATATATGGACGGCCCCTTTTAAAGTGGGTCGCTCTCTCCGATCCCTAATCGCACTCAGTCGTCTACCTGTCCTTACCTGGCCTCGGGCTGTCCCCGCCTGGTCTGTTGTTTGGTCAGTCGGTCAGTTGTCCCCGACCAACCGAAAACATTGACAATCACACGCAACCCACACTGTCTCACCCTTCCCAAGTCACGGGGACGTTTTGTACGTACCATAACAAACTTTAGATTGTTGTCAGATAACATACCTGTGTTGAACCTTGCAAAGGACACAGCAGTGTCATCCTACCGCACAAAATAGTTGTACAATTTCGGCAAATCCGTGCGATGAATGGTTGTTCCACGACTTGATCGAGACACTGAAGGCGTTTCTATGTCGGTTTGAAGCCGACTTGGGCAGTCAGGAAGTTTTCATTCCCGGTGCTGGCACAATTCACTGAATATTCGTACGCATGCGCGCTAGTTTAGTCGTAATCCCCCTCTGTCGTTTTTAGAGCGTGAACTCATGTGGGGCGAGCCAACGACCACGTGCGGTATGCAGACACAGACAAGTTTATATAAGCTACATGTAGGTGGCTACAATGTATTCATACTATATGCATGTTCACATACAGTAAATACATACGTACATGCAAACATACGTCACATACATGTATTTTAAAAACTTCTGCATTATGGTTACACGCACCCATGCACACACACGCACGCACGCACGCACGCACGCACACACACACACACACACACATATATATATATATATATATATATATACGACGTACATAAGTACGCATGCACACATAAATAAACACATACACAAAAAGGATGCACGCACGCACACAGTGACACTCATATACACGCATTCACGCACGCATGTTTGCACGCACACACACACACACACACACACACACACACTCACCACACACGCACACACACACCACACACGCACACACACACGCACACACGCACGCACACACGCACGCACACACGCACGCACGCACACACACACACAAACACACACACACGCACACACAAGCGCGCTCGCACAAACAAACAAAAACTCAAATAAAACAAATGACGGTGGGGCGGCCGGGCTGTCTGTTGGGCGGGTTGGTGGGCGAGCGGGTGGGCTAGCGGGTAGGCGGGCGTACGTTGGCGTGTGTGCATGTATGCGCGTGTTTCCGCTGTCAACATATGAACTGGTTTCTCAGCTGAAATTTTCTTCATCCCTATTTTTCATGCGACTTCTGATAGTGTCACGGTCTCAATTTAGGACGTAAAAGATTCTCTGAGGACGACAAGTATCCAGACAGTGACCACCCTTAATGCCAGCATAGAAAGGTCGGATAGTTCAACGAGAGCTCATACGATCATAACATTGTAATCACAATAAGTATACACTAGTTAGTTAATAGACCTTTGCCGAGTGCTGGAAATAGCTAAGAAAGTCGACACGACACAATACAACAGCGCAACGGTTCACGTGACACGAACAATCCACCGGTGAGTTGTCTACAGTCACGCCTGGCTGCGCACCAGGGATCCGCTCAAAACTCGCGAATTTGCTATCTTAACAGTCAGTGGAATCACTTCATGTTAACGGCTGACCAAGCAGTCCAATAAGACGTATTTCATGCAGTGGTGTATGAGAAAATATATAAT
>JAODUO010000041.1:207500-260000 GCA_025642075.2 Ridgeia piscesae
TAAAGTGTACACATTTGGTGTACGTTCAAGATGGCACAGGCGTACGCGGCACTCGAGTCTCGATTGTTTACAGTCGTTACCAACAACAACAGCAAAAACAACCACACCTGCCACTCGAATTAATTTTCCTGCCAGCATAAATATCAAGGCGCGTGTATCCGTTTGGATTCTCAGTCAAAATGGACACGCATTTTGTTGTACAGAATTAAGGCAGTTGTATGTTAAATTGCAAAAGTGAGCGAGCACTCTGTGGTGCATTTGGCTTGTCAATGTTATAAGCGGCCGACTATTATCGCTCGCTCGCGACTAGGGCGGTTGCCAGGGGCGACGTCACTACACTTCCGCGTATTTCGCGCAGGTTGCTTTTGCGACGAGCGTCAGGATTAGCAGTGTTGGCCAACACGATTAGACTGAAGCGTTGCGACCATCAGAAATGGCTACTTATCCTACACGGATCGATGCAACATGGGTGCATTTGCGGGACCGGCAACCACCACTCTTCCAAATGCCGCATATGTGGTACGTAAATAACAAGCGCTTTCAACAGCTGCGAGTCAGTACTCGTACTCTGTCGCTGCCGCTGGCCCATGTCTGCGGCTGGATGTGTGTTAATACGTCCTAGACCTAGATTACCAGGCGTCCTACACCTAGTACACACTAGAGTCTATAGTCTGACTGACTGCTCATCCAGTGATACCTTTTGGGGCTGTTAATTAATTTATTTCCATTTTTAATATTAAAATTAATAATTCCGTAATAATTATCACATGTACTGATGTAAATATGTTACGTTTTATAACATACATACATGTGTGTGTGTGTGTGTGTGTGTGTGTGTGTGTGTGTGTGTGTGTGTGTGTGTGTGTGTGTGTGTGTGTGTGTGTGTGTGTGTGTGTGTGTGTGTGTGTGTGTGTGTGTGTGTGTGTGTGTGTGTGTGTGTGTGTGTGTGTGTGTGTGTGTGTGTGTGTGTAGCTCTCTGTCTTATAAATCAGGTTTAATGATCATCTGCTTAAGAAGATCCACTTCGAAATGTTGTTTTGCCCTTATAGCTTATATTTGTCAAAACCCGTTATGGTAACTTATTCAGCCTCCATTGTCGGAGAAGAAACATTACATACATATTCATACATACATTCACATATAAAAGACACACGCTGTGATATGGTGAAGAATAAAATGACTGATAAAATATATAGCAACAATACATACAGTGGCATGATATAATAAGTAAAAGTCAGCATATATTGTGTATGTTAGTTAAAAGAAAATATGCGTAATATATTGGAGTGCAGTGGCTTGGTAAAATTATTGGTAAATAACAGGTGTTTAATTAAGTCAACAAGACAATGATTATTTGGCACACTAGTTTCGGATATATATATTGAGAATTAAAAGCTCACTTAGTTGGTGACTCCCATAATACCACCTTGTCCAGCAGGTACCCAGTACCATTACACCACAACAAATAAAATGAGACAATAAATGCTGCATCAATCGACATGCTGGACTTTCTACTTTAAATATTCTATTTACTTAATCCAAGACTTTATTTAATTAATCTACTGTACAGATTCAAATCAATTGTCACGAAATAATGAATATGCATGCATCAACATACTGATGCACACACACACACACACACACACACACACACACACACACACACACACACACACACACACACACACACACACACACACACACACACACACACACACACACACACACACATGTACAAACAAAGTATCTGTTGTTAGTCTGTGTTGATGACGTATTGAACTTGTGTTTACAGGCAGCCAAACCACCACATGCCGAGTCCATACCACAGCAGTCACTGTGACAGAACACAGGTAGGCACCAGTCGCTCCTTGTCTCTGTCTCACAGTGACACCCACAGACAAAACATAGGGTAGGACGGGGCAGTAACCTCTAAATGTATTTTCACACACACACACACACACACACACACACACACACACACACACACACACACACACACACACACACACACACACACACACACACACACACACACACACACACACACACACACACACACACACACACACATGTACAAACAAAGTATCTGTTGTTAGTCTGTGTTGATGACGTATTGAACTTGTGTTTACAGGCAGCCAAACCACCACATGCCGAGTCCATACCACAGCAGTCACTGTGACAGAACACAGGTAGGCACCAGTCGCTCCTTGTCTCTGTCTCACAGTGACACCCACAGACAAAACCTAGGTTAGGACGGGGCAGTAACCTCTAAATGTATTTTCAACCCATGTCCACCTAGCAATAAATCTTGAAAATAAGAACTTCATGTTAGCCCTTTGCAACATTATTTAGCTATCTTGCAAATGTTTGTCATTGAACCTTGTGGCTAAAGAAACAAGGGGAACAACCATGTACGATAAGAATATTGCCTCACTCTACTCTATGTCATACCAAATTCACTCTGTGAATAAAATAATATTGAACTAATATATATGTATATATATGTATGTATATATATATATATATATATATATATATAATATATATATATATATATATATATATATATATATATATATATATATATATATCGTATATATATATATATATATATATATATATATATGATATATATATATATATATAATATATATATATATATATATATATATATATATATATATATATATATATATATATATATATATATATAGTGGGAGAGTTTAGCATATTGTGGTGATCAGAGTTTGTTCAGTGGACAAACCGAACATTTAGTTAGGAACCACAGCTCATGGGTGCATCTGCTCCCTGATTTCACTTCCCCTGCCTGAGAGAATGAGACTGGATATAGAAGACTAGGAAATAAAGAGTATGTTGTGTGAGTGCGTGCGTGCGTGCGTGCGAGCGAGTGAGTGAGTGAGTGAGTGAGTGAGTGAGTTTGCTAGAGTGTGAGAAGTGTTGGATTGGATATATTGCATCACATGTACGTGTGTTAGAGTATTGGTATTAGGCATCAAACATTTGTGTGTTGAAGAATGGGTATTTAAGAAAATGTGTAACAGAATTGAAAAGGATGTGTTAAATCTGTTTTATCATGTGTGTGTGTGTGTGTGTGTGTGTGTGTGTGTGTGTGTGTGTGTGTGTGTGTGTGGGGTGAGTGAGTGAGTGTGTGTGTGTGTGTGTGTGTGTGTGTGTGTGTGTGTGTGTGTGTGTGTGTGAGTGAGTGAGTGAGTGAGTGAGTGAGTGAGTGAGTGAGTGAGTGAGTGAGTGAGTTTGCTAGAGTGTGAGAAGTGTTGGATTGGATATATTGCATCACATGTACGTGTGTTAGAGTATTGGTATTAGGCATCAAACATTTGTGTGTTGAAGAATGGGTATTTAAGAAAGTGTGTAACAGAATTGAAAAGGATGTGTTAAATCTGTTTTATCACATATAGAAGTGTGTTGAAGTCTGAGATGTGTTCTAGTTGTTGGTGCAACACTTCCAATAAGGCTTAAACTTAACACTTCCTATTCTATTATGTAAAATAACTTAAGTGAACCACTGGATCAAACACTTCCTAAACAGTAAGACACATTCTTATTATGCACTAGACTCACACTTCCCACTCTCAAACACAATTTTAGGTGATGCGATAGTCATAACACTTCCTATTCAAGGAAATTGCAAATGATGTGATAGACTCAACACTTTGCATTCTCTTAAACACATAAATGTAATACAATCATGAAATCTGATAAATAAACTAGGATTAGGGTTAATTTGGGCTAGGGCTAGGATTAGGGATAAGGCAAGGATTACATTAATGGAATTGTATATGTATATGTATATTGCCCAGTGGACAGTGGGCCAGTAGACACATAAAAAAGTGGACACTTGCTCGATGGTAAATAAAATTTCATTAATGTAATCCTAGTCCTAACTCAAATTATTGACCTAACCCAAACCCTCACCTTAACTCCAACCCGACTTTATTCATTAAATTTCATGATTTTATTTACATATATGGAAGTTTTAAGTTTATCACACAACACCACATCACATGAATGTGTTTAAGAGAATGCAGTGTTCAGTCTATCACATTATTTTAAACTTCCTTGAATAGGAAGTGTTAAGACTATCGCATCCTCAAAGTTGTGTTGGAGAATGGCAAATGTGAGTCTAATACAACTGTCCACTGGCCGACTGTCCACTGGCCGACTGTCTACTGGCCGACTGTCCATTGGCTGACTGTCCACTGGCCGACTGTCCACTGGCCGACTGTCCACTGGCCGACTGGCCGACTGTCCACTGGCCGACTGTCTACTGGCCAACTGTCCACTGGTCCACTGGCCGACTGTCCACTGGCCGACTGTCTACTGGCCGACTGTCCACTGGCCGACTGTCCACTGGCCGACTGTCCACTGGCCGACTGTCCACTGGCCGACTGTCCACTGGCTGACTGTCCACTGGCCCACTGGCCAACTGTCCACTGGCCAACTGTCCACTGGCCAACTGTCCATGCCACAATAGACTCATGTACTGTGGGGTTGTTTGCAGCGTGGCTGGCACAAGTGGGGTGCCGAGTACCCTGACATGTACACGCACAAGTCCAGCTCAAATGACCCGACCTGGTTTGCGAGGACAACGAGAAGGATCTACGATGGTGACACCAAAGAGAGGATGTGGCCATGGGAGTTGACCTCGCGACCCACCGAGAAGCGTGTATATGGCTACGAACGAGAGGCCCCGCGACCTGTGAAACGAAGTGGATTCCCGCATGCAGTGCCCCATTTCATCGAGGGAGAAATACGAGCTCCACGCTGGGGCATTTACCACCCAAACCACGGCGAGTCTCAGCGCTACCACCAGCACTACTACCAGTTCCCCTCACGGGCGGAGCCACTGCCTGAGGCTTACGCTAATGAGAAGCATTTATAGGACACATTGACCTATTTTAATTTTGTGGAAGTCATAGCTGCATTTGTATAATAATTCCAAGATGATGCTATTTGAACATATTATTATATTATCTATTATTAGGGTTTGGTAAATACTGCATCTGAATTTTTTTTTCAACTCCAGATTTATAAGAATTTCCCATGAGATTAGGTTTCTTTAAAACAATTTATGACACAATAATTATATTTTGTTCCCCATGCTGGGTACAACATGTGTTGGTGCCAGTGAGCGAGTAGGCGAGAAAGTTATAATTCATGTCATCTGCATATGTTCAACATATCATCAATTAATATAAAAGATAATTTCTTTTCAAATATTTGCAAACAAAAGAGATACATATATATATATATATATATATATATATATAAAGAGAGAGAGAGAGAGAGAGAGAGAGAGAGAGAGAGAGAGAGAGAGAGAGAGAGAGAGAGAGAGAATGTTTCTTGTATGCCTATATATAATGCAGTGTAATTATCATTCAGTCAAACACAGGTGATCTATACTGGTAAACAAACTGGCATGTGAGAAAGTTTCATCAACACTTCTTGTACCATATTTTCTTCAAACGGCCATAGATAGGCCGGTGAATGAGTTTTCATAGAGTGAAGCCCACATAATGTATTTTGCACATACTAGAAACAGGCTATGTAGAATTATAGTTCTAAACCACTGATGCTTAGCTTAGGTACATCCATGTGTGTGTGTTGAAATTGGTTTAATAAAAAAGCTGTGAAACTGGAATGCTTTGAATTTGTGAATGTTTTGCAACAAGTTAATCTTTTTTATAATAATGTGGAGATTACAGGCTCGATCTGTGACACTAGATCATTGCTCTCAATTGTGAGAACCAGGTTTCTGAATCCTGAGCAGCCGTATCGAACCTTGGACAAGTTCATTATATATTGCAACAATTCAGTCCAAAATAGTCATCATCATTCAATTGTGCAGCCAGAGTGTACCGTGATTGGGTGATGCTGTGTCCAGATATGCCTGTCTTGTGCTGCCCTCTGCTGGATGGTCATCTTCCAGTACTCATCTAAATCCTCTCGCTGGTGTTCCTTCAGAGCATTCCCTTCGTAAGGTTTCCAGATGGTTATTACACCGACATGTCCTGTCCTAGTCTGCTTCTATATTCCAACTTGGTCTTTGCATGGTTGGTGAGTGTCATGTTTCTGCATTGTATGTCAGTGCTGGAAGTATGCACCCGTTATAGGCCTGTCTCTCTAAGATGTTTCCAAAGTCACCCACTGTAGTTGGTGAATGCTGTCCAGTCGGCTGTGATTCTTATTGGAATCTTCTTGTCTAAGGTTTTTGTCTGTAAATGCTGTCGATGTCCCATGTAGATGTAGTTTTCAACATTCTCTATCTAAGTGGTGTTGATATATAGTGGTGTGTCGTTTTCCATCATCACCTTTGCCTTTGATTTATTAATCTTCAGACCCTGAATAGTTATCACACTTTAATAACAAAGTGGCTGAATGCTTCCCCGAGAGGTCAAGATGATGTTCATGAATTTGAGGGGTCAGCCGGGCGCTAAGATGTAAAGTAGTGACACTGATTGTGCACAGAAAATAATTAACTCTAGATGGCAAATGGATAAGGAAGACAAAATGTTGTATATAGTAAGATACATTTGGCACATGTCACACAGTGTTTTCAATTAGTCATCACTCAATACACTCCTATGGTTACCTCCACATTTATACAGCCTTTGATAAACTATACAATTCACACTGTTAGATAGAAATACATAATAATCTATAATAACTAAGTCTAGCTGTGAATTAAGTAAGAAATAATTACAAAATCATAAGTTCACCAATTCTAGACATGAATGTAAAAATACAATAAAATTTATAAATAAAATCAATATTAATTAATTAAAAAATCACCATTAATAATATTCTGAACCTTTTTATAAATATGGATCCTGCCTTCTGAGATACCAATTGGTTTTGGTTTTTTAAACACCCACTGAGGCGCCCTCTGGGGAATAGCTCACCACTCATTTCGCTCGCCGTTTCCATCTTTCACCAACAGATTGAAGACCATAATTATTATATAACAGGCCGTGTAAAACAATACTGCTAACATTAACCACATTTGTGTTATTGGAGATAAAACGACACCAATATAATGTGTGTGTGTGCGTGTGCGTGTGCGTGTGCGTGTGCGTGTGCGTGTGCGTGTGCGTGTGCGTGTGCGTGTGCGTGTGCGTGTGCGTGTGCGTGTGCGTGTGCGTGTGCGTGTGCGTGTGCGTGTGCGTGTGCGTGTGCTCCCTCTGGAGACAGGAACTGAATTGCAGTCTGCGCAGTGGGGAAAAGAAGTTGCATCTTGCGTTAGGCGAACGGAGAGTGAGACGTATAAACGGCCAGCAATTTATTAAGCTCCACCTGCCTTCAAGTGCAGCCGCTGCGACAGGGTGTGTCACTCCCTCACCGGCCTGCTATACAGCAATACTACATATATATATATATATATATATATATATATATATATATATATATATATATATATATATATATATATATATATATGCGGCCAGGGACCATCGCGGGCGAGGAAAGTTATAGTTCAAACATGGTCATTAAGTTATGTCACGCACATGCCCATGGCCATGCCATGCGTTCTATTCCAAGGGATGCATATGCATGTATCGACCAATAGGAAGAAGTTTCTGAGTGACAGCCGGGTAGACGCTGTAATAAACTCTTCTAGCGGCGCTTCTCATAGTTTTTGTAATTAAGTAATTCGTATGTTTTGGCCACCCACGTCAGGATTTCGTCTCGCAATTCCACGAACGCGGTAGATGAATGACTTGACGTCAGGGCGTAAACATAAAAACATACGTAAAACCAGTTGGCGCCAGTTCTAAGCCAGACCGATGATCGAGGGGTGTCACTCCCCGTGTCTGACAAACTACTGACAGTATGTATCTTTTTGGTGACTTCCCTTTTAGTAATATAATTGTGAACACTCCTTAGCGGAGAAATAAAAACCTAAATTAATAACAGAGTTTTAAAATAGCCTCCATAATGTTAAGTAATTTAATTTTAACACGCTTTATGACCAACAATAAACTCTACGCTACGCTGTGAGTTGCATGTACTAGCTATAAAATCAAACTTAGATTCACAACAACACAAGTGCTCTGTTTGTGTTTAAATAAACATGACAATAATGCGTATTATTTACAATTATTTAACTCTTATGTACATATATAAAATTCCTTTAAAGAGTTTATTCATTGGGTAGATTCTGTGATGTGAAATCGGTGAAAATGTTTGTAAATGCGCATTGAAATCGTCATGCTATTGCCTTTAGTCTGGCAGTGACCCCTTTGCATCTGACCCGCCATTGAACTGATCAACGTCAACGAAACCAAGCCGCAAAACATAAACAAGTCCCGGAGCCGGTTAGAAGCAGTTGTTCGCTTACAAGTTCCGTGAGGCGTTTGAAGAGATCGATTCTGTTCACATTTTCAGTTAGCAGCACTTCCAAAGAGTAGCTTATCCTCGACAAATCGGTAAGTGTTTCAAGGTACGCGCACCTCTTGAAATTGAACGCTTAGGTTTTTAAAGTGGGTTCAGCTTGTGTAGTATTTATTATTGCCGTTCGTGCGGTTCATTCAGTTAGGCGCAGTGTTTACTAGTCGCCTGTAGTGACTTGGACTTGCCATAGGAGGTACCCAGAGGAACCTATGACTGTTTACCAAAACAGGCGCGCCCCAAAACACTAACACTAGCCCTGGCCCTGCTTTGTGTCTCTTTCAGATGCCATCCTATATAATATGGCCTATAATATATTATATATAACTATTGTCTACGATCGTATTAATGTTACAATGATTATGAATAGTGTTATGAGAATCTAATCATCGTATCACGTGTACTTATGTATTGTATGGCATGTTATGCCTGGTGCTTGGTCAACAGACGAACGATGTCACTCGACTAGTCTCAATTGTAGTTATAAACCTAACCCTAGGGATGTATAATTATATACATAAGTCCTACAAGGAGTACAATGTGTCATTATATATGTGTAGGCTAATTACTGTGTATATAGGCTAAACTGTCTTGACAGACTGCATACGTACTAAACTATGGGCATATAGGCCTGAATTCATCCAAACCTTCATGGGTTCTAGATATATACGTTAATTATTCTTTAATGTGGCAGAAAAAGTGGCCTAATAAAATTTTTAGGTATTATCATTATTGAATATAATCCAATGTAGTTTTATATTACCATTATTTTTTTAAATATAAATTTGAATAGTTATGACATATATAAAAGCGTAGTTGTACTATGCATACATACACATGCTCCCCATGGACTTAACAACCAAACTCTTCCTGTACTAATTCATGGTGGTCCATATGTATGACTGGTTTTGTAGATCTCTTGAATCTTGATTGATCACTTAAAGAATATTACTTAGCAAGTGACGTAAAATACAAACATAGATTGTAATGTGGGGGCGCAGTGTCAACGGCTGAAGTACCCAGAAGGCTCTAGCCCCACTAGTATCATAAGGATGGATTGTAACATTTTACATGACTCACCATGTTTGCAATGCCCACATTGTTTACTGCATCGTCTGTTTGTATTTTCCTGTAACTTACCTGATTGCGTAATATTTGCAAAACAAACAACAAAATACAAAATGCAGCTGTTGTGTATGCCAAAGACTTAAGTACAGTTTTCGGTTAAATGACAGTCATATCTGTTAATCGTGTTGTTATATACATATATATATATATGTGTCCATATGTATATACTTCTCGATCATCATTAACATTGAAGCTTATCAACGTCCTCATGTTTGACTGTGTCTGGCTGATAGGTCATTTAGTTCCTGATAGATTCAGGTCTACATTTTCTGTAGAGTTAACCCGTGTTGGACTTAGGCTTTCTCAGTTGCTGCACCTATTCATTGGAATTCGCCCCCTCAGTGCCGAGTCAGTAGAAAACAATAAAATGTCAGTCACGTGTACCCAGCCACCTTATTTATAGTGATGTAATGATTTCATACAACTGTTGACAACTTAAATATCACACCTACAGGTTTTGATATAAATTGTCATATTGGTTATATGTGTAACCTTTTAATTTTGAAGCAACACTGAGGATAGGTGCAACATAAATTTTCTTATTTGTATATCTTGTGTATTTATTTCAGATACGCATTCACGCACATACAAACTACCTCAGTTGTATCTCTCAAAGGAATGGGTGAGTATATTTCTGTTGTTTTTTAAATTAGTTACTTTTGTATACAGTCATTCAACCCTTAAGATAAACTTCTTGATGAATGTTTGCCTGTTAGTGTTAGGTTGATAAACTTTGATTGATGATACAACTTATGTTTTTCACCCGGAGTACAACTAATAGTGAAGTTACTTCCATACAGCTACCAGCTGTTGCCACATAAAATATGTTGTCAACTCAAAATTGAAGGTGGAGGCACTGGTGTGTTTTCAGCAGTGGTGTTGAATCCTGTGGACCTCATTGAACGAGAAAACTGTTTGGTTGACAACTGGGTATGGGACAAGACAAGCAAGTCTCCGGAGGTGTTGTTGTCCTCAGATAGCGAGGCGGCGTACTTCTTCATCGACCCCGTCAACGAGAGTCGGGGAACGGCAGGTAAACAGACTTCCAGTTAAAAACAACAAGTGTACTGAATCACTTGTTGGCACTTGAAAACAGCCGTTAATATGTCAGGGCGGTGTACACACATAAACTACACATCCTCCTCACAAACTAGAGCCTTGAGAGTGCTGCCGGTCAGTGTCACTATTCCATGCTAAGGCTAGCATTTTCACTATTCCATGCAGCTAGCATTTTCACTATTCCATGCAGCTAGCATTTTTCATTGGGAGCCTAATCTAATCTTATTTACTATCGTCAGTGTGGTCCTCAATGTTTTCTGTTACCACGGAAACAGGTGTGTGGTTAAATAAAGTTCCATGTTGATATTGTATTACTCAGACCCATTCTATAGTTTCGACAGAAAAAGTACACTATTTGTATGTATTGAAAAGAGCAGCTCTACATATACCGTGTGGACTGTGACAACATATTGTGCTTGGATTCACTTTAATTGATGTAACTTCTTCAAGGAACCAATGTTTAAGTGTTTTGAATGTGCACTTGTTTGTCCTATGTTGATGTGTGCACAGACACTGGGTGTAGGCACCGAACACAAAAAAGATTGTCAAGTTGTTTTGCAGACATTTTGTTTTGGAAAGCCTGCGTGTTGTTATTGCAGATAGTAGGTCAGTTTTGGCCGCCCTGTCTGGGTCAGGGGTCAGTGGGTCAGTTTATCTTTATCCTGAAGAGCACTGTGTTTGTACTGAACTATGTAAACATGGCCGATGGGGTCAGTTTGACCCAGTTATAAACCATGTGCCACCTAAACGAAAACACCTGTTTGCATAATTAATGCATTTAATTGGTATACCTATTGGACTGGACCGTGATTATTGTATCATTAAAAGTTGATTCTGAATGAAGTTTAAATAGAATTCCACAAAAACCCTAGAGTGAGGAAAAGTTGTTTTTGACAATTTCAGGACAGAATATTGACTGCATCATTCTGATTTTGCACCCTCTTGCGTGCCTATTCTTGCCTTTACCTATTACCATTGAGTTGTAATAACTAATAGGTAATATTTTAAAACTGGAATACAATGTTTTGCAGAAAACCTGAGCCTACTTAGTCTAATGACATTGATTGGACAGCACTCACAGCAGTGAATTCTTTTAACCATTACCTGATTAAATATGGTTGTGCATATATTTTCATATACAAAAACATTTAAAACAAACTATAATTTTATTTATGTATTTTTAAGTTGGATTTTCATCTTGATAACATGGAATTGGAGTTATCCTTGGAATTGAGTAGAACTGGAAGCGACAATAAAATTATGGAGTATGAACTTAATTATTGATTGTGCTAATATGATTATATTGTGTATATATTATCTGACTGTGTATATATTAAATTATATTAGATTAAATCTAGTTGCCCATATGTTTTCATATATAAATAAACATTAAAACAAACTAAAAAAATATTTTCATTTTTAAAAAGTTGGATTTTCATCTTGATAACCTGGAATTGGAGTTGTGAGTAGAACAGGAAGTGATGTTTTCAGATACAAATAAACATTTAAAACAAATTATAATTTTTATTTACGTTTTTTGAAGTTGCATTTGATCTCGATATTATGGAATTGGAGTCATTCTTGGAAAAGAGTAGAACTGGAAATGACAATTAAATGTGGAGTATTCACTTAATTATTGATTGTGTGTACTTTATATGATTTTATTGTGTATATATTGTGTTGTATTTGTTGCAGGCGTCCGGGGAACAGAGGGCTTTGTGTATGGGGAACACTACTGGGAGATCATCTTCCTGGAGCCGCCAGTCGGGACGTCAGTGATGGTCGGGGTGGGAACACAGCGATCCGTGCTGCACACGGAGAACTACAACTTTGTCAATCTCATAGGTTAGTGAACACTTACAGTCCTGGGACCCAGTTTCATAAAGCCGTGTCGCTTTACGAGCAATTATGCGGTCTACTGGTCACAGCTAACAGCTTTTGACGAGTTATAGCCCACTACAACGTCATAAGCAGGGTCTATTAAACTAACCCATAGATTCCAAGTGGACAATGTTTATGTATATAACGTGGATATGTAATGACGTATGTAATATGCCAGCTGTTTGATTACGTGGGTGTTAAGTATACGTGAATAATAAAATACACAAAGTTACTGTAGCCACTTGACATCACACAAGATAAGCAAGTGCACAAATACATGACTGTTAGCAATCGTATTTTTCACATTACGTTGTATATAATTCAGCTAGATGTGTTTTTTATGTCACCAGTTTATTTATTTGGATTCTAGCACCAAGAAGATTTGAACCGCAGCATCTTGGGGATTGAAACAGTCCAAGATTTTAACCACTCCACTAATGGTATTCACAGGTGTATATGATACATCTCCTACGTCATCTTTATGACATATACCAGTCTATTTGAATCTGTTTTCAGGCATGGACGACAACAGCTGGGGACTTTCGTACAAAGGAACAATCTGGCATGGAGGCAAATGCTGGCGATACTGCGAGCCATTTTACGACGACCGCACGGTGATCGCGGTGCATCTCAACCTGTACGAAGGAACAATCAGTTTCTCAAAGAACGGCAAGAATCTGGGCGTGGCATTCAGCGGCCTCAACAATCTCGACCAACAGTTGTATCCGTTGATTAGTTCAACGGCGACCGAGACAGAACTCGCGGTCGGCAGACGCATATGTCGCTATCTGTCACTGCAAGAGCTGTGTTATTTGACAATCGCAAAAAGTATGAAGCACCAGTATCAGGCTGTGAACAGGCTACCCCTGCCCATGGCCATGAAGAACTGCGTCACAGATCTCATCTGAGTGTGGCCAGCTCACTTGTGATGTTAGCTTTGATCTGATGAGGCCAGTCGACACATATCATCGTTTATTCTCCACAGTATTCACATCTGATGAAGTATTCTGGTGTTAGACAGACACGGCGTGGAACGGAGACTATTGAGGGGTATTTATTAAAACTGTCACACACAAAACACTGAACTGTTTATGTGCAGAATGATGCAAGTGATGAGGATGAGTTTGTCTCTTCCATTACCAGGAATCATCCTCACGTGGCAATTATTAGCAGGGAGCTTGCTGAATCAGTCTGACTTTATACCACTAGGTGTCCTCTGTGACAATCGCAATTAAAAAAAAAAACTGTTAAGAAACAGTCAAGGTCAGTGTCAATTACATGCAGTGTCTACTGTCGGCAAAGGCCGACTAAGTATGCCGATTTGTTCGGAAAGGTTTCTTTAGTTTGTAATGGTTAAGGAGGTTCCTTGTAATGTTATGGTGGAGCTGCTGAAGGGACCAGTCATTGTTGGAACATTTGCAGCTCTGTCAAACTCCCATTGAGCAGCCAGTTTGGGTTGACATTGGCAGTACATGGGGGGACCAATCATGCTACGCATACAACAGAAGTCATCCTGATGTTTATAGTTTACGGGGAACGGTAATCGTCCTATTATTTCATATGTACATACATATTGGGGAGAGCATCATTACTGAACTATGTTGTAGCAGTGTAACCTACGGGACATGTCATCACCTCAGGTAATGCCCAGTGTGTCTAGCAGACCCAGCTGACACAGCGTATGTTGTCAAACACGATATAGCAAATACTGCACTTTTTTGTAAATACATGTACATAGGTTGTTGTTGTGAGCCATTTTGATGGAGAAGTAGTTGTTGTTTGTACTCAGTTTGTACTCAGCTTGCTATGTTGTGTTGGCTTTAATAGTGGTTATTGGGTGAGAGTTGTCATTAGGAAAGTCCAGGATGTCAGGCTATATATATATATATTGCTAGTGTCAACAATCTGTCGTGTGAAGGTATCACACTCAAACACAAGTGCCCATGTGGTATAATATTGTTTTATTTTATCCAGCTTTACAGGTATTATAATTTTTGATAACAGGTGTTTACTGTATGCAACAAATAGGTGCTATTATATGGTCGTAGGTGCTGATGATGTTTTACTACAATGTCATGTAAATATATATACCGACTGGTTTTTTTTCATTATCAATTTTATGACAGCTCTGTTATGGTATTTGTCATTGTGTTCTATTACCTGTTGATTTGATAATAAATTATACATGTACAGTCATGGTGTTAGTGTGGTATACAATAATTGAGTAGGACTATAAAAAACAATGTTAGCATGAGAATGCTAAGGCCTAGAAAATTGTATCAAGATGGCTAGATTTTATAGGTTTGTAAATTGTATTAAAGATAGTTTATTTGTGTAATGCCATCTGAGACATTTAATACAGCTGTATAACAAACCTATGGATAATGCTACGCTAGTAACTTCAGACATTCAAGCGTCCATACCATTTGTACATAGATTTCAACTTTAGTTTTTTGCTATGGGGAGCTGTTTGTTAAGATAGGTTTCCCTGTTGTGGAATGCATGAAGATCAGTAATAAATTATATCCATGCCCCCTCGCTTTTATGTCTATTCCCCAAATGTCTGTAGATGGATAATTTGTGGTGTTTGCCAACCACTGTGAGCCACATGTTGGAAAAGCTGGATTTTAGTGTCTGCATTGTGCTCTCTACTGGATGAATGTGTTTTCATAAGTCGTTTTAAACCTTAGACTGTTTGTCACAACCAGAGGCATTTGTAATATTTAGTTTTGTCATTATAATTATTACCACAGCATTAGAGTGATCTCTATGGTTAATTACAGTAGTCACTAAAATATATCCCGGGATAGTTCCTTGCACTGCATACTAAGAATGTGACACAGAAATCAAGAGTAATGTTATATCTTTTCCAGCATTCAGTGCTTGTCATTTATATTTTTCATCTTCAGTAATACTTTGTCTGATCTAGACAATGACTATGTTCGTTCAACTTTCTATGTGACAGTTATATCTGGATCTGCAAATATGTCACACATAGCATGTGCAAACAGTGCTATATTTTATCAGTACATTAGAATCTTGTAATTCTAAATACTTCAGTCATCCTCAGTATGTCAAATGTATCCAGATTGTCTTTTAGTACATAAATGAATACATTTCTTTGGCAACATGAAATTAAGAATTATGTTCCTGAGATATATGTACAGAATACTACAGATGCCATGAGCTGAATTAACAAGTTCCCATTATAACATAAACCCCCACATACATCGCTACAGAGTTTAATTTCAATGTCCCAAAATATTCATAATGTTGTTATTGTCAGGCATAACTGCAGGATTTGATATCAACAAACTTATTATGCCAACTTAACAGTGATGGAAACTGCTAAATGTGATACATATTGATTAAACCAGAAGCACTCGGTAGTCGGTACTTGTTGCAGAGATTGCTTAACTAATTCATTTCACCTGTGGAATAGAATTGTTTACTAGTATAACTGTTCACTGTTTCATGTCAAATTGTCAACTTCATAATACTGCCGCTGACGTGCCTGGAGCGAACAGACACACATTTTTATCCATGATCTTAAACTGCATTTCCATTGTCTTTTCCTGTTGCTTATTCCACCCAGAGGGATGTTCTTTTTCTGCAGATTCTCTCCATGTGACCGTCAACTGGAATGTAACAACATCACTATGTCATTTGATCTTAGAACTACAAAAACAAAGTTCTAATGAAATTATATAACACCAGTTTAATTTAAACTGTCACTGTATATTTTTCAATTGGTGAAATACCCAAATATATAGTTCATAGATATTCTACACAAATGGATACAGAATGGGGGTATGTATCCCCCTAGAACTTTGAAATGTCCTAGACCTTTCTGAATATACCCCATTATGTGCACCCACTGACATTTTGGCTCAAGAAGCTGAAGTTATGGTGGCGAAACATCTTAAATGGCATGAGGGGGATACAAATTCTAGTAAGTGCCCAGTTACCTTTCCGTGAACATCACGACAGAAGCCACTCTCCAAGCCAGAGACGTGAAGAATCATATCGGAGCTGTGACAGAGTTGCCGGACTAATATGTTGAGATCATCATCGTCTACTGCTAGGTCCTGGTGCACCAAAACAGTCAAACAGCCACTGCTGTTGTGTGTTGGACATACAAGTTGTCGGAGATATTGCACAAAATGGATCACACTGAGCACTGGAATTCCCACGTGTAGCAACATTGTGAGGTCATCAATCATTACCAGTACGGTGGATGCGTCCCCCTGCTTCGATAGCTGCTGTATTGCTGACTTTATGACAAAATACAAACGTTTTAGGTAGGAAACATCCAAAGTATCGACTACGTCGCCGATACTGGTATCGCTGGTCGATTCAATTGTAATCTGTCCTATTTCCTTCAGTGCATCTATAAATGCGAATTTTCCGCTTTCTTTCCATTTGTTCAGGCTGGCACCTACTTTGTCTGAAACAGATTTGTAATGATTGAATGTTTGCGCAACGCCAACGAGGCAAGCATTGCAATTGCCGTGTCCATAGAGCGATAATAGATGGTGTAGGAGAAAACTCCCATCGGTACCACACTGTTTCACTACTATACATTTCCCATTTGGCAGACTAGATGGGTTAATGTCCAAAAAGTTGTTTATCTCGGGAAACATCGTTCTCCTGTCAGATGCATAGGCAACAAACGAAAAAATAGCAAAATACGGCTATTCTTGTAGATGCACCATAGCGACATCTGGAGCAGAATTCGCAGTGTTTTTAGTGTTAAATATCACCACTAGGTGATTTCACCCGCGTTAGCAGACGACGTGCGACTACGTTTGACTTTTCCACGGCATACGTGGCCATTACAACGTTTTCTTAATTTCCTACAAAACATTAACAGATCTATTATCGAAAATGTTAACCTCCACTGGTAAACGTGCCCTGGAAAATATATGAAATTCTAATACATCAGTTTCACAAAAAAACACTTTGAAACATGATACTTCTTCATGTATGCTAGAATCAGACAGTGATCTGTCATGTTGACAAGTCATCATGAAGATCAAATTGACACCAGTATCAATACGCAGGAAGAACACCGAGTCATCTGTCATAATTTTACAGGATCTGATGCAACGCTGCACACACAAAAAAACATACTTTATACTCACAACCAGCATAATGCTGCGGTACTCTTTCATAATACGGGGAATGGCGGACGAACACCTTATTGTAGCCTTACGTCAGACCACGTTAAAATCAGCGTCTTCTTCCACTACATCTTACAGCCTATATCTTGCTTTTATTGAAACAGGACTGATAACACTTGATTACATACATCTGTACATGTCAATTATTAGGAGACGAGCTGGAAAAAAGTGACACACTTAAAATATTTAGGGACATTCGTGGAAGAGAAAGGAGGCATGGGAAGGAGATCAAGCTTGGAATGAGTGTAGCGGGGAGGTGGGGAATTGAAAGAAAGCTAGTGGAGCGTTGTGTGACAGGAGGATACCAATGACGTTGAAGAGGAGGAACATATTTAAAACAATACTCAGACCAACAATGCTGCACGGAATTGGGCGACAACAAAAGGATAATAAGCAAGGATACAGACCAATGAGATAAGGATGTTGAGATGGATGTGTGGAATAACAAAGAAATATAAGACCAGAGACGAATATGTTACAGGAACAAAAATCCAAAACAATAACTGAAAGTGTATGGGCATTTGATGAGAAGGGACGAAGAACACATTATAGTGAAAAGTGTACTGATGACAGACATACCAGGAAGAAGAACGTCAAGACGACTAAAGACCAGGTGGCCTGTAAAAGAGACCTGAACACTGTGGTCTCAACGCAGTCGATGAGATAAACAAGGCGACAAGGAGTTGTATCTTCTATTGTGATGTGTTGACTCTTTATCTAGAACGATAACAATGTCATAATAAACAAGTGTTCCAATTTACATACAAACAGCTTCATTCTACGGAATCCACACTGCTTTCTTAAAAGTGCACAATGGATAATGGTAAAGTTAAGTACTGTGCTTACCTTGCTGGCTATGTCAAGTGTTTTTAAACTATTCTCGTGTATCATTTGTTTTTGTGGTATGGTGAAACTAGTATAGCTTTCAGATGGCTTAAATCTTATCTTGTTGGTATAGTCACCTGAGATTTAAAATTGGGGAGTGTTTTTCGTTACCACTTAATATTTCATATGGTGTTCCTCAGACTTCAGTTTTGGAACCGTTACTTTTTATTGGGACTAAGGATTTTTATCTAGCTGAGCCCATATTCTTTGGAATATATTTCCTTCTAGTGTTAGATCACTTGAAAATATTGGTAAATTTCGCCACTACTTAAAATATACATTTACGTATTTAGAAAAATGCTCGGGGTCTAATTAAAGTATTCACCATATCAAAGACAAACAAAAATAGGACGGACTAGCTTGACAGAATATTATGCATGAGAACTCTATGTTTACGTGCCAATGTGTGCATGTACACGTGTGCCACTGCGTGAGTTTTTATAGTCTTCTTCTAGGAATCCAGTTTTACGTTGTTTTATTTTTGGAATTATAACTACGCAACCGAGTTATTAATGCAATACATACTAATAAAAAGGGTAGAATGCGTGGTAATGTAATAGTGTCGCAATAGTCATTTTCTTATTGGTTATATTTGATTTGTGTCCGTTGGGAAGGTGCGAGCGTATAATAGTATATTGTTCATAATAATTATATCTCATTCGATCTATCCATTCACTAGACAAATCATCTTGATTGGTCGGGCTTTCAACGTTTTTCTCCAATTTAAGAAAGCGTAATACATTGCATGTTGATAATTTCGTAACGACGCACAGCTCTCCCGCTGGTTGTTGGTCGGGGTCGAGGGTGTCTACAAACTATAGTGGTGGGAAAATGCTTGGGAATTAGTCTATAATGTTGCCTGACCACAACAGTCGAGATTTATACAACAGCTAGCTGTTTATGCACATGTGGTAGGAATGCCGACCTCAGGCGGGTGATGGCTCAAAGAATGACAAGTTCTTGACTATCCTGTGAATTTTCAAAATGTCACCCCTAATGACAGAACATAATTGGAATGGCAGACCAATAATCATTCACGTGCTCGCCTGTATGCTCAGGGTCTAATTAAGGTATACACCACATTAAAGACAAACAAAAATAGGACAGAATATCTTGACATAATATTATTGTAGGCCTGTGCATGAGAATGTGTGCATGAGAATGTGTGCATGTACACGTGTGCCACTGTGTGCCACTGTGTGCCACTGTGTGCCACTGTGTGCCACTGTGTGCCACTGTGTGTGTGTGTGTGTGTGCATGCGAGCATGCATGTGTGTGTGTGTGTGTGTGTGTGTGTGTGTGTGTGTGTGTGTGTGTGTGTGTGTGTGTGTGTGTGTGTGTGTGTGTGTGTGTGTGTGTGTGTGTGTGTGTGTGTGTGTGTGTGTGTGTGTGTGTGTGTGTGCGCGTGCGTGCGTGTGTGATATATATATATATATATATATATATATATATATATAAAATATACTAAACATTAATATCATGGATTTAAATTGATCCATATGCATGCTCTACCCTCTAGATAAACGGTCACGAATGTTCGGGCTTTTAGCGTTTTCTAAATCAACAATTTAATTCACATCGGTGAAATATAAACTTAATAACTACGGATACGTTCATAGGCGAAAACGCCAAAACTGTAACAATAAGAAACTAATTATATATATATATATATATATATATATATATAATATAATAATATATATATATATATATATATATATATATATATATATATATATATATATATATATAGATTGAGACAGAGAATGGCAGATAGATGGAGATAGAGTCCGAGGCGCAAGGTGCATATTGTGTTTTATTCACAAACACAAAGCTCCATTTTATTTATGCAGAAATAAGTTATACACTATACATTTCTCTGTAGTTTCCAGCGTCGGAATTCAAAATGTTATGGAGGAAGCAAAGTTATCAAAGGACAGCGTTTTATCGGCATGGAGAGAAAGTCAGTTTACCCGCAATGACTATGTAAAATTAAACACGTCACCTCGAGCGTATACGTAATCAAACGCGTACGCGTTCTGACTTTCGCGGGACAGCCCATTGATCATGATGGGGTAGTTGATAAGTTAAAAAACTCATGTTTGATAAAATCAACCACCAGTTCAAAAACCTACAAACTCTAAGCTAGCCCTATTTCAAGAAATGCAAAATTGCGTAGAAACGACCGGTTTCGTCTTTCTATCAAAAAATCCAACCCTGGAAAAGCCGTTTAGGCTACATCAACCGTTTTTGAAATGAGTGTTCTCTTTGGTCTATTGAACAGTCTTTCCTTCTAGAACATTCTGCCGGATGTTCGAAATAATTCATTCTGATTGGCTAGTTAAACAGGGGTTCCATATTAGCCAATCAAAACCTTCGACTGAGTAACGTTATACGTGGATTTGATCGTTAAGGAAATTAGTTAAGCGCAACTCCTCGAGCTAGCAAGACGTTCAGAAGGTCGAACAGTGAAGCCAAAAAGGACTTCGGATGTATCGTTTGTCGAGCCTGAACATTTGCGCTACAACAACAGAAGCGGTCGAACGTTAGCGGCAACGCGTGCAAGTCTGAAGACACACAATGCTCTGTGCGATTGAACACCATTTCATCGCCGTCTTCCCTGCATCAAGTTATCGCTGCCAACGAACGTTGCCGCCATGCCATGGTTACCACCGCTCTCGGGTAAAAAGGTAGGCATTTTTATATAAAACAGTCCGAATTCAAATCTAAGTTATGCTGCTTGCGAAATGTATATAATGCGTTTGCTTAAAAAACATGGTTACTCAGATGTGGTTATTGCGTTTTCAGATGTGCGCCATCGTGAATCGAGTTGCTGTTCCCCACCTTTGCCTTCGCCACCACCACGGGAAATACATAATGCCGCGTGTCGTCACGATCACAGACGGAGCCAAATCTGTCGGCGACAACATCACGCATCAATTCACGCATCTGCTAGCGCCATCACGATCGCCGTTCAATTCGCATCGAAACGCGGCATCGCCAAAACCCGTTGCTGTTCTCCACCTTCGGCTTCGCTACTGCAAATCCGGAATGCCGCGTGACGTCACAATCACAGACAAGCCAAATCTTTCGGCGGCAACTTCACGCATTCACACATCCGCCGGCGCCGCCACGATCGCCGTTCAACTCGCATCGAAACGCGACATCGCCAAAGCGCTACAAGGGCAACCGGGTGAATTCGGCGCAACGAAGAGTGCTTCTTTCAAATACGCGAGCATCCGATGTTACCGCAGCAACAGCCGGTATCAGTAACTCCGCATCGTATGTCCTGTCCGTGTCTTGTCTCTTTCTCTGTGGGCCACTACGACGTATTAGTGTCAACGCCCGATTCTATGTTCAGTGTTGTTTAGTTTTAAGACGAGGGGATTGTCACGGGGGACCGTTGCAATTCCCGGATGAGATCCAGGGCCAATCGAACTGAAAAAGTTCGCACTGTTGATTGGATTCCCCTGTTGTGTATCCAGACCTGGTACTAGTGGCGGTTTGTGGACGAGACCAATGTTGCTTGTCTGTTCGATTTACGTGTCTGTTATGTGTATGTACTGTGTTATGTTCGAATTGCGGAGAAAATCACAGAAGTCACCAAAGGCAAAACGTCTGAAACGACGAGGTTCAAGTGTCACTTCGCAAAAGAACATTTGACATGGTTATGGACGATAATCTGGAACGTTAAGCTGCATTAAAAACGAACATTATCATGAGTCATTATGCCTATTATTATACTTCGTAGGCTTACGCTTCATTCCATTCAATAAAACGGTGACAAATTATTAATAACGCCTATGTTGTATTTATAGTTAAGTTTGCCTCGGTGAGCTCGTAATCGTGAGTTCCCCACCAATTCCAACTAGTCCGAAAAACTACCGACACTAGTTTATATAGGCCTATGACAATTAACGATGCCTGTCCACATAACGCTGAACCTTGCCGCAGTGTCTTTAACCGTGCCCCAACGAGTTTAAAGTTCAAACGAATGACGGCATCGTGATTATTGACGAAACCACGTGACTAGTAGACGTAAACGAATGACGTCAAACGCCAAACATTCCGAAACCACAAATGAATCGTTTGTCAGTCATTCACAATTATATATATATATATATATATATATATATATATATATATATATATATATATATATATATGTATATATATATATATATAAAATAATATAAAATTGTGATGATCCGCCGCTTCATTCTTATACTTTGCCTAGTTTTGAGCATTGAACCTGGATTATGTTTTTATAGTCTTCTTCTAGGAATCCAGTTTTACGTTGTTTTATTTTTGGAATTATAACTATGCAACCGAGTTATTAATGCAATACATACTAATAAAAAGGGTAGAATGCATGGGATTGTAATAGTGTCGCAATAGTCATTTTCTTATTGGTTATCTTTGATTTGTGTCCATTGGGAAGGTGCGAGCGTATAATAGTATATTGTTCATAATAATTATATCACATTCGATCTATCCATTCACTAGACAAATCATCTTGATTGGTCGGGCTTTCAACGTTTTTCTCCAATTTAAGAAAGCGTAATACATTGCATGTTGATAATTTCGTAACGACGCACAGCTCTCCCGCTGGTTGTTGGTCGGGGTCGAGGGTGTCTACAAACTATAGTGGTGGGAAAATGCTTGGGAATTAGTCTATAATGTTGCCTGACCACAACAGTCGAGATGTATACAACAGCTGGCTGTTTATGCACATGTGGTAGGAATGCCGACCTCAGGCGGGTGATGGCTCAAAGAATGACAAGTTCTTGACTATCCTGTGAATTTTCAAAATGTCACCCCTAATGACAGAACATAATTGGAATGGCAGACCAATAATCATTCACGTGCTCGCCTGTATGCTCAGGGTCTAATTAAGGTATACACCACATTAAAGACAAACAAAAATAGGAAAGAATATTTTGACATAATATTATTGTAGGCCTGTGCATGAGAACTCTATGTGTACGTGCCAATGTGTGCATGTACACGTGTGCCACTGTGTGCCACTGTGTGCCACTGTGTGCCACTGTGTGCCACTGTGTGCCACTGTGTGCCACTGTGTGCCACTGTGTGCCACTGTGTGCCACTGTGTGCCACTGTGTGTGTGTGTGTGTGTGTGTGGTGTGTGTGTGTGTGTGTGTGTGTGTGTGTGTGTGTGTGTGTGTGTGTGTGTGTGTGTGTTTTGTGTGTGTGCGTGTGTGTGTGCATGTGTGTGTGCATGTGTGTGTGCATGTGAGCGTGCGCGTGTATGTGTGTGTGTGCGTGTGCGCTTGCGTGTGCGTGATATATATATCTATATATCTATATATCTATATATCTATATATCTATATATCTATATATCTATATATCTATATATCTATATATCTATATATCTATATATCTATATATATATATTATATATATATATATATATATATATATATATATATATATATATATATAATATAGTAAAATTAATATCATGCATTTAAATGGATCCATATGCATGCTCTACCCTCTAGATAAACGGTCACGAATGCTCGGGCTTTTAGCGTTCTAATTATATATATATATATATATATAAAATTTTTTATATATATATATCATAATATATATATATATATATATATATATATATATATATAATTGGTTTTAATGTTCGGGATTTTGGCGTTTTCGCCTATGAACGTATTCGTTGTTATTAAGTTTATATTTCCACCGATGTGAATTAAATTGTTGATCTTAGTACACACTGTGAAGACATTTCTTTTGGCACATGCAATCTATTTCACTTGTAAAATAATAATAATAATAATAATAATATTTATTATTTATAAAGCGCAATATCCAAAAATGCTCAAAGCGCTGTACAATAAAATAAAAAGCTATTAGGTCATGCGTGGGTCATGAAACCTCGGGCTTTTAGCGTTTCCTACTAGAAAATGCTAAAAGCCCGAGTTTTCGTGACCAGTGACACAGGGAAATGGCCGCACAGTACAATATGACTATTATGTATATCGTGTATAATGCATTAATATCGTGTATAATTACTTCTTGATTGCTTCAATAAGCTTGTGACATACACACACACACATTCTTTAATTACATGTTCACTTGGGAACTATAAATTTATTATCCCACTGTTGGGCTACACATCGCCATGTGAGTGCTAAATATAGCATGACGCGGTACACATGTTTGCGGTTGACGTCATGTTCTCGAAAACTCGGGCTTTTAGACACACCCTTTCGGTGTCTGGCGTGGGACCTGGCGACCAAACGAGTGGTTGCTCATTCGCTAGGTGGCAGATACGGAGAAGGAATAACAGGTCACGAGGTCGAGATCATGTGATCATGTGAAGAGCTAAAATGGCGACGAATGTTGTGAAACTCGCCAGATTCGAGTCGATGTTACTTTATTTATTCGTTCTAGGTAATTTAATGGAATGTTTTAATTAGAATTGTGTAGATATTCGATTGTAGTAAAATGGTGAAACTGACAGTAAACATCAGTGCTGTAGTATTTTTAGGTGGAGGATTTAGTTTTGTCTTTGATTACCAGATTGTTGATTATCATTATCATGATTATGACATATTGTTTGACACAATATGTCTAATAATGGGCGAGTGAAGTGGCAGTATGTGTTTTTGTCGTTCACCTGAAAAAAATAAACTGGAAAGGTGGAAACTACCCGTATTATCACGTGCACATGCCATTATAGATTATATCATTCAGATTACACTACTGTCATTAATCTATCTTGTTACACTTGATAGAAAATGAGTCTTGTATTAACTGTGACAACATACCAGTACCTGCAAAATCCATGTAGCCATTAAATGCATTTTAGACAAGTTGTTAGTTGGTTTAAGTGAAATTACAAAGTTATCTCATATTGTATCTTGCAGCCTCTTGCAGTTTTACTGCAGTGAGATCACAGGATGCTGAACTTTTAGTGTTACACAGAGAAGAAGAAAAACATCAGAAATTGTCCATTGATACAGCCGCAGTGACAGTGACTTCTAAGATCGCATTCAAGACAAGTTTGCTTTCTCAGTCAGATGACTGCTGGAAGGTATGTACACCATTGATTACTGCTTTTGTTTGTCACCATAAATCTGTCATTTATTTACATTACATCAGCAATACTGACAGAGGCAAACAGTCAGATAGATATGCATTTGTACCCAGATAATATTTAGAACTCTTCCTTTATTAAGTATTGGAGAAAATGCATATCAGTGAAAGATCCAATGAAGGGACAGAGTTGTAGCTATAAAAACACCAATGGTCGGTAAAAGGGAACCAGGGTAGCCTGCTGGCTCCTATAATTTGTCTGTTATAAAATAAAGTGTTGACATTATTATAGATGGAATTATAATATGGATTCCGAAGATCACAGATAACAAAATGGGTATATGGTTATTGTTGTATCACCATAATTCAAATACTCTTACAATTTAAAGAAATCTTTACGTTTCTTGACTGCTCCAGGCAGAGTCCTGATTTGAAATATACAGTAATCATTACACAATAAGGCTGGCTTAGTTGTTAGATCGTAAATTCACACTGTATGTTGGCAGAGGGTGGGGTGAGATGGAACCAATGCTAGTAACTTATTCTGACTTTAGAAACTTGTATTTTTGTCATGTGGTGCCTGTATTCACGTGATGAATTGCCTGCTTCCATTAACAGTGCCCCCTGGAATACGTGGCCGACATCGCAGCCAGAACAAACAAGACAGTATTTCTTAACACAAGGTTCCCTCAGAGATTGCGCATCATCATGTATGAACACTTACAGTCACATGAATTGTGCAGGTGTGTAGGCGTATTATTCCTCTTTCAGAAATATATTAAATTATTAACCAGCATTACACGATTGTGTCACAAAAATTGTATTACTAATATTTTTAATGATGTGATTTCACCTGATTTTCTTTGACATAATCTATAATCAGTCTTAAGTAATTTATTTGAGTGAAGTAAAACGATGTTTTGCCACAATTTTCAGACACGTTTATTATTCTTTGCCTGAAGTATGTGTTTGCTTGTCTTCCTAGCCTATACACTCACTTGAGGGAGTATGGTCGCTACACACTCCTTCTGCACCAGCAAGGTGACACAGGCAACAGCACTTGCAGCTTACTGCTTCAAAATTCCCCTCCTGACAGTGATTTGCGTAAGTGGATAAGACAGTTTTCTGAACATCTTTACTGTTTCTGGGCAGAGTTTCATTAGTTTATACCAACAAGTAATAGACATAAATGTGACAAGTTTGTTTACAAGGTATCATTTTTTTATGACAGCCAGTGTTTTTCAAATATTTACCATTTTAGTCACATAAGTTTTAGAGATGACTTAAATAAATATTTTCATGCTATTGTCTTATTCATATTTGCAGTACATCATGCTGTTAGATTTTTTGCTTTCAAAATCTGCTATCAAACAAAGAACTGTATTTATTGCACAACACATTATTTTATATAAATTTAGTTCTTTGTAAATGTAGATCTTTAAATGTGTCTGAACATGTAGTACCGGTAGTAGTTTGTTGAAATGTGAACTATGGTTGATACTCTGTCAGATGTTATAAAATAATTAACAACATCACATAACCCACAAGAAACAGACACATTGATGATATTGATGCCATCCATACTTGGGTCTCATAGTAAAAAGAATTTAATGATGCAAAATTCTTTTGAAGAGGAAATAATTATTCTTTGATTGTGTGGCTAGCTAAGAACTATTTTTAGGTTTATCGACAGTTGAAGAACATTATCATCCTGATCTAATATTGGTCTTTTTTCAGCGGTCTATGTGGCCCTGGGGGTTTGTGCCTTTGTCTCCATCATGTGGGTCATTATGAGATACATTCGCAGGTAGGTCATAATGTATGAGTTAGGATGTTTTTAAATAATTTTTAGTTATTTTTAATTGTGCAGCACGTCACTGTAGATACATTTGATTTGTGTGTAGAGAATGTGAGCAAAAATGTATGATTGATGCATCAGTAAAGGACATTGCAGTCAATGAAACAAGAAGGAATTATTTACTAACATGTACTACACTATTTGCAAAATCATACAGTAAAAAACTGATCATATTGATTCATGGGTTGCCTTTAATTTCTATCAACGTTAATTTTAATTAATTATGCCAACATGAGCAGTAAATATTATATTCCCTGTGCGTGCTAATGTAAAATGTGATCAGACACAACTTTTTAGTTACCAATATGTTGTTGATGGATCTAAGTTAGGAGATTGACCAATTATGGAATAAATGGTCAGTCACCATAAAAACATGCCACAAAATATTCCATCACCCGCTACCATGCCAAACACACCAGGTAAAATATTATCATTATCTGGGTGGCTTCTGTTATAGCAATCAGTGTTGACTTTAATAGGAATCACCCTGGCAAAAACACCTATTCACAGATTCAACAATATCTGTCCTACCCAATTAAAGCAATTATGATACACATCGAACTTTTGATTTAACATCTTCAAATAGATCAATGGTTCAGCATGTGTATTATCTGATACTACAAATGATTTATGTGTGTTTGTAAAGTGCAAATTGTCGGTCTGAATAAATGGCTGTTGTATTTGTAGTGAGATACCTTCAGTCTAATGTTCAGAAGTTCTGCTTCAACTTTGTGTAAATTTTGTTAGACATTTATTGGCTGTGTTTTTGCAGACGCTACATGCTGCATAGGGCCGAAGTAGTGATATCAAATGAACACCTCGTCAACACAGTGAGTTGGTCATCCACTGGTCATTGGTCACTCATTGGACAATGTTATATCAATCAAAAAGAAATGCACATTTTCCTGGTACATCCTGAGATTCTGTTCAAGTGTTTGACATGTTATAGTATTTGTACATTACTCTTCTAAAAAGTTTTATGTAGATTTATATGATGATATTACGAGCAGAGTGTGAGCTGAAACCCTGATTCAGGGACATAGCCCATCTCTGTTGTGTCCAGCACGTGACAGTATTATATTATAAAATAAAAAAATTACCAGATTTCTTTGTTAAAACAATTAATTTACCATAAATGAAAGGGAAGACTGATTAAAGAAATTGCAGTGTCTCGGTACAGAATGGTTAGAGTGTTGGAATCAGTCAGTAGAACCTCGCTTCGAATCCTGCACGGATGTGTAGAACGTTGGGCAACTTTGTTCACTCCACATTGCTCTAGTTCACTTATCTGTATGAATGAGTACCTGGCTATAGACACTGGCTGATGTTTGTGTACAAATAACCTTTGTGCATTAACTGTTGCTCAGCTAAAAGCCACCACGAGAAGTCAGGATAGAGGGTAAATTTAAGCTGCTGCAGAGTCAAGTGTAAAGTGTACTGAACAGTGCTGCGTGTGTACTGCATAAATTACCTTTTTGTTGTTGTTAATAATTACACTGTACCATTCATAGTCAGTACCCACTGTGTGTCCACTGAAAAGATTCTGTATTATGTGTGGTGTTTGTTTGAGGATTTGGGCAGTCCGTCGGGCCTACTGTCTCATGCAAACAGCACGCCAGTCATACTGCCACGCAAGAGGGTGCGCTCTTTAGATGCATTCCGAGGGTAGGAACTTTTGTTTTTCAATGCACTGTAAGCCTAAGGAACTTAGTCAAACATCTTCTTTCCAAGCCATGTCAACAAATCAAAACGGTCTTTCTGAACTGTTGAATGTTCCAAGTCGTCAACAGTTGACTGCAAGATTATTATTGTATTTCCTTGGGACTTAAATAACAAATATAACAAATAGTGATTTCTGCATGGATAATTAAGAATCTGTACTTCTCATTCAGAATATGTTTTTGTGATATGTAAACATTTTATTAAACTCCTGAAATATCCTGAAGAATGTTCAGATCATTTCAGCTATGATGTTTCAGTAATTCTGGGAAAAGGTGGTTGAATAAAATAGATGAATGAGGCTGCCCTGGGCTCCTGGCTTCCTTGTTGGGAGAGAGTAAATGTGAATATGTTAGTGGCATAGATGGAAGTGTGTGATGGGTAACTAACTGTACAGGGGCTGATTTAATTTTCATACTTTGAGCAAATACTTAGCAGCACATGTTTCTGTAAACTCTTTACATAGTGAAAAGTGGTGTCATTTACTGAGACAATCATCGTAACGTTAGCAACATTTTAGCAGCTTCATGACACTGGCCCCAGGTTTTTTAAATGATGAGATGCTGGACATTCAAGGGAGTATTTTACTCATGCATGATAAAGATATGTTAACACAATGAAGAAGTGACACAGTCACATTTGTTTTCTTGTTGCAGGCTGTGTATAGCAGTTATGGTGTTTGTAAACTATGGAGGAGGGGATTACTGGTACTTCAAACACTCTGCCTGGAATGGGCTTACAGTTGCCGATCTTGTCTTTCCCTGGTGAGTCACGGATGAACTAACAACAACAATTGGGTTGTTCATTGTCATCCTTTTGACGGCCACAATCTTCTGTGCAGTTGTGTACAATTACAAGTGAAGTAAATTTTCTTTAATCACAAGTTTGACTATCTATTGATGAAATATATATATATATATATATATAATTTATCCACTAAAAATAAATAAAATATTTTAAGACGCAAAATACATAAGGACTTTATAATGTAGACTATAATGAATAGTTACCGGTCTGTCGACTAAATATTTATCAAATGTGTAATGCCACAGCAATTCGCAAACTTTTGCACAGGCATGATTTATCACTATGTACTCTTTATTGACACTTTTTGCCGGCATCGTTGTTCTGCTGTATATGTCGTTATCATGGTCAGTGCGCTGATCTGTTCAAAGGACATTGTCAGTGAAATGTTGTGTCCAAAACACGGGCCGTGTACCGCGTGCCAATGTCATTTGTTAGAGCGTCAGGCATACTCATGTCATGGTTTTGATTTAAATTTTATTTTATTTTAAAACTTATTTATTATTGATTACATTGTTTCTTAACATTAAAGCATTACTTTGTTTTCTAATTATCTGCTACACAAATTAGAATACATTTTCCAAGACCCGATGAAAACTACTCACGTTGACAATATCATTAATAACAGTCATGTCCCATTTGTATTGTTGCATTAACACAGTAACTACCGGTCTAATTCATATTTCTACACAAATTATCAATTTGAAAGTAATGTTGTTTAATGATAACTTGTGTATCTTAGCATCAATTTGTGTCATATTGTAGAACAATTACATGGATATATCGCAATTTGAAATAAAATGGCATAGATATATCGCATTTTGATAACAAGTGTCATATTGTGTGTGATTTTCCATTAAAAAATGCCCCCAATTTTTTTTTATCAATCTTTTTCGTTTTATGTTTGAATATATCTGAATATGACGACCCTGTGAGGGTGAAACACAAAAGTGCGTTTATCTCGAAATGTCACGTTTTGCCCTCAAACCCTTATATGTATATGTATGTATATGTATATGTATATGTATATGTATATGTATATGTATATTATATATATTAAAATATATATATATTAAATATATATATTTAAATATATATATAATATATATACAAATATTATTATATGTATGTATAACCACTGAAACATTGCCATCAGATGTACAAATTGAGGGGGGCAAACATGACATACCACCCTAAAAACATACACATATGCTGGTTTGATCATATTTGTGGTGTCCCTGTTGCTAGGTTCACGTTCATCATGGGCACGTCCATTGCCCTGGCCTTCAGCAGTCTACTCAGTCGAGGTGTCACCAGGAAGCAGTTGGCAGTAAAAGTGCTCAAGAGATCCACCATCTTGTTTCTGCTTGGAGTGATGCTGTCAAACAATGGGAAACGAGGTACATTGTATGTGTAACAAAATGGTTTGTGTACAAACCAGAGAAATGTTGAGTTAAGTAGCCCAGAAACCTAGGCTTGTGGTGCTTAGGTATGTACCCAGTAGTATGTCATATTTTATCTACCGTGTTGCATCATTGAGGTATGAATGTAATGATTTCAGGAAATGATTGTGCAGTCTGTAGCTTTGAAGTAACATTGGTGTCCATTTCCATGGCATTTAGGAACATTGTGTGTTGTTTATAAACAAGAATTTATTTCATGTCAGACTTTTGTCAGTCGTTTTATGTAGTTTTATTTCACAATATGTCTACTGGTGGTACAATGCACGTCATAAATGCCATTAATAGGTATACATTGAATAATGTTGACTAATAATTTGTATTATTATCATCATTTATCCATGGTATTCCAGACCCTAGTAACGTCACTACATATAATGATACTGGATTTCAGTTAGTGCAATTGTGAGTACAATTACATGAAAAAACTTCCCAAGTACAAAAGATCAGTAACAATGTTATGCCAATTTTTAAATGTTTTAATAACATAGTATAAATTGTTGAAATAATAAGGATTGATTTTCTCTGCCATTCAGTATTTTGCATCTCAAAGGAGAACAGTACAGAAGTATTATTATGTTTTCTAAATACCCAACTTTGCAGTTGGAATGTACTTGATATTTAGCTATGTACAGTTGACCAAGTGGTGTACAAGTATTTGTTATTGCAAAAACCCAAGTACGAGTACTGGAAAAGTGTTCTTCCATAAAGTACTCAACCCAGAGCAAGACGTCATTTTTTCTCCAACCAGACCACTTTAACTGAGAATGTTTCCCCTGGCTGTCTCTGCAGGCTTGGTGCGAGTGAGTGAGCTGAGAATCCTGGGTGTGCTGCAGAGACTCGCGTTGTCCTACTGCGCTGTGGGGCTCATGCAAGTGTTCTTTGCTCACAGTCGAGACGCGCTTCAGGTGGGTCAAGTGCAGATTCTGTGTGAGTGAGTGACTGAGTGGATGGGTGAGTGAGTGGGTGGGTGGGCAAGTGAGTGGGTGAGTGGATGGGTGAGTGAGTGAACGTGTGAGTGAGTGAGTCGGTGGGTGAGTGAGTGGCGGGCGTGTGGGGAGGCGGGTGGGTGAGATTGGGTGCAGGGGTAGATGTATCATACCCTGACTTACTGTTCGTCATAACCTCCTTGTGTCTGCAGGAAACACGATGGTCAGCGGTCAGAGACCTTGCACCCTACTGGCCAGAGTGGTTGATTAGTCTCACCATACTGGCCACTCACATATGTCTGACACTTCTCATGCCGGTCAGCGGATGTCCAACGTAAGTATCCTTGACCATAATCACATAGCAGCTTTACCAGGTCTTGACAGCTGTTTTATTTGTCTTGCTCTTTTATTCATATTACAATGAATTCTAAACAGCACCATCTGGTGGTTACAGAGGAACCATTCCATATAAAAACATTCTATAAAGTAACTTCTTATTTGTTAATGTTATTTTAGTTTACTGAAATAATGGTTATGAAATGTTGTGTGTGTTGCCATTAGCAATGTTTTGCCATTTCAACAGTCAGTAACATCATCCACTGGGTGACTGCAATCATCATGTTGACTATTCTGTATTTAAATGTAATTATTTGTACCTTTATTCTGAACATATGAATCAGTTTTAACTACCTGTATACATGGTTTTAGTTAGGATATGTTTAAAAATTATAATTTATTTCTATTATTATTTAACCATGAAGTAGGAATGATATTCACGTTATCAGTCATAAAACTGTTGGGTTTTGCTGTGTTGTTGCCTAGACCAGTGTTGCATGTTGTGGTTGCTACGGTAACACCAACAGACTGTCTTCTCCAGGGGTTATCTAGGGCCAGGTGGTCTCCATGACAACGGCGAACATTGGAATTGTACAGGTGGCGCTGCTGGTGCTATTGATCGTCTGGTTCTGGGAGAAAGTCACATGTACAAGACACCTACATGCATGGTGAAATGTCATTTGTATATTGGTGGTATTTAATTTTGTTTTACTGTGTTGACAAATATTAATAATATTCATTCATATTATGTGTCTTTTTTTTTACTGTATAGAAAAATATTAATAATATTCATTCATAATATGTGTCATTTGTATAGATATATCATTATGATTGATATTCAGACACATAATGTATGGATTTATTAAAGGCATCATATGCTTTATGAGACAATTGCTTACTTTTGCAAAATGTATCCAAAGAATTAACTTTGACCGTTAGATCAGGTAACTATAGTTACTATATGAATGACCTTATCGATTATGGTAGTATGCAGTGCTGGACAAATGTCATTTTGTTGGCGAATGTAATCTACACCAAAGAAAAATTATTAGTTGTAATGTTTTTTCTTATGATTTCTCTGGAATATAATTTAAAAAATGCACAATTAGCCTGGTATGCTACAGTGGATACTTATCAATATAAATGTCATAAATAATAAATCTAGTTATGGATGAATATGTGAATATTTTTAAAATTGGGCTTCATACAATTCTTATGTTTTGTGGGAATGCTGTATCATATATTATAAAAATATAAAATACTTATATTTATTATGTGTATTATGAAGCATGAAATATTGAAGTACTTAACAGATAATAAAATTTTCAACAGTTCTACTTAACACCATTACATATATAAACCGTGTTTTTATTTTGTTCTCTGCCAGAAAGTATACCATAGTACCGTGGCCTATGACCCAGAAGGCATTCTGGGAACTCTGACCTCCATTTTCCTCTGCTTCCTGGGTCTGCAGGTAGGTGTCATGACAGTCACATTGTGTGCTTGCCTGTGTTGTAACCTCGCAGAAAACACCATAATGGTGTGCATTGTTCCAAATTATATTTCAGTCTGTTTTTGCGATACTGAATTTTAGCATTGGCCCTATTTGTTATATATTCATTGTGATAATAGAATTGTTGTAATTCTAATTTATTTCCTAAAAAGAATGAATAAAGTATTTACTAAAATTCAGTATTGTACTTTTGCTTAGATATAAAATATTTTAAATAAATGTCTAAAACAGAACATTTTATGTGATCACAAGTATACATTAAAAGAAGTTAGTAGAGTAAGTAGTGCTACAGAATTGTAAGGTTCATAATGTCATGTTTCTTCATATTCTAAATAGACAGTCGTCACAATATGTCAATGCGGTGGGTTTTGTCTTCATTTTTGTAGCCTTCAGACAACTTTTTATTTTGTGTTTTACGTAGGCTGGAAAAATCATCATTGTTTTTCCTGAGTGGAAGCAAAGAATAAAACGATGGCTTATCTGGATGATGCTAACTGTGAGTACTTATCTGGATGATGCTAACTGTGAGTACTTATCTGGATGATGCTAACTGTGAGTACTTATCTGGATGATGATGACTGTGAGTACTTATCTGGATGATGCTAACTGTGAGTACTTATCTGGATGATGATGACTGTGAGTACTTATCTGGATGATGCTAACTGTGAGTACTTATCTGGATGATGCTGACTGTGAGTACTTATCTGGATGATGATGACTGTGAGTATTTATCTGGATGATGATGACTGTGAGTACTTATCTGGATGATGCTAACTGTGAGTACTTATCTGGATGATGCTGACTGTGAGTACTTATCTGGATGATGCTAACTGTGAGTACTTATCTGGATGATGCTAACTGTGAGTACTTATCTGGATGATGCTGACTGTGAGTACTTATCTGGATGATGCTGACTGTGAGTACTTATCTGGATGATGCTAACTGTGAGTACTTATCTGGATGATGCTAACTGTGAGTACTTATCTGGATGATGCTAACTGTGAGTACTTATCTGGATGATGATGACTGTGAGTATTTATCTGGATGATGATGACTGTGAGTACTTATCTGGATGATGCTGACTGTGAGTACTTATCTGGATGATGCTAACTGTGAGTACTTATCTGGATGATGCTAACTGTGAGTACTTATCTGGATGATGCTGACTGTGAGTACTTATCTGGATGATGCTAACTGTGAGTACTTATCTGGATGATGCTAACTGTGAGTACTTATCTGGATGATGCTAACTGTGAGTACTTATCTGGATGATGATGACTGTGAGTATTTATCTGGATGATGATGACTGTGAGTACTTATCTGGATGATGCTAACTGTGAGTACTTATCTGGATGATGCTAACTGTGAGTACTTATCTGGATGATGCTAACTGTGAGTACTTATCTGGATGATGCTGACTGTGAGTACTTATCTGGATGATGCTAACTGTGAGTACTTATCTGGATGATGCTAACTGTGAGTACTTATCTGGATGATGCTAACTGTGAGTACTTATCTGGATGATGCTAACTGTGAGTACTTATCTGGATGATGCTAACTGTGAGTACTTATCTGGATGATGCTAACTGTGAGTACTTATCTGGATGATGCTGACTGTGAGTACTTATCTGGATGATGCTAACTGTGACTACTTATCTGGATGATGCTAAATGTGAGTACTTATCGGGATTATGATGATTGTGAGTACTTATCCGGCTGATGATGACTGTGAGTACTTATCTGGATGATGATGACTGTGAGTACTTATCTGGATGATGCTGACTGTGAGTACTTATCTGGATGATGCTGACTGTGAGTACTTATCCGGATGATGCTGACTGTGAGTACTTATCCGGATGATGCTGACTGTGAGTACTTATCCGGATGATGCTGACTGTGAGTACTTATCCGGATGATGCTGACTGTGAGTACTTATCTGGATGATGCTGACTGTGAGTACTTATCCGGATGATGATGACTGTGAGTACTTATCCGGCTGATGATGATTGTGAGTACTTATCTGGATGATGATGACTGTGAGTACTTATCTGGATGATGCTGACTGTGAGTACTTATCTGGATGATGCTGACTGTGAGTACTTATCCGGATGATGCTGACTGTGAGTACTTATCCTGGATGATGCTGACTGTGAGTACTTATCCGGATGATGATGACTGTGAGTACTTATCCGGATGATGCTGACTGTGAGTACTTATCCGGATGATGCTGACTGTGAGTACTTATCCGGATGATGATGACTGTGAGTACTTATCCGGATGATGATGACTGTGAGTACTTATCTGGATGATGCTGACTGTGAGTACTTATCTGGATGATGCTGACTGTGAGTACTTATCTGGATGATGCTGACTGTGAGTACTTATCTGGATGATGATGACTGTGAGTACTTATCCGGATGATGCTGACTGTGAGTACTTATCCGGATGATGCTGACTGTGAGTACTTATCCGGATGATGCTGACTGTGAGTACTTATCCGGATGATGATGACTGTGAGTACTTATCCGGCTGATGATGATTGTGAGTACTTATCTGGATGATGCTGACTGTGAGTACTTATCTGGATGATGCTGACTGTGAGTACTTATCTGGATGATGCTGACTGTGAGTACTTATCTGGATGATGCTGACTGTGAGTACTTATCCGGATGATGCTGACTGTGAGTACTTATCCGGATGATGCTGACTGTGAGTACTTATCCGGATGATGCTGACTGTGAGTACTTATCCGGATGATGCTGACTGTGAGTACTTATCCGGATGATGCTGACTGTGAGTACTTATCCGGATGATGATGACTGTGAGTACTTATCCGGCTGATGATGATTGTGAGTACTTATCTGGATGATGATGACTGTGAGTACTTATCTGGATGATGCTGACTGTGAGTACTTATCTGGATGATGCTGACTGTGAGTACTTATCTGGATGATGATGACTGTGAGTACTTATCCGGATGATGCTGACTGTGAGTACTTATCCAGATGATGCTGACTGTGAGTACTTATCCGGATGATGCTGACTGTGAGTACTTATCCGGATGATGATGACTGTGAGTACTTATCTGGATGATGCTGACTGTGAGTACTTATCCGGATGCTGCTGACTATGAGTACTTATCCGGATGATGCTGACTGTGAGTACTTATCTGGATGATGATGACTGTGAGTACTTATCTGGATGATGATGACTGTGAGTACTTATCTGGATGATGAACTGTGGGTACTTATCTGGATGATGCTGACTGTGAGTACTTATCTGGATGATGCTAACTGTGAGTACTTACCCTGGATGTTTGCTACTGTGAGTACTTATCTGGATGATGCTAACTGTGAGTACTTATCTGGATGATGCTGACTGTGAGTACTTATCTGGATGATGATGACTGTGAGTACTTATCTGGATGATGCTGACTGTGAGTACTTATCTGGATGATGCTGACTGTGAGTACTTATCTGGATGATGCTGACTGTGAGTACTTATCTGGATGATGATGACTGTGAGTACTTATCTGGATGATGACTGACTGTGAGTACTTATCTGGATGATGCTGACTATGAGTACTTATCCGGATGATTGCTGACTGTGAGTACTTATCTGGATGATGCTGACTGTGAGTATTTATCTGGATGATGATGACTGTGAGTACTTATCTGGATGATGATGACTGTGGGTACTTATCTGGATGATGCTGACTGTGAGTACTTATCTGGATGATGCTGACTATGAGTACTTATCCGGATGATTGCTGACTGTGAGTACTTATCTGGATGATGCTGACTGTGAGTACTTATCTGGATGATGATGACTGTGAGCACCTATCTGGATGATGATGACTGTGAGTACTTATCTGGATGATGATGACTGTGAGTACTTATCTGGATGATTGCGGGGACTATGTGAGTACTTATTTCTGGATGATGTGACTGTGAGTACTTATCTGGATGATGCTAACTGTGAGTACTTATCTGGATGATGATGACTGTGAGCACCTATCTGGATGATGATGACTGTGAGTACTTATCTGGATGATGCTAACTGTGAGTACTTATCTGGATGATGATGACTGTGAGTACTTATCTGGATGATGATGACTGTGAGTACTTATCTGGATGATGATGACTGTGAGTATTTATCTGGATGATGATGACTGTGAGTACTTATCTGGATGATGCTGACTGTGAGTACTTATCTGGATGATGCTGACTGTGAGTACTTATCTGGATGATGCTGACTGTGAGTACTTATCTGGATGATGATAACTGTGAGTACTTATCTGGATGATGATGACTGTGAGTACTTATCTGGATGATGATGACTGTGAGTATTTATCTGGATGATGATGACTGTGAGTACTTATCTGTATGATGATGACTGTGAGTACTTATCTAGATGATGCTGACTGTGAGTACTTATTTGGATGATTATAACTGTGAGTACTTTCCATTAATTACTTATGTTCTGGTTATTGTGGTTGTTAATGTTGTAATTGTCCCCTTTGTCCTTGAAATCCAGACTAATCCCAGCATAGATTTGTTGCTTTCTTTCGCTTCATAAAACCAAGGTGAGGTCTTTTAATAAATTAATTATTTTAAACACAAACTAGTGTAACTGCCATCATGCCCTACAGCTCAGATTTCAGGTCTTGAATTTCAAAAACATGATCCCAAAGACAGTGCATTTCCTGTTGTGGTGTCTCTTTGTGGTATTCCAGACATTGCATTTAAACAATTGTGTCTTGTTAGTCTAAAACAGTCATTCATGCCATTGTATATAAATGTGTTGGAGTACTGTGGCACAATGATTAGAACATTATCTGAGAGATTCCAGGTTTGAATCTGCTTACAGTTCTTACTAACTTTGTGCAAGCTCTTGTATTTTGTACATTGTATTTTATTTCATCTTGCTCCAGTTTATTCAGTTGTATAATACCTGAGTACCTGGCAACAGTCAGTGGTGGATATTTATGTTCAAGTAATTTATGCGCATTATGTGCAGTATGGCTGAAACCTTCTCAGAGAAGTCAGTTAGTGTTTGAATGACCATATCTGCCAAGGAAGTGAAATATAAAGTGCTTTCCCTTGCAGCATAAGGACATACCATTTTCATTCTCATGTCATTTTGTTTCTGATTTGCTTTCAGGGTTTAATTGCCGGCGTTTTGTGCAAGTTCAGTCAGAATGACGGGTGGATCCCCTGCAATAAAAACCTCTGGTAATTACCATAGTACGACAGAACTTATGCTAAGAATAAAGTAATAATAACTAATTTGTTGTTTGAAAATGTGGCTTAACTTATAGCAGGTGTTCGGGCAATGACCCACTATAAAAAATTGCTAACAAACTCACCCACCAGTGACTACTGTTGACCAGAATTACCCCCCAGGATGTTGTTATCTCGAGGTTAAGTACTGCTCAGCTGAATGAATACAAGTTGTAGATATTACTGCAAGTGTTATTGTCTGTACAGCATAATTTTAGTTCAATGTGCAACAATTGTATGTTTGTGTGTGTATATATATAATACGGTACACGCTGTATATATATATATATATATATATATATATATATATATATATATATATATATATATATATATATAATTATATAGTATATATATATATTATACAGTTATATATAAATTATCTAAATATGTATGTATATATATATATATATATATATATATATATATATATATAATATATGCATATGTATATATGTACATTATATAATTTTATGTATATGTGTGATATTTATCTTTACCGTCTGCTAAAACAATATCAGTTGCTCTGATTAATAGTTGACAAAGCTGAATATTGGCAAACGTGCTTTCTCTCTGGCTACATCAACAATTTGGAATCAACTCCCTATTACGATTAACTCGTTTGAAACTAAACACCTTTCGTAAAAAAACCTGAAAACTTATTTGTTTGAAATTGCCTTTCCACCATAAATTATCAGCAGTTCCAAGATCAAATGACAACTTTTGCCTGTCCCTGTATATGACTAGCAAAACGATTTTGTTTGTTGCGGCTCTGAGCTTGAACTTTTTAAGGATATAGGCACCATAGAAGTTTTACAATTATTGTTATTGTGTGTATATATATGTGTGTATAATTATATTCATCTTACTGCAGCCAGTTTATTGCAGCAGTCTCTTATTGTTATGGTTTCATGACTTGTTTTTTACTCATTTTTATTTTACATTTTATAAATTATGTTCAGTGCTTTTGAGCAAGCTTGATCACATGAAAAGAGCACTATATAAATCTGGTATATAATAATAATAATGTGTAGTGATTACTGGTTCCTGCTGACACTGGCTGTCTCTCTGTGTCAGGTCTGTGTCCTTCATCCTGACCCTAGCCTCCATGGCCTTCTTCATTATCACTCTGGCTTGTGTCTTCATTGACATCTACCGACTGTGGAGTGGCGTCCCGTTCTACTACATAGGTAACTACACTGCACCAAGATAATGGAACTCTTGAGGGAAGTCTATCAGTTAACATAATCGATTGATACATTTAGGGAGCTGCGTAGAATAGTCAGTGAGTCATTTCACAAAGAAATTATGAGTACAGCTTTATTTATTCATTACTATTTTTGTAATACTCTGTATAGTTGTGCGCTAATTTATGTTGGTATTTTAAGAGAATCTGATTGTCGTTGTTAGTATATGCAAACCTTATCGAAGTAGTATTGTATTAGCGTTTTATTTATTTATTATTATTTAAACTCAGGAAGAATCATTGTAAAGCACCCCAGAACAATTATTTCGATGGGGTGCTATATAATAAATATATTATTGTTACATTTAAAAAAGTACACATATTTGTACTTTGTTACAAGTAGAAATACTTCCAAAAAAGTACTTCAGTACTCAAGAAAAGTAAATTTTAAACGCTGTCAGTGAGTCCAATATTTCCATGACATGTTGGACGTGAGTCAACAGTTCTCAATTTCCAAGATCTCTGTTAATGTTGGCATCACTGTTAGATAACAAAATCTGGCTTTTGAGTTCATAAGAATGTTATTCCCCTGAACCAGTTTGCTTTAAAAAAAGTCGAAATGATCATGATTCTTTGCATCACACCATGGAAAACGAACAGTTGGTTAAGCTTGCTCCAATCAAAGATCATAGACATGCCATTGATCATGATGGTCAACTTTTATCATACAATAATTTTATTTCAGGAATGAACTCGATCCTGATCTACGTGGGTCACGAGTTACTCATCCACTGCTTTCCCGTGCAGTTCTGGGTGCCACGAACCCACCCCGCCCGGTTCTCCATGGAGCTCTGGGGCGCCATCTTGTGGGCAGTTGTTGCATACTGTTTGCATCGCAGTGGCGTCTACCTTGCAATCTGAGTGAAATGACAAGTGACTGTCGCCAGAGTGAATTGTGCCAATATGTAGCAAGTTGATATGATAAAACCAACAGTCATTACATAGTTGAGCCATTGGCTAATAACACCAATTGTACAGTGTCTTTGCAAGGAAATAGCAGTTTATGTTCCCTCATGTAGAAAAACGTACAAATTGGGTCGGAACAACAGCCCGAATAGGGGCTGTGAACCCTAAAAGGCACCATGTCTTTCAAAGGCAGCAGCCATGTTTCACACTGATCATGAGCTCCAAAGGATAGTATTTTTATTGCTCTCTTGTGACATTACAGTTATGTGCAAGTGAGCCAGTTGCATGAAGCGGGACTTCATGCACTGGGATATGAGCACGATAAAGAAGGGTGGAGTGGTGTCTCTGTGTAAATACATGTTGACAGTTGTAATCTGTCTTTGTGGTGCTGCATTCTGTCATTCTTCGTGTGACACTGGATGTTGATTATATGTGACACTGGATGTTGATTATGTGTGACACTGGATGTTGATTGTGTGTGACACTGGATGTTGATTGTGTGTGACACTGGATGTTGATTGTGTGTGACACTGGATGTTGATTATGTGTGACACTGGATGTTGATTATGTGTGACACTGGATGTTGATTATGTGTGACACTGGATGTTGATTGTGTGTGACACTGGATGTTGATTATGTGTGACACTGGATGTTGATTATGTGTGACACTGGATGTTGATTATGTGTGACACTGGATGTTGATTGTGTGTGACACTGGATGTTGATTATGTGTGACACTGGATGTTGATTATGTGTGACACTGGATGTTGATTATGTGTTTAAATATGGATTTTTTGATGGGAATTTTGTACAAAGAATGTTTGCTTTAGTGTGACACTGGATTGTTTGATTGTGTTTGACACTGGATTTTGATTATGTGTGACCTGGATGTTGATTATGTGTGACACTGGATGTTGATTATGTGTGTGTCTTCAACCCTGTTAGGGTGATGACAGCATAGGTGATAGGCTTTGTAGAAACTCCACCAAAGGCTGCTTGAGTGTGTTTAAATGCTTTGAATATCATTCTGCAATGCATCGTTATTGCTATGCTATTCTGTGTGCCTGCATTGTGTGCATGTGTTTGCAAATATGTGTACTTGTGCTATGCATGGGAATTGTGCAATACAACACAATTTTAGTCTTTAGTAGTAGGCACAGATTCCGTTGAGTGATTGTAGACCATACATTAGACACATCCAGCAAATTGTTACAGATGTTATGCTAGGCCTTGTTAGATTAGGAAAGCATTTATAAATTGCATATAATGACATTGAATACATACATTTTTACTGCATCACACTCTCTCAGTCAGCGTATAGTAGTGTCGTTTGGTAACAAATACTAACACAGTTCAAATATTCAAAATAAAATAAGTGTATTTTTAGAGGTATTGCTATGTTAAAAAATTGCTCTAATTGTTCTAACAATATATAAAAATTGAGAAAATGCCTGTGTGTAATAGTGAAAATTGTTGCATTATTTTGCGAATGTGATATGTTACTTAACAGTCAGACAATGATCAAGTTTAGTTGCATGGAATAACAGCTATACAAACCTCCAGTAATTTTGTTGTGGCAATATTTTATGGATGATGAATAACATAATCTATGACCAACCTCTCTGACAAGAGGGAAACAGTAACTTGTAATTTAAAAGGAAATTAATATAACACTTTATATCAACTAAGTTACTCTTGCTTATAGTGGTATTGAAAATGAATGTAGCTTTAATACATACATTTATATGTATAATAAACTATATATACCCACAAAAGTGGATGTTCTGTTCATATCACTTGAATGTGGTGCTTTAATGTTTTCTGGTAAGTTGCCAGGAAAGATGAAAAACACAGATGAAGTAGAAATTATTAGTTGTGTAATAAGACATTTTACGTGAACAGCTGAAGAAGTTGGAGAATCCTTGAAAGAGTGACAGGTCTGTAGTGTTTACAGACACTAATCTCACGAAGTTTATTTATTAGTTAGTTTATTTCAAGCATTCTTTAGCATTATGCCTTCCACAAAACTTGGTTGCGTAAACATTCTAATTTTTATTCCTTATAAAATAGATAATTTCAACACCATCTTGGCTTCTCAGAGAAGTATCTAGCCACGCTGTCATTAATGCGCAAAGACTTATTTTATAAATCATATTCATCACTGTCTATAGCCACTAGCCACGTACTTATTCTTAGAGCTAAGTAAACTGGAGGAATATAGGCTGAACAAATTTGCCAAAGATTCGACACAACAACATAGGATTTGAACCCATTTTCTCTTGGTTGAGTGTCCAAGTCCAAACACCCTAGCATTGTACCATTTATAACAACAGTTGCAAAATTCTATATGTAAGGACGACTGAGTGTCATCTACACTATTCAACAACTTCTACAAAATATAATATTCCCAAATACCTTGGTGCCAATGTTCCCAAATACCTTGGTGTGAAAACAACACGATTGGCCACTAAAGTTCTAAGTGAGTGCATAACATTAATTTTTTCATGTAGATCCTGCTACAGTTGATAAATAAGAAGCGTCTATGCATGATGCCAATATACTCAGAATCCAAGCTCAGTGGTGCAACAAAACCACAGTGGATTTAGCTTTCTCATAGTCCAGGTTAGTACAAAAGTCGTCAGCACTGCTCAGTGTGTTAAGACGCTAAACAGATGAAACAGATAATATCCTGGTGGGATAGCTATTAACAAGCCATTGACTGTTTATTAGAATCACGTTGTGGCATCATTCAAATATATTTGTTTCAAACCATTACTAAAGAAACAACTAGTCATGCATGAAGGAGTTTATGTGTGCATATTTCAAGTAAAAAAATGAAACTATATATGCCAAAGCTTCTTAAATATTGAGTTAATGGGCCACATGATTGGCTAGTTACTCACTAGATTGATGATTTGCATAATAATTTAAAGAAATTGTGAAGTTAAAAGTACTGGTCTGAGTGATTTTTATTTAAAACCATTGTTATATTATAGAAGTATAGGCCTAGTATGCAACCTATCTAGTTTGGCCAACCTGGATTTATGTACATGTAGTTTGAAAAGCTTGGTAAACGTTATTTATAAAAGGTAGTGAAATAAAAACAGCTATTAAAACCTATTAAAACATTATTTAAGCTGTATTTCTGTGGATGTACATTCATTTTTTATACAATTTCTAATGGATAAACAGCGCTTGTTGATTCCTCATCTCTCCGATAGGCGGCTGCGAGTTACGCATGGGGGATCCCCGTGTAAGCGCGTCATGGAGAATAACGTCGCCGTTGCGCGCGTAACTAAAAATAACACCGGCAGGTAATCTCCGTTGAACGATCAGCCAATCATATACGACTTAACGAAGTCGCTTCAACGTCAAGGTCGTTGAGGAAATCTGTGACGTAACTGACATAACCGTGCCAGCATCTCGTCGGTTGGACATCCCCGCGGTTACGTCTGCGAAATCGCCAAATATCAACGTATGACCTAATCGAAGTCACACACAAATATTACTTTGGTAAGTACTCAAGAACGAAGCGAACAGACCGTCAACGAATGCGCGGATGTGATTAGACCAAACGCTGCTAAAAGACATCGCGTTCTGTTTGGGGCACGGTGACCTGACTGATTATCGCGGATTATGAAATCCAACAAGCCGACTTCAGATTGACCAGCGTCGCGGCAACAACTTGTCCGGGATACTACGATCTATTCGAATCATAATCCACTAGCCTGGCTCGCCAAACAAGCGTGATTCTACATATCAGAAGCGGCACTTTCCATTTCAGCAGACAGAAATCGACTACTGTTTGACGATGTTCCGGCTAGCAATATTCGCCGGTCGGATGCGGACGGTCGTTGCGGTGACGAGACGAGGCTGGCCGCTCTCGCCGTCGGAACGTATGGCGGCTACGCCGTGCTGCCAATCCAGACGACACTACGGCTCGCCAGCAGCTGCCGAACCGTTTCTCAGCGGAAGTTCGGGCGTCTACGTCGAGGAGATGTACAACTCTTGGCTTCAAAACCCGGCCTCCGTACACAAGGTCAGTATAGCTATAGCCATATAGGCGTATGCAATGACGTCTACGGCTATGGTCGCGTTGCCAGGTAACGCAATTATTATAGCTCGTTTTCCACGCAGAGGGCTCCGTCATTAGACGTGATCTCTGTATCAACTACAGCAGACATGTCTGAGCCGGTAGACCTGAGACGTCCAAGTGGTAGTGCCATTAAAACTGATTCTAGGCACGAGAGACCTCCATATTTAAAGGTACTTCCTGGATTCCAGGAATTGCTATATTAATAATTGGCAACATTACTGCTTTCTGAAGGGAATAGCACTTCCCGGGGGGCACTACCTATACATCTCAGTAGGGATGTGCAGGCGAAGTACCTATACCCTCACCTTCGATAAGGGCATCTGATTAAAAAAGTATTTTTTTAATGTTACATCAACATTTTTCACATGTCACTTGTTCTAGTTATCTAGGATTATTACTATAAAATAGTGTCTGTCTGTAGAGACACATCTCCAAAAATATTCCATGTGATCTAGCGGGCTTTGTGGGTGGTTCGTAGATGTATGCTTTTAACAGTGTTACCCCTGCCAAATACTCTTGAGAGATTCAAATACAATTACAAATACTTTTAAATACAAATACATTGGAAACTATTTCAAATACTTCTTTCAAATACTTTTCATTTTTAGGATATATTACTACGTGTATACGGTAATAGGCAAATCACATATCGCGACATCTAGTTTACAGGCATAATTAGTGTTTTACTCAATATGATGATAGGCATTCACGTGATAAGGGGTACTGTTATTGCTAACTATATCACAGTGACAACTGACTCAGAAACCTCTATCCACACGATTCCACAGGTCCAAAGCCGCGTGTTAAGGTCATAATCTGTTTGTTTGTTAAGTTAAGCGAAGAGATCCTTAATAAATTGCCTATGCTGCCCTCAGAAGAGACAATGCTAATGACTGCTAGGATCTTGTGAGGAAGTGTGACAGGTCAACTTGAAAGACAACCTGGATACTGGATACTAGAATAGGCTGGTGCCAGATTGGAACCTGACTAAAAAACAAAGTGAATATTGACCTATGGTCACTGCCAGGTGTTAATCCATCCTCTGTCTCTGAGTAAACAGAAGTTGTGGTCACTACCAGGGCCTTGGGGGACACCTGCTGTCAAGTGTCTTCAGTAATTAGCACTGTTGGGTGAAAGACACATTATCGTTGCAATCAATGGGCATTTTGAAGGTCGAAAACAACTGGTTTGGTGAAAGGTGAAGGTAATCAGTTTGGCAAGCATTATATGTGATCATGAAACAGAAATGTTGATACCCACACTGTATTTGAAAAAGTAAAATACTTTAAGAAAGTATTTAAATACAAATACTTTTTATTCCAAAATACAATTACAAATACTTTAAAGAAGTATTCAAATACAAATGTATTTGACCCCATGTCTGCAGGTGGGCCACCTTGCTGTTTTGCTAAGCAACATCACTTGCCACCTCATAGTTACTTCGTGCTATAAACATGTTTACATGTTGCGGCCTTCAATGCCTTGTAGTTAGTTATGCATTTGTTTCCTCTTTATTTCCCAGGGAATACGTTAAAACACCCTTCAGAATGTACCATTTTGAAGGTAATTTTAAAAATAGTTCTAGGTGGCCATGCCCCCTGATCCACATCATGCATTCGGTGCTTGCTCAGCCCATCCTATCACGTCGCACATAAGTTTACTCAGGGAAAACACTGCTTTTAAAAAATGCATCCGGGATGGAGGGATAAAGATTCTGCAGTTGTTAAAATTTTTGTTGCATAATTATGTGACCACATTCATGATTTTGGAATGCACTGAAATAATGTAATTATTGCAATTTTTAAATGTTTATCATGGGAGATTGTTTTTTTTCAGAAGCGAGATTTAATATTTATTCAGGATGGTGGCGATAGGACCGTAGGATCACAATTTTCAAAGGTTTCAGGTGGTGACTGCCTTTTTCTGCAAGCATCGCTGTGTTATTCAGCTAGGGTAATGATATTTACTCGCCTTGAAGAAATTAAACACGTGTTGACATAAAACCAACAAATGCAAGTATGTTAAAATGATATACGAGAGTTGAATGAAGGATGTTTCCCTTTTTTTTACTATTTGTGCAAATATACGTGAAGCTCAGCATACATTGCACATGCAAATTTCTAGATATATCACATATATGCTTTTAAATGGGATGATGCGACAGATCCTAGAAGACGTCCGCAGAGGCAACTACAGCATGTCAAATGTTCACATCAAGTAAATGTCAGTTGGTTATATCTCCCAAGGAAAGTGCAACTTGCAAATGCATTGTAGCATTCTATAGAAAACTGCACAGAATTTGAACACTGCACTCAGTGGCACTACCACTCAGGTGTTGTCGCTCAGATAAAATGTGGGAGTAAAATCAATGCACTGCAGGTAGATAAACCATAAATATCCACCTGCATGTGCAGTGCAGTTGAGTCATGCATAGACACCAATGACAACATCTGTTTCAAACCATTTCATAGCACGTGATGCAGCCTTTTATCATGATTGCGTCCAATAAAGTCGTCTGCCAAGTTGTGTAAATCATAAATTTCTACTAGTTATTAATTACTGATGTGTTAAACTAATAGTTATAACCTACAGTGTACCATTTGTTGCCATATAAATGTTGTTTGTGAATGATAATATAATAATTATGTACAAAATATAATATTTAAAAATTGTTAAAATATTGTTTTCATATGTTTTGTGATTTTTTATTATATACATTATTTAGACATACACTGTGTGTATATTGTTCTACTACTACATTTATGCAGACATGCCCATTGTTAATTTAAGTGTTCTTATTTTAAATCAACCTTTGTTGCATCAAAAAAGAAAGGAAAACATATTCTGCATTTAAAGAACAAAGTTAGGGTGGGCGACTGTGCTGTTACTATTAGTGTAGGTTCAATTCTATTACTGTAGGTTTAATTTTAAGTACTGCATGCAAGAAAGTTGTGGAATCGCCTGAACTTAGACCTATACCCATGTGACATCCCTGTTTACACTAGAGGCCCAGCTATGCAGCTGGCCAATACTCATTACATAATCAGTCTGACTGGTCCCAGTCAGCCAGTAGCCCAGTATAGTGTCTGTGTATTTCATGGTCACTAGGCTGTGCCAATCACACACAATCATATTTTGTAGGCATTGCGTTGATTGCTATTCCTACAGCTATGCCTAGCAATACACATAGCTTCTTCATTAGTTATGTCAGGATTGTGCTCGACCAGTGCAGATCACTGAATACTTTTACATAAAGTTGATGCAGAAATTATAAATGATTAAGCAATAATACAAACAATAATTAATTGATCATGATTGATCAGTAACTTTTTCAAACGTTTGATTTTTTTAAAGTAAACCATTATAGTTTGTGAAAATTTGTTACCTAAAACAGTTTGAGATGTAATCATAATCATTGATTGCTCCAGAAGACATGCTGGTCACATAAATGTTGAGTAGGTAGTACCATATGCTGAGTGAGTAACATTAGTAACGGTAGTCCATCACCTGTAGACTTGTAGAGCAGAGTTACAAGGTGTTAATTGTGGTTGTAAATTGAATCTGAGTAGTACATAAGTACCCACAATGTTACAATTTAGCTTTGAAGGATTATCGTTTATGACTATGCCACATGTGATTATTGTGAATTTGTCTGTAAACGATACCCCACACCTGACCTTGTATAAATCTTAGGTCAGCTGGTGTGTCGGTGTGTTCATATTTCATTCTGTAACAACTGTAGGTGAGTTTTAATTTGGCATTCCCACGCCTTTGCCTTTTTGGAATTCTTCAAGTTTGAACACAGCAAAATCTCCAGTCATCCTTACAACATAAGAATTGATTGAAATTATGCATCATTGATGCATCTCGGATTCTGGGTAGCATTTGCAGATGTCTGTAATCGATAAAAAAAAACATGCATGCGTAATAGCCATGATTAATTGTTACCATTATTTTAGTAAGACTGAACAGTGTATAGTATAGAAAAATGCACACTCTGAAAGGGTTAATAACAACCATATTTATCTACTGAAAAAAATATACAAGCAATGGTAGTGTATTTAAATATAACTTGTTATCAAACTAATTAATTTATAGTATTTTATTTAGCACTATAATAGAATGCACTGCATTGAATGCACTGGTTTCTATAAAACATTGAAGCATGTGTGAGGTCATGTGGTTATATGACAGTGCTGTAACAGCTGTTCAAAGGTCACATTGACCTTACCTTGGGGTGACATTTGTAGTGATTGAGGCAATACTACTGTTGACAATAATTGATTTATATGACTCAAAGACATTGAGTGCATGACCAGTGGTTATATAACCCATGCACACCTGTGATTGCACACTGCACACCTGTGCCCATCTACTGATCTTCTTTCCTGCCTGTGTCTGGTCTGTCAGCCTCAGTCTCTTGCCCTGACTCTTGGTAAACTGACAACATTAAGTGATACTTCAAATAAAGAAGCCACTGGCTTTATCAGGAGTGGATAATTTCTCTCTGAGTGAGGCCAATCCCTTATCACATCTATAACAGGTGTCTTTCTTTGACTCTTTGACATGGTCATGCTGTTACCACCTTACATAATAGATAATACAGACCATTCAGTTCTGTTTTAGCAACATGTGGCTGGTGTGATATAGTGACTCATAATGTGCTCCTTTCAGTTATATTTCTATTGTGCTTATAGTATAGCTTACATAATTAATTCAATTAAATTTTCTATCATTGCAGTTTTAAGTATGAATTTATGCCACTAACATTGATATTAGAACAACATATAAACAACATATTATTGTTTGTACTGTTGCTAATGGATTTTTCTTCTACCGCCAGACATTTACATAATCAGCACATAATGTTTATCATTCATATAAAATGTGAGAATCAGTACTTTCAGTTTCATAATTATATATTTAGCCAGTACCTGGTAGTTTACTATGACAATCAATGCCTTTAACCTCATGGATCCTCAACCCCGATTTTTAGGGGTTTTACACTAGTGTGTACAATTATCACTAGATGGCACCAGTTTGTTGCTCTGTTAAATTATACCCGGATGTAGACAGATTTACCAACAACCCCAAGTTTACATATATTGATCAAGAAAAACGGTACTTTCTAACAAAATCAAATCAGCAGTGGCTCATAGGGTCGGGGTTAGGGATGTTTCACTATTCATGTTAGCAATGACCATGAGCAAGAAGTCCAGTTGTTTAGTTAGTTTGTCCGATGATTTGGATGAAAATATGGAATGCTCAGCGATGTTGACAGCCGTGGTTGACATCAAGTCATCAACAATGCTTCCATCTGTTCTGAGCTGTCACATAATTGTGCATTAGCCAGAAAATTAAACTGATTTCATGCATCTTATCGACCATCTTTTTTCTTGTCTGAATTGTTGACATAAATAGTTATGCTTATTTTTAATGTGTTGTAGTCATATGACAGTAATTTTGATGACACAGTGTAGGCAAATTTATTCTGATTCATATAATATTTTTTTGTGGTACAGTATAGTGCCATTTGCTGTATGTGTTGTTTTAATTCTGATTTGAGTCCTGAGTGACAAAATCTAGTGTATGATCTATCCCAATTGATGTATGAATGTAATTTTTTGTCTTTTATTGCCTATTATTGTGGTGGAATCAACAAAGCAAAACTTGATTTTCATATTTATTGTCGGCCGTCTTGGATTTTTGATTTATGTAAATTATGTACTAATTAGTTTCAGTTAGTCATACAACAGTGATGTGTATACCAATATACAGATAATTCCTTTCTGGTTCAGATAATGTACACTTTTATACAATTATGATGAACAGTTTTTACAAAACAGTTCATTATGTGAATTAACCTTATCTAGTCACAGTGTTGAAGCCCTCGGAAACTCAGGGCTTAAGAGGTTAAGTGGGTTTTTCAATTCCCAATACACTGCAAATGACACCATATTATAGATATTAATTAACTATTTTCTTTATTATTTGCCACCACATGTCTTAAGGTTGTCTATATGAGTAATGTGATAAAATTAAGTCCATATCGTATGAGAAATATTAATAAAATACAAAAAACGTCTTTTAATTTGCAGTCATGGGACGTGTTCTTTCGCAACACTGACCAAGGAGCGCCTCCTGGCGCCGCCTACCAGGCACCGCCGGGGATACGGACAGCGGTGTCCACGGTCTCTGCACCAATCACTGCCGCACCCCAGTTTGACACAGAGAACATGCTCAGCACAAAAGTGATTGATGATCATCTTGCCGTGCAGGCAATCATCAGATCTTACCAGGTACAGGGCATGTTTGTAGTGTTTCTGTCATCTTTTCTGTATATTATGGGATGTCTATAAGTACAGTCTGTAATATGAAATTTGTATCAACCAGGAAGTACAAATTGCAGGTACTATGAAATGATTTCGATTAAACCAAAACAAATTGTGAGTGCCCTAATAGTTATGAGTCCATGAGACAAGAAATATATTCCTACTAAAAGATGCCAGTAGGAGCTACAAAAATAACACCAATTTAATGACAATTCGTCTGCTGAATTGTGCATGCTCCGTGTGTCGGCCATTGAGAGGTGAGTTGTACGATTTCACCTGTTTGAAAATAAATTCTGAGTAAACCACAGGCATGATATTATTATTGATTATGGTTGCAAATTGTTATAATTTGGTAACTCTTTTAGGTATACGTCTACA
>JAODUO010000041.1:265000-312500 GCA_025642075.2 Ridgeia piscesae
CACATTCAAGTCAAACATTCGGTTCAGACACCTTGTTCAAACATTCAGTTCAAACATTCAGTTCAAACATTCAGTTCAAACATTCGGTTCAAACATTTGGTTCAAACATTTAGTTCAAACTTTGTTCATCCCATTGGAAGTATGACATTCCGCCACTGTTCAGCCATTCCCACTTCCTACAGAATGTCTTTTATTCCAAACACACACTGCTGTGTACATTTAGTTCCAATAGTTCCCTCTGCAGTCCAGTAGTAAAACAGTCATAATCAATGTAGTCATCATTTAGAACCAAACTGTGTTTCTCTAACTGTTAATACAATTGATTAATCTTGCAGAGAAAGCAGAACTGTAGCATTAGTGTACAGTGCATAGTTCAATATGTGTCTCTCTGCCACAGGTTTGAGGAGTTTCTGGCGAAGAAATGGTCGTCTGAGAAGAGGTTTGGCCTGGAAGGGTGCGAGGTGTTGGTCCCTGCCATGAAGACAGTCATTGATGTGTCCAGTTCGTATGGGGTCGAGAGTATCATCTTTGGAATGCCTCACCGGTATGTCAGTTTGTCTGTTGAGGCTTTGTGCCTTTAAGCTGAGATTGGTGCAGCTTTAGATGTAAAGAAGTTACTAGTATTACTGGCAGAAACCCATCCTGCGAATTACATTATATACATGCAGAAGCAGGGCTTTATGCAGGACCAAATTGTTGCTAGTCACACACTTGGTGGACACATGGATGTCAACCGTTAAGTCAGTTTACAAACTTTAAATGTGTTTTTTGACTTGAAATGGACTACTAACACATATTATCTAAGGCAAAAATTATAACATCTATGATTGTAGACCTTTTTTGCTCGTTATTTTTTTCTGTCCACCCGTATTGCTGCCCGTCCAAAATAGATTTTACCCGTCCAAATGACGGGTGGACGGGTCTCTACATAAAACTTAGTGCAGAAGATAGTTTTTATTAAGTAGTCATAAAAAATCATTTGATATGATGTCATTCTGAAAAGTCTGTGTTAATGCAAGTTACATAAAATGTTCCTAATTGATTTTGGATAATTTCTTCTCATCTGGCTAATGTCCTACAAACTCAGAACATAGTAAGAACCCTTCATTTCATCAACAGGAAATTTGGAAGAATAATAGTTTTCTTCTGAAACATCATATAATCCCTGAAAATGTTGTGTCTTAGATGCAAACTATATAGGCAAAAATGTCAATGTTCCCAGTAATGCATGCACACACAGCACACAGCACACGCCACACGCCACACGCCACACGCCACACGCCACACGCCACACGCCACACATACCACAACACACACACACACACACATACCAAATACACACACCACACGCACCATATATACACACCACACGCACCACACGCACCACACTGCACCACACGCACCACACGCACCACACGCACCACACGCACGCACGCACGCACACAACCTCTCTTCTACTCACATCATTCACACACACACACACACACACACACACACACACACACACACACACACACACACACACACACACACACACACACACTAACACCACACACACACACACACACACACACACACACACACACACACACACACACACACACACACACACACACACACACACACACACACACACACACACAACACACACACACACACACACATATCACACACACCACAGCACCACACGCACCACACACACACACACTACACACACACACACACACACACACACACACACACACACACACACACACACACACACAAAATACTCACACACACCACACACACCACATACATCACACACGCACCACACACACCACACACACTATACACACCACACATGCACACCACACACACTAAACACACCACACACACTAAACACACCACACACACTCATACACACACGCACATATGCACGCACACACACTGTAGGTGAGCCACAGTATGACACAACAATACTGCCTGTTTCAGAGGTCGCCTGGATGTGCTGGCAAATGTCTGTCGTAAGCCCCTGGAGCAGATCTTCTGTCAGTTTGACTCGAAGCTGGAGGCAGCTGACGAAGGCTCTGGAGACGTGAAGTACCACTTGGGGATGTCTCATGAACGCATCAACCGCAGCACCAACAAGAACATCCGTCTGGCCGTCGTGGCCAACCCCTCCCACTTGGAGGCTGTCGATCCCGTCGTGCAGGGAAAGACGAAGGCTGAGCAGTATTACCGGGGAGACACGGAGGGGAAGAAGGTTGGTGTCTCACATTGGTCTGTTGTGTGAATGTACTCACCAGTGGTTGTGTGTTCTCTTCCTCTTGTTTCCCCATACGTCAGGGGAGAAGATAGCCTTGATACTGAACATAGGTTTTTGTTTTCTTTCTGTTTTTGTTGCCCTGTCTCCTCTTGCTGTGCTGTCCCCAGCAACCGTCTCAACAACAGTTGTTTCATTCTCTATTCCTCTACAAATTGCTGCCGTTTCGAAACTTAGGCAATTTCGTTCACCCCCACATTTGCATGTGTCTTTCAGAAGAGACACTAACCGCCTTCTATCTAGAGGAAGTAAAAGATCCCACACAAGGGGTAAATGTGTCACTTGTAGTGGACTCACTAATTCTAGAGAAGGTAATAAACTCTGAAAATCAATGACAATAATGGTCAGCTGCTTGACCGGCGGTCATCAAATGGAATCCCACTTGCTGTCTTGATTGTGAGAACAAGACTAGCTAGTACAACTTCACAAAGCAATGACATAAGCTCGTGATTAGTCCACTACAGTTTGCTTACAATATTCCAGGTAAAACTGTCTAATTGTAAACAGTGTCTTTAGTTTATTAAATACAATCTTTTTACCATCATCTATCTTGTCGTGTAGAATGCAGTCAAACATCACTGTACAGTCACCTTGTTAATACGACCACCACACGGTTTTTATCATCATATGACAGCCCATTATTTTACAGGTAATTCAGCTAATATGTTTGCTTTAATAATATAATCACATTGGCTTATATTAAAGTCATCTTTAGGACTGTGCCCAAATAGAACATAATAATAGTAGGTGCATTAATTTTCTATGTTTCTGTTACATGAGTAATTTGTGACCCTATTTGTCAGGTGGCTGCATTACTGAAGCAGCTAAAAAGTGATGTTAGACAGTACTTCTGCATAAGTAGTTGGTAATTAACCAGACTGTACTGTTCCTCTAAGGTGATGAGTATGTTGATTCACGGAGACGCTGCATTCTCTGGTCAAGGCATCGTGTATGAGACGTTCCACTTGAGTGACCTTCCCGCCTACACGACACACGGAACCATCCACATCGTGGTCAACAACCAGGTTAGTGTCCATTGTGAGAATGGGGGTGGGGGTTTCGATTGAAGGAAGTGTCTCACTTGACGTCTCGGGGGTGGAATTTTACATTTTTCGGGAGCCACAAGGGGGGTGTAAATTGGAAAATCTCAGAATTCTGCAGCATCTGTTGCACAATAAGATGTTTGGTTTTGACCCCAGCAAGTCCAGGAATTACCAATCATAAGATGTACATAAATAAACATCATCATACATAATTAAAATAAGTGAAATGGGGTCAGTGACTTCTGTTAAGACTGAAAAATCGCCATCACAGGAGCCACTTGTAGTAAGTACACATCTTTTTTCAATTTCTTAAGTGTATTAAAAAATGGTTCCATATGTGAATTGTACCTGTTCAATCTTATTATTTTAACTGCCTTTTTTGAATTCTCAATATTCGACTACCTTTGTATTCCCAAACCGTAATACAATAATTAATATGTGATAGGACTAGAGAATTGTAGAAGTGTTTTTATGTCTAGTAGTATTACACGTATACAGACTGTTGTTATCCAAGGAGTCGCAGTCATTTGTTTTTATCCATCTACGCATGTGACCTTCACAATCTCATGTCACAGAAACATATACCAGTACTTTTGGTCATTTGTAAGAACATGTTAGATATATAATATTTATTTATTTATTAACTGAACAGCATAATTTTTTAATAGATCATTTATTATTTTAAAGGACATCTTAAATATATTATTTACTTATTTATTAGATCAAAATATTTTTAATGGATCATATATATATATATATATATTATATATAATCTATATTTACTTATTGTATCTCATTTTGTTGTATATAGGCACTATGTGACTCAAACACCAAAACACATTCCTGTATCACATGACTTTTTTTACAGTGACTTACCCAGTGAATATATCCTCATCTGTCTGAATTAATTTATTAATTGACAATTTGTATGCAGACATTATAATATTCACATCTTTATATATATATATATATATATATATATATATATATATATATATATATATATATATGGGAATTCAGTGATACACAAATGTCAGTCAGTGAGGTCTCTGGTCTCTATGTATGTTGTAGATTGGCTTCACGACAGACCCGCGCTTCTCCCGGTCCTCAGCCTACTGCACGGATGTGGCACGTGTCGTCAACGCGCCCATATTCCATGTGAACGCGGATGACCCTGAGGCAGTAATGCACGTGTGCAAGGTGGCAGCGGAATGGAGGGCAGAGTGGGGCAAGGACGTTGTTGTTGACCTGGTGGGTAGCTACTGGGGTAGGGGGTGTTTACTGTGGACAAGGTCCTTGAAAGTCTTGAAAAGCCTTGAATTTGATTACACCAATTTCGAGGCCTCGACATCCTTGAATTTTACAACGTATTCTTGAAAAGCCTAAAATTTTATTCAACCAAATTCATGGCCTTTAATGTTACAAAGTAGTCTTGAAGAGCCTTGAATTATATTGGACCAAATACAACGTCTTGATATCATTGAATGTTACATAGTAGCCTTGAAAAGTCTTGAATTTTATTGCATCAAATTCGAGGCCTCGAAATCCTTGAATTTTACAAAGCAGTCTTGAAAAGCTTTGAATTTTATAGGACCAAATTCAAGGCCTTGAAATCCTTGCATTTTACAAAGCAGTCTTGAAAAGCCTTGAATTTTATTGAACCAAATTCAAGGCCTTGAAATACTAGAATTTTACAAAATGGTTTTGCAAAGCCTTGAATTTTATTGGACCAAATTCAAGCCCTTGAAATCCTTTAATTTACAACGTAGTTTTGAATAGTTTTTAATTTTATTGAACCAAATTCAAGGACTTGAAATCCTTGAATTTTACAAATTAATCTTTAAATGTCTTGAATTTTAGTGTGGTCAATAAAATAATTGTTGACTCCATTGTCATGACGGGCAACAACCTTAGACCAGTAGCGGTTGCGTGGAAGTCTTAGCACTAGGTTATTGTCAGCATCGGGAAAGTTAACACACACAAAAAACTCTTGAACTCGTTGGGCAGTTGGCTGAATTAATTCTGGTTTGATGATGGAGCAGCCGTGTAGCAGGATGTGTTGTTTCTGTCTAGGTGTGTTACCGACGTAACGGCCACAACGAAATTGATGAGCCGATGTTCACACAACCTCTCATGTACAAGAAGATCAAACAAACACCCAACGTCTTCAAGAAGTACTCAGATCAACTGATAGGAGAAGGAGTAATTACACAGCAGGAATATGAGGTATTGTAAAATGACAACCAATCTAGTTTAGGATGTCTTCTGACATCTTCTAGAAAATTCTTCTTAAAATGTGCCAATTTCTCTGAAAATCTAAAATTTTAAGGGTTTGGTTTTACACAGCAGGTGACAGCAGGTTCTTTGAGACTCATTCCCTGTCAAAACCTACTTTCATGGCTATGAATGGTGGTAAGCCTCACTGGCTTCCCATTCATTCATTGGTGCTAATGTTTAACCAGCAGCTTCCTTATTGGTGCTGCCTGCCCACTATTGACCCTACCACATGCGTGAAAAACATTCTGTCTTGACTCTTGATCCAGTCAGACTATGTGAGGAAATGCTTTGCCTTTTGTTGGTAAGAAAATGTACGTGTATTTGGTTGTTTTTGCAAATACTTTCAGATACAGACCAAATATCAAATAAAAAATACATGCACTTTTGTGATTTCCAATACAAATCTACATATCTGTATATAAATTCAAATGCGTATTTGGACCAACCCTGGCCCTGACCCCGCACTCCTGTATGCCCATCACAGGAGGAGGTTGCGAAGTATGACAAGATCTGTGAGGAGGCGTACGCTGATGCAAAGAAGGAGACGGCCATCCAGAACCGCCAGTGGCTCGACTCGCCCTGGACGGGGTTCTTTGAGGGGCTCGACACGATGAAGCTGCTGCCAACGGGTATCGATGAGGAGACTCTGAAGCACATTGGTAACGTCTTCTCCAAGGAGCCGTCTGAAGAATTCACACTGCACGGAGGTGAGAGCAGTGAGCAGGTGTGCTTGTAAAATGAAGTTGCACAGATGTTTGTTGAAAGTATAGTTTTGTTTAGAAAATGTAGAATTTGAGATTATTTACTTGGGTGTAATGTTACACAGGGCTAGGGCCAAAGTAAGCCCTAATGTGACACCCTTCAATATTAGTTGATCCAGAAGGAGTCCAGTGTCATGTTTGATTTGGTCACTCCACCAACTCCATGCCCGTCCTCTTTTTGTTGTCCTTTTTGGTCTTGTTTCTTTATTAACGATGCTCAATATGCAAGAAATTTGCCCAAGCTGTCAGAGTTTTCTGTCTACAATTACATCTGAGCTGAAGTCCGCTATATAGTGCAGTGGCTCATGGGTAGAACTTTGGACTTGACTGACAGAACCCGGGTTCAAATCCGGTGCTGGAGTGTGAAACTTTGGGCAAGTTTTTTCACTCTGCATTGCTTTAGTTCACTCAGCAGTATGAATTAATATTTCGAAAGCTACTCGTACAAATATCCACTACTGTCTACAGACAGTATGAGTAGCTTTCGCGTATTAATTGCAGCGTGGCTGGATGCTTCCCAGAGAAGTTGAGACGGTGTCTGATTGAACAGGTCTGTCAGGGAGTAGTGTGAAAAGTGCTTTGAGCAGTTCCAAGGACTAGATACTGCACTAGATAAGAAGTTACCTTTTTACATGATTATGCTATGTGATGCAGTCATGGTGATGTTTCTGTGACTGGCTGCAGGATTGATGCAGGTGTCTTGATCCTTCCTGCTAGGGCTTTATGCAGGAAGGAATTTCTCCCAATCCAAAATTACCAGGGAGACACGTGTATTCATGCGTACGTGGACACAATGCAGTCGAAACATAGTACACCGTTTTTGTTCATAACATTTTAACCTGTCCACTCAAATGTTTACCTGTCCAAAATGAACTGTGCCCGTCCATGAGACAGGTGGATTGGTCTATAAATAAATCTGTTTTCCTTGTTTTACAGGTCAGAAGAGGATCCTGAAGGCACGCAAGGAGATGATAGACAATAGGGAGGCTGACTGGGCTCTGGGCGAAGCCTTCACCTTTGGCTCCCTCCTCAAGGCCGGCATACACGTCCGACTCTCTGGGCAGGATGTACAGAGGGGGACCTTCAGGTGCGGCCAGGGGGAGTTTTCCCAAGGGGGAGTGGTCTCACACTCATATGAGAGTGGTTTCCCAGTGGGAGTGGTCTCACATTCACAGGGGGAGTGGCCTTCCATGGGAGTAGTCTCTCACTCGCAGGAGGAGTGGCCTTGGGAGTGGTCTCGCACTCACAGGGGGAGTGGTTTTCTAGTGGAGTGGCCTTCCATTGGGAGTGGTATCATACTCACAGGGGGAGTGGCCTTCTAGGGGGAGTGGCCTTCCATTGGGAGTGGTCATACACTCACAGGAGGAGTGGCCTTCTGGGGGAGTGGCCTTCCATTGGGAGTGGTCTCACACTCACAGGGGGAGTGGTTTTCTAGTGGAGTGGCCTTCCATTGGGAGTGGTCTCGCACTCACAGGGGGAGTGGCCTTCTGGGGGAGTGGCCTTCCATTGGGAGTGGTCTCGCACTCACAGGGGGGTGGCCTTCTGGGGGAGTGGCCTTCCATTGGGAGTGGTTTCGCACTAACAGGAGGAGTGGCATTCTAGGAGCAGTACAGTAGATATATTACAACTGATAAACCGGATTAGTAAAATAGATTAATGAAACATTGAATTGGATATAAAATCTGAATACATGAAATTATAGATAATTAAGACTGTTAAATTACGTATATAAGTAAATCAATAAATTAACTAAAATTAGGTTATCTGCACTGTCAGTTGCATGTAATTTGTAAATGTGTTCTTGGTTCCTTGGTAAAGTCAGTAGGTTATAAAAGAGGGGAACAAGACAAGAGCACATCCCAAAATAATCTACTTTAAATTATCAACAATAAAAGGTGCTTGTGTGCTTCTTTGTCCGATGTTCACAATGGCAGATGTCACTTGACCTACAGATGACCTTGCATGTCATTGCAGCCATCGGCATCACGTGCTCCATGACCAGAAGCGAGACCGTGAGACCTACACGCCCCTCAACCACCTGTACCCCGACCAGGCTGAATATGTAGTCTGCAACAGCTCTCTATCGGAATATGGCGTCCTCGGTAAGTGCCAGATCTCACCACCAGGTGCAACACTGCTAACAACTTATCAGAACTGATTTTATGTTTAACCTGGTCAGTTTGGGGGCTCTTCACTTGGTGGTGTCTGGTCAGTTGGTCAGTTGGTATTGTGGTACTACTACTAGTGGAGTAGTATTTTGTTTTTGCGTATTTGTTTACAGGGATACACAATATAAGAATGATTATATTGTTTGATGTAATCACCAAAATTGCTTTTTATGTGTGTATGTATGTAATGTATATAGATGAGACTGCATAAATTATCTGACATGTAAATATAAACAATAAAATATTACAGTAAAATGTGGTGTGCTGGGATTTTAATTTCCCATTTTCTGGATTAAATCTTATTCATCTTATGTTATTTATCTGATCTTATTTATGGTGGGATTACACTAATAAATCACACTATAGGATGCACACATGTTTTATGAAACAAAACATACAATGCATAGATTTTTCAATGTTAAAAATTTGCTTTGATGTCTTTATCCTGCAGGCTTCGAAGTCGGCTATTCCATCACTAACCCCAATGCCTTGGTCATCTGGGAAGGGCAGTTTGGTGACTTTGCAAACACAGCTCAGTGTATCATTGACCAGTTCATAAGCAGTGGACAGACAAAGTGGATCCGACAGAGCAACCTTGTCATGCTTCTACCTCACGGCTATGAGGGCATGGTAAGTACAGCCACATGTTTCTACCTCACGGCTATGAGGCCACATGCTTCTACCTCACGGTTATGAGGGAATGGTAAGTACAGCCACATGCTTCTACCTCACGGCTATGAGGGCATGGTAAGTACAGCCAATGTTTCTACCTCACGGCTATGAGGGCATGGTAAGTACAGCCACATGTTTCTACCTCACGGCTATGAGGGCATGGTAAGTACAGCCACATGCTTCTACCTCACGGTTATGAGGGCATGGTAAGTACAGCCACATATTTCTACCTCACGGCTATGAGGGCATGGCAAGTATAGCCACATGCTTCTACCTCACGGTTATGAGGGCATGGTAAGTACAGCCACATGCTTCTACCTCACAGTTATGAGGGCATGGTAAGTACAGCCACATGCTTCTAACTCACGGCTATGAGGGCATGGTAAGTACAGCCACATGCTTCTACCTCACGCTATGAGGGCATGGTAAGTACAGCCACATGCTTCTACCTCGCGGCTATGAGGGCATGGTAAGTACAGCCACATGCTTCTACCTCACGGCTATGAGGGCATGGTAAGTACAGCCACATGCTTCTACCTCACGGCTATGAGGGCATGGTAAGTACAGCCACATGCTTCTAACTCACGACTATGAGGGCATGGTAAGTACAGCCACATGCTTCTACCTCACGGCTATGAGGGCATGGTAAATACAGCCACATGCTTCTACCTCACGGCTATGAGGGCATGGTAAGTACAGCCACATGCTTCTACCTCACGGCTATGAGGGCATGGTAAGTACAGCCACATGCTTCTACCTCACGGCTATGAGGGCATGGTAAGTACAGCCACATGCTTCTAACTCACGGCTGTGAGGGCATGGTAAGTACAGCCACATGCTTCTACCTCACGGCTATGAGGGCATGGCAAGTACAGCCACATGCTTCTAACTCACGGCTATGAGGGCATGGCAAGTACAGCCACATGCTTCTACCTCACGGCTATGAGGGCATGGCAAGTACAGCCACATGCTTCTACCTCACGGCTATGAGGGCATGGTAAGTACAGCCACATGCTTCTACCTCACGGCTATGAGGGCATGGTAAGTACAGCCACATGCTTCTACCTCACGGCTATGAGGGCATGGTAAGTACAGCCACATGCTTCTACCTCACGGCTATGAGGGCATGGCAAGTACAGCCACATGCTTCTAACTCACGGCTATGAGGGCATGGCAAGTACAGCCACATGCTTCTACCTCACGGCTATGAGGGCATGGCAAGTACAGCCACATGCTTCTAACTCACGGTTATGAGGGCATGGCAAGTACAGCCACATGCTTCTAACTCACGGTTATGAGGGCATGGCAAGTACAGCCACATGCTTCTACCTCACGGTTATGAGGGCATGGTAAGTACAGCCACATGCTTCTACCTCACGGCTATGAGGGCATGGCAAGTACAGCCACATGCTTCTACCTCACGGCTATGAGGGCATGGCAAGTACAGCCACATGCTTCTACCTCACAGCTATGAGGGCATGGTAAGTACAGCCACATGCTTCTACCTCACGGCTATGAGGGCATGGCAAGTACAGCCACATGCTTCTAACTCACGGCTATGAGGGCATGGCAAGTACAGCCACATGCTTCTACCTCATGGCTATGAGGGCATGGCAAGTACAGCCACATGCTTCTAACTCACGGCTGCAGAGGCATGGTAGGTATAGCCTTATACTTCTACATCAAGGCTACGAGGCATGGTAGGTATAGCCTTATACTTCTACCTCAAGGCTACGAGGTCGTGGTATGTACTTAATGTTTTTACTTCATGGCTGTGAGGACATGGCTAGGTCAATCACATGTTCTCTCACCTGAAAAAATGACTATTTTTGTTAAACGTTTGTCAGTCTTTGTCTCCAAACATTGCCGTCTCCTTTCCACATTTCGCTGCGTAATAATAATAATAATATTTATTGCCACAGTAGTTTACAGTACGTCAAAGCACATTGTTGATAAGAAACAATACATTGCTGTAGGGCCCGGAGCACTCCAGCGCCCGCTTGGAGCGATACCTTCAGATGAGTAGTGATGACCCTGACTACTTCCCGGTGAGTGAACTACGATGCCCTGGGTTATATAAACACGTCATTTACTGAGAATACAGACTGTGGCGAAAAATTATTTGCTGACAGTAGTCAGTGCCGTAAATATAACACAGTCTTTGAAAGGAAGAGCTAATCAGAGGTGCATTGCAGCACTATAAGGATTTTGTTTAAAAACTTAAAATAGATGTGCATTATAAAATAAATTGTTCAATATAAATAAATAATTTTGGTCTATGATAGTGTATTGATATGCAAACGAGCATGATAGATTATGTGGTCACAGTTTTGTCTAATGATTACTCAGGTCCCTGAGGCATTATATAGGTTAGTTGTTATTGTTATCATTTTACCAGTTTTACAGGTGTCCCCAGTAAAAAAAATAATGATCACAGGTTCTGCCACCTGGTGTCCTGTTCGGAAGGTGCATCACGTGTGTAATTCTCGACACTCGGTGACTGCTGTGTACAGGTGTTCTGTGTTTTCCCCACAGCCAATGGACGAGAACTTTGAGATTCAGCAGTTGTACGACATCAACTGGTTTGTGTGCAACACAACAACCCCAGCAAACTTCTTCCACGTGATGCGACGGCAGATCACACTGCCATTCCGCAAACCTGTGAGTGGCACACTATGGCACGAGTGGCACGTCACTCAGTGGCATCAGTACCATGTCGCCCAGTGGAATAATTAGTATACTGCTCAGTGGTATGACTGACAGATTACTTGGTGGCAGCAGTGGCAAAAGTAGCATTCTGAGCAGTGGCAAAAGTAGCATTCTTTCTGAGCAGTGGCTAAAGTAGCATTCTAAGCGGTGGCTAAAGTCACGTACTTTACAACTGTGGCACAGGTGGTATACTGCTCTGTGGCACAGGTGGTATACTGCTCTGTGGCACAGGTGGTATATTGCTCTGTGGCACAGGTGGTATACTGTGGCACAGGTGGTATATTGCTCTGTGGCACAGGTGGTATACTGCTCTGTGGCACAGGTGGTATACTGCTCTGTGGCACAGGTGGTATATTGCTCTGTGGCACAGGTGGTATACTGCTCTGTGGCACAGGTGGTATACTGCTCTGTGGCACAGGTGGTATATTGCTCTGTGGCACAGGTGGTATACTGCTCTGTGGCACAGGTGGTATACTGCTCTGTGGCACAGGTGGTATACTGCTCTGTGGCACAGGTGGTATATTGCTCTGTAGCACAGGTGGTATACTGCTCTGTGGCACAGGTGGTATACTGCTCTGTGGCACAGGTGGTATATTGCTCTGTGGCACAGGTGGTATACTGCTCTGTGGCACAGGTGGTATACTGCTCTGTGGCACAGGTGGTGTACGGCACAGGTAGTATATTGCTCTGTGGCACAGGTGGTATACTGAACTGTGGCATAGGTGGTATACTGCTCTGGCACAGATGGTATATTGCTCTGTGGCACAGGTGGTATACTCTGTGGCACAGATGGTATATTGCTCTGTGGCACAAGTTACATACTACCATGTGGTGTATTGGTGATAATCTTGTCTTCTAAATGCCATTGATCATTGGAATTATTATATTGAATTTCAGTAACACTGTTCAAGCAGACATTTTGAATCTATCAAAAAACCAGGACTGTATTTTTATTTTGTATATTGTACATGGAAATGTAATGACTGATACTTTGAGATGCACATGTGAGGTGAGTATTGTTAGTAGTGACACCAGTAGATGACACTCACTGACCTTTTACAATGTTGTACACATTTGTCTCAGTTTATATATTGTAAACATTTGTCTGCCAGCTGGTCATGATGACCCCAAAGAGCCTTCTCAGGCATCCGGATGCAAAGTCCAGCTTTGATGATATGATCGAAGGAACCCGCTTCCAACGCATAATTCCCGACACTGGCACAGCGTCTGAGAACCCTGAGGAAGTGAAGAGAATCCTCTTCTGCTCTGGCAAAATTTACTATGATCTGTTAAAAGAGCGAGCCAAGAAGGAACTTGATTCGAAGATTGCCATCACAAGAGTTGAGCAGGTGAGCATATTAAGAGAACAGTGCTGGTGTGTGTGTGTGTGTGTGTGTGTGTGTGTGTGTGTGTGTGTGTGTGTGTGTGTGTGTGTGTTGTGTGTGTGTGTGTTGTGTGTGTGTGTGTGTGTGTGTGGTGGTGGGTGGTGTGGTGGTGGTGGTGGGTGTGTGTGTGTGTGTGTGTGTGTGTGTGTGTGTGTGTGTGTGTGTGTTTATGTGTCTGTATTTGTCATGTGTGCGGTGTGCATGCATGATAGCAAGTCATGAAAGCACACAAAAGTAAGCTTTTTTAATGTGGTATAAATAACGATAATATAATACAATGAAATAATAAATATTATATAATAAGATGACATGACAACATAAAAATTTGAGTACAGTACATTTATAAAATACATAAACCGTACAGACAAAGATAATATCCTTCGCGTGGTGAATGTACAGTACAATATTTTTTGTAATATCAACAACTATATAAAATGGCCTGTTTATTTTAGATCCCATGCAGGGGGGGTTTAATACGTTGTGGACTTACTGTTTCTACATAAGAGTACTCTGAAATAACCCCCCAATGAATGCATTGTCCTGTCAGGACTTTGCTGAATAGTTACCCTGATTATCCAGCAGGGATTGCTGCCACAGTGAGTTGATGTGAAAGTGTCTGCTTCCAGTTGACCCCCTTCCCCTTTGACCTGATACTTGCGGAGCTGCAGAAGTATCCCCAGGCACAGATCTCGTGGGTGCAGGAGGAACACAAGAACGGTGGTTCATGGAGCTACGTACAGCCTCGCTTCAACACCGTCATCAAGAAGCAGGGTGCCGATCGCTTTGTCAAGTATGTTTTCAGTGCATGTTAGAGTATTGCAAAGTCCGAACATATATTTAGCAGAACGTGGGCGTTTGATGACACTGCATGTTGTGGGGGAATAAATTGCTATGGTGCTGCCGTCTAGTGGGTGAAATGTGTTAAGTTAGATTTTTTGGTGAATGGAAAAGCAAGCCCGCACTGCTTTGGTGTCGAACCAACACTAAATGTGTACTGTATTTAGGACTTTGTGCACAATTTTGAGACCGTCCTTTTATAGACACAGGAGGTGAGACAGTTAGAGAGTTATCTCCACATCAATATAGAATATTTTGTTTTTGTTGAAATATTTTTTTTTATAAATTAAGTGTATTAAAACATTCACGAAGTGAATAAACTCCATATATCCAACAGAGATGTTGCACACATTGTTGTGTGTTATACGTTGAATAATGTTATTCATGGAAGCAGATATCCCGCATATTAAACTGTATTTTCGTCATTAGTAACATTTTGTCTTTTCCGTGTAGGCTTAATTTATTACATACATTTTATATATTTATATTTTACCAATGTTGCATTTTATGCGCCTATGAGTGAAAATATATTCTGGATGTGTGGTGCTTTATAAATAAAATTATTATTAATTATTATATTATTAATATGTGTACTACAATAGTGAATGCTTAAACTAGCAAACCTACCTTCCAACACATCTTCTCGTACATAATAATAAATGGTTTTGTAATTCTGTAACGAAAATTATCAGTATATAAACATTGAAAAATACAGAAACTTTCGGCAGGAAAATGAATTAACTGACGTGTGTTGCAGATACGTTGGGCGTCACGCGTCGGCATCGACAGCAACAGGAAATAAACAGGCTCACATCATGGAGCATGCTCAGCTGCTGAAGAAGGCGGTGACACTCAAGTGAATGTCACCATCATGACGTGTCATCAAGCCCACTCAATCCACCAACAAAGTGCAGTGTACTGTGTATGTGTGTGTATGTCTGTGTGTGTGTAATTGTCTACTGCTGTGGTCCTCTTGTCGCTGCCACTGTCCACTTGTTGCCCGCCAGCCGGTAGTTACAGGGTCATGTGACGTTGAAAGGCCTAATGGTGCAGGTGGTTAATGCTTGGGGTAGCTGCTGAGAAAGCTTTGCAACGGGATTACTAAACCTCACGGGCAGTCGAAAATCAGCACAGGTGCCGTCAACACTATTCTGTGAACTGCCACACTAATGGCAGGTCACAAATGTTTCATGAAACTGGGTTCGGTGTACGTGTCGGAATCTAAACCAGTTACTAAGCCGAAGTTGTGGCATTGCTCCTGGTTATGGTATAATTCAGGAACACTGCAGTTTTGTTTTAATAATGTATGTTGAAAATGATATATGCCGTGTAAACAGTATTACTGTAGCTTAATATTGTATTTATTTGCAAATAATTTTAATTTCGAAACAGCATCTCTAGATGCATCTGCAAACAGTGTGAATATACTAACGTGGCTGAACCAAAATAACAGAGTATGTAATTTTTAAATGTGTGGGACATTCCAAGCAGCATACTGGTTTATATTTGCTCGGGAAATAAGAGGTCTAGTAAGACTGAGAGTATGTCTTCATGTTGAAAAGCATCCTTCATATGAAGGGACCATGTTCATTTCTCAACAGTTGTGACTGGCATTTTCAGAATGACGTTTCCTCAACCTGAACCCAGAAATTACGTAAAGAAATTATTGTCCTACCAACAATAGTATATTCAAGTGCAATGTTATCATGTATACAGCCTAAAGATAGCTGGGACAAATGCAGCTGTAGGATTCTATTGGTGGTTTTAAACTAAAACGTCTGGATAAACCTGTCTAATCACTGGCAAACTGTCACAGTAGGTATGCATACTGAACGTTCCAGTGACTGAATCCCAGAGAGATGTACTTCGGAGGATTAGGGGATTTGACAGCCCTAACACATATACCAAATCATATTATTATAATTGTTTGGAACAAGTAACTGCATTTTATCATGCATTGCATCACGACGTTTCGGTTGTAAAGCTGGATTACTAATGTCTTGCTTTCTGCAACAGTGCTTTCGAAGTTGGTAAATGTGTCTTAAATAAACAGGTTCAGGTTCAGTTTTTAATGTAATCTTTGTATATTTTGTCTTTATATTGATCTCATTGCATTGCTCAGTTTTAGATTGTTTGTTGCTACATTGTTGGGTGCTAACTGCTAACATAATTGTTTGGTGCTAATGTAATCATTGTAGTTGCAAAGTATTGTAGTGAAGTTGGCCTTTCATAAACTTGTCGGGGTATATGATGGAAACTAATGTATACAGAGCAGTTTGTGCATGTTTAGTAACTGGAATGAGCACTAATTTCAGGATGTGACATAATATTGTCATCCTACATTACTAAGCCATGTGTAAGTCAGTGTGACAGTGTTGGATTGTTTCTTCTTCACCCACACTGACGTCATAGCAACATATCTGCTTTGTTCTGAATGCTATTTGTCATGTGTACAGCCATTAGGATTTGGCATGACAGTGATTTTTTATTTATTTCTGACAAGTTTGTGGAAATTGTTGTCGCCATGTTCTTGCCCAGTCGTTATGCGAGATGATTTGCAGTAAGTGGTATTATTTCACATTTGTAGAAATAATTGTGATACTTTTGGCCATGGCCACTCAGCGTGTTATTTTCCGCGATTTATTGTTCACAAACCAGGTAACATTATCACCTGATCAAGGCCTTTGCGTGAATTACAAAACTAGTCCAATTTGTTTTCAATAGCTAGTACAAATGCAGACATAGGAGTCTGTTGTTTAGCCATTAAATATCATATGACAAACTGAGTGACACACGGGGAGTATGTGTTATGAAAACACATTATGGCGTGTAAGATGTTAAAATATGAAGATGAACAGATTTTTGTGTTTATGTTAACTGCAATAAAGCAACCAAATAACTGCGTACTCTGTATTTGTACTTTGTTGATATTTAACCCTTTACTGCACAGTGTCACTCTCAAGTCACAGCGAACTCTGTATTTGTACTTTGTTGATATTTAACCCTTTACTGCACTTTATGCCCTTTACTTTATGCCCTGATATATATCTATTATATCTAAACAAAGCAGCTGGATACAAAGAAAGTTATCTCAAAGTCACAAACTTATTTTGTTTGGTAATTTGAGCCCCAATATATTTTCTTCTAATATATGCTTTTGGAGTTGTATGAATATGTATACATCATTGTTGAATATACATGAACCAACACAAAGTTGCGTTCGTTGTTCCTTGAGTAGCCTAGTCTTTATTTGTCACACACGTGCGTACATTCAGTCATTGTGCATACATGTCATAGATCACAGACGAGACGAGAAGTCAAACGTGGAATAAAATATCACAGTAATGCTTCACACAGCTGAATCAATAGAAATCATAGAATGTTGTTTTGAACATGATTTAAAAAAAGAATAGCAAATCATCTGGAAGGTGAGAGAAATGGAAAAATTGTACACTTTACATCGCATGATCGTGGGCAAGCAGTTTGCTACACATCAGCACAATATTTAAACCTTATAAATGATGTTTGTATAATATGCTTATTATAAATGTTCATTTCTAGAATACCAGGTATACAGCATACGTGATCACACAACACAGATGTTTTATTTTACCAGATTCTGGAGACGGGAAGAGAACACTGCAGAGTTAATACTGTTATAATGATCTTATTGATTGACAATATTTCTGTGTCAGTAGCTGCCATCTTCAGAATGCCACATGCACCTTTGTTCTTGCTTCTGAGCACAGTTTATCCAATTTTCCATCACCACCTAGGAAAACAATACAACCACATCAGTTATTTCCTGCATGGTGATGCTGTGGTCAGAGCACTGGATTCTGGGATTGAAACTAAAGACGATTTGGCAACTTGTTTCAATCATTGTTGTCTCTAGTGAACTGGGTTGAATATGTAAATTGTTAAATGTTTTTATGATGATAATATGCCGAGTGTGTATCTAGGAAAATTGAAATAATCACGCACTGATATGATAATGAAATTGTAGAAGAAATTAAACCTGGAAGGATTTAACTTTAAACTTGCTGCCAGACAATTGTCCTTTTCAATAATAAATAAAATAAAAGTATTCCATGTGAATGTGGAAAGCATACAGCTTGGAGACGTGTAGATTTATCAAAGCAGCAACACACAAACTATAAACATTCTTCAACAAATGCTTCAGAACCATTGACATGGTCAAATGTCAAGATGAGACTGAATACAGAACCCTTCAGTCTTAAATAGGACCAACTAATCAAGCACCACAATTCCATGAAACAGATTAAAAATATGGATTGAACACACCCTCCAAATGGAAGCGAATGTTATATGACGTGTGAGAGTAGTCAAAGTATATTTTGGTAAAACAAAATGTAATTTCATGATATCATACTAATACAAAGAAATTAAAAATTCTTGATTAGACATAAAATAAACAAATCTTTACCAAAGTCAAGTTGTCTGATGTCACATGCGAAGACAATTTCGCCATTGACCATCAACTGGACGACATTCCAGTCATCTATCTCCTCCAGAATGACTTCATGACCATCAATAGCCAGGACATCTGGAATCAACAAAATATCACTGTTTAGCCAAACATAATGTCTTTTACATTGTGGTGTGAGCACTCAGTCACTTATTCTGGAATTGAGTTGATCATCAACTCTGTGAGTTAAAAAAAACACTTCTTGTCTGGTATAGTTTCAAGCAGAATCAAGTAGATCTGATGTAATCAAATAAGATCAGACAGTATCTGAGAGCACTGAGGGTAGGTCTTAGGGTTCGGCAATTATATATTTTATGTTTTGGTGATAGCCCCCATTCTATACACAAAACAATTTTGCTGTGGCTTAATCCAATGTAAAATGATTTTGTATCATAACAAAACTGACTAGTGTTTTAAAACATCTAGCTATTCATTTTGGTCTGTGGTAGGCCTGTTAGTTTAAAATTAAGAAGAGGGCACTTTACTATGCAGCTATTGGAAACAAGTGAATATGCAGGCTGCCATCGATTTGGGATGTAAAAAGTCTGAGGACAGGTGAGCATCATGATATAGTGATAATGTTCTGAAAACAATGAATAGTTGACTTGAATGAAACCTCAGAAGACTATGACATTGTAGGAGTAATATTCAGAGTGGTCAGTTAATAGAATGTTAACGAGGATTGGAAACAACTAGAAGTATAGAACAGCATATGGAACATCTGTGAGGGGCTGTGGTCAAATGAATAGAGTCTTGCACTGTTGTTCATAGGAACTGTGGTTCGAATTCTGGTGTCAGCTGGGTGGCGATTCAGTAGTAGTGTCGAAACTTGGGCAATTGTTTTCATCCTACTTTGTCTGCGTTTGTATTTTTAAGTGATGTTACAAGGACGTGTATCGTTTGTAGCTGATATCTATAATATCTTATAGTGAGGTGGGATATCATTACCTGAACCCCATATGCCAGAATAATCAATGCAATGTTGTTGCGCATTTACTGGAAGATGAACCTGTGTCTGTGAACATGGTACGTATTACTACGTATTATATTACGCCCAGTGGCAGTGCACCTACTTTTCACGCCGTCCAGTCGTTGTGTGTGGTGATCCACCCTGCCACACGAGTCATAGGGACCGTACTGTAGATGCACTTTCGCGTTGGCTGGCATAGTTCGCTATTCGCCCGAACGTGTGTTGTCCTCTGCGACGCTGGCGCCTTTTGTAATCTGTAAGTGTAAATGAAGGGGATACTTCCGGCATATATGCACGCATTATCGCCCACCTACATTTCTAACGTATTCGCGCAGAACTCGCAACCATAATTACCCGTTCGCTGGTCCGCGCTCTTGCAGACATCTAACTCAGGCTCAGCAACTATATTCTCCTCAAGTGGTCATGTTTGTGAAATAAAACTAAACATATAAATAGAATGAAAAAGTTAACTTGTTTAACTAGTAACTATGGAGACAAGCTCCTCTTATGCTCACCAGATGGCGCGCCAGTCATTACGACTGATCGGACGGAATGGACTGAACCATTCACTACTGCATGGGGGGGGGGTAACAATGATAAGGGCCCAGTAATTATAATATATTATTATGCTCAGCGTTTGTGACCGCTTCCAAGGGTGGCCTTACCCGATAATAGGGAGAGTCGCTGACTAGGTCTCACCTATTTTGAAATAAAAAAATTAATACTATAATTATTATGAAAAAACTATACAAGCTAAATTTTGTGTATATCTATTTTATAACTGATATTAATTTCGTTATAAAAAGCATACATAATGATTATTATTATTAATAACATATATACACGTTTTAATTATTATACACTTAAATACCCATAATTATTATACAGCTTTTATCACTATAAGTTTTTATCTTATCTAAATTATATTTACATAATTACCATGCAGCAGCCTGTCTAAAAAGTTCAACGACAGTTTGAGCCTGCTACATGGACATGTGCTAACCATCTCAACACATGTAGTCTGCCTGATCGTGCAGCCCCAGTTGAAAGGCTATTTAGTATAGCTGAGAAAGTATTCCACCCTAAATGGTGCAGCCTGGTGAGGTCAAGACTTGAACTACTCATTAATGTTCATTTCGCGCGCAATGGTAAATAGATGTTAAAAGCCTAAGATATTAGGATGCAACTGAAATTAATGCCAACACAGTGAATTTCAGTGCTGATGTTTGCAGTTTTCCTTATAAAACATTGATCAACTGCCATTGTTATATATTCATTTATGCTTAGTTATAATAATTACTGGTAAATTAATAAATAATTTTAAAATCTATTATTAAATTAAAAATAATTTTGTCGAACTTGTAAGAATGTACTCGCACTCAGCTTTTAGCAGTGTTCTTATACTCATTACTGTACTCATCCATTATTAGTGAGCACTGTACTTGTACTCATGCACATATACTTGGCCTCGGGTATGCAGTACTTACTTACTTACTTATGCCTGTTTGCTCGCTGGGAGCATAGGCCATCGACCAAGGAACCCCACCGTTTTCTGTCCGTGGCCATCTTCTCCATTTATCTCCTGGTGTATCCCATCTCCTTCGTTTCTTTTTCCGTGTCTCTTTGCCAGGTGTTTCGTGGCCTACCTCTTCGTCTCTTCCCTGGGGGGTTCCATGTGATGGCTTGACGGGTGGTGGTGTTTGGTGGTTTCCTGAGTGTATGTCCTATCCACCTCCATTTTCTCTTCTTTATTTCATTTCATGTGTTGGATATCTTGTCTGTCCACTTCAGGTGTAGGATTCTACGCAGGCATTTGTTGATGAAGGTCTGTATTCTTTTTAGTGTCTTCTGTGTACTTCGCCATGTCTCCGATCCATAGAGTAAAACTGCCTTGACATTTGAATTGAATATTCTCAGTTTGGTGTTAGTTTTGATTTGTTTTGCTCTCCAAATTTTCTCAACATGATGAATGCAACTCTTGCTTTCTGTAACCTTGCTTTGACGTCTTCTGCTGTGCATCCATGTTTGCTGATTGTACTGCCCAGGTATGTGAATGAGTCTGTCTCTTCCAGTGGCTCTCCGTTCATTGTAATGGGGTTGTTGTTCTTTGTGTTGGCTTTCATAATCCTTGTCTTGCTTCTGTTGATGTTGAGTCCTAGCTGTGTTGACACTGTGTTTAGTAGCTCTGTTTTTTCCTGCATTTGTTGAGGCTGTGTGAGAGGAGAGCGAGGTCATCCGCAAAGTCCAGGTCCTCCAACTGGCTCCAAGGTGTCCACTGGATCCCATTTCTTCTATATTTTGTAGTCTTTTTCATGATCCAGTCTATGGCGAGCAGGAATAAGAATGGTGACAGAAGACATCCTTGCCTCACTCCTGTCTTCACCATGAAGGAGTCTGTAAGTTGTCCTGCATGAATGACCCTGCATGCCATATCTTCGTAACTATTTCTTATCAGAGATATAAGTTTATTCGGTATCCCGTAGTGCTGTAGAAGCTTCCACAGTGTATCTCTGTCGAGGCTATCAAATGCCTTCTCGTAGTCTACAAAGTTTATGTACAGGGATGAGTCCCATTCCATGGATTGTTCAACAATGATTCGCAGTGTTGTTATTTGGTCGGTGCATGATCTGTCTTTGCGGAAGCCAGCTTGGTGGTCTCTGAGCTTGGCATCCACCCCTGTCTTCAGTCTGTCCAAGATGACTCTGTTGAGGACCTTTCCGGGTACTGATAGGAGCATTATCCCTCTGTAGTTATTACAATCTTGCATATCTCCTTTCTTTGGGAGCTCCACGAGGTATCCTTCTTTCCATTCAGTTGGTATTTCTTCTTGCTCCCATATCTTCCCCAATAGATCATGCAGTATCTCTGTGGAGGTCTCTATGGCAGCTTTGATTGCCTCGGCAGGAATTTTGTCTGGGCCTGAAGCTTTCCCTCTCTTCATGTGATGGATGGCTTTCTCAATCTCTGCCTTACTTGGTCTTTCGCAGTTTATCTGGAGTACTTCTTCAGCTGGTGTGATGTCTGGAGGGTTCTGGGGTGGTGGCCGGTTTAGCAGTTCTTCAAAATGTTCCCTCCATCTCTTCAACTGGTCTTCATCACTGGTAAGTGCATTGCCATTCTTATCTTTGATAGGTCTGTCTGTACGCTTGTACTTTCCTGCTAATTTTCTTGTTATTTCATACAGTTGTTTCATGTTTCCTTGGGCTGATGCATCCTCTGCTTCCTTGGCTAGGTCTTCAATGAAGTTTGCCTTGTCTGTTTTTACGCTGTTCTTGACTGCTCTGTTTGCCTCTGTGTACTCTTCCTGTGCTGTTGCTTTTGCTGCTCTCGTTCGGCTGTTGTTAATTGCACCTTTCTTTTCCTTCCTCACTTGCACTTTGTTGAGAGTGTCTGCAGAAATCCAGTCTTTTTGTTGGTATTTCTTCTTTCCCAGAACTTCGCTGCATGTGCTGGTCCACATCTCCTTGATCTGTTGCCATTGTGTGTCTATGTCCATGTTTCCTTCGTCAAGAAGATCTTGTAGGGCTTCATATTTGTTTCTGACTGTAAGTCGGAAGGTCTCTGTTGTCCGCCTGTCCTTTAGGAAGTCCACATTGTACTGCGTTCCGGCTCCTCAGTGGACTTTATAACGGGAAGTCTGCTTTCTACTCTAGAACGGGTGCAGGTTGAACAACAAAGGGTATTGCCGAGGGGGGTTGGGGGTATTGCGGTTAACACGGCATGCGCGCCTCGATCGGTATTGCCAATTTTTTTTTGAAACGGATGTTTTAATTGTTTACCATTTGAAGGTGTAACGCGGTGGAAACTTTCAGCTGCGAACATTGCTACGAGTGATTAAACAGACAATATTCCATCATCTTCATCATCATCATCGTGCAGCCATCGTGTCCCGTGATTGGGCGAAGGCCTCAGCATGCTGCGTCCACATCTGACTATCTTGCGCGATCCTCTGCCCGGTATAGTACCGTTCCAGTAGTCGTCTAGTTCGTCTCTCCAACGTCTCGCCGGTCTTCCTTTAGGTCTTTTCTTTCGTAGGGTTTCCTGGTGGTCATACGCAATGTCCACCGGTTATCTCGTATTCTGATGGGAAGACCTTTCTTGCTAACCACTCACGTACAAGTGCTTATCAAATGCATGTAAAACATTTAATATCAATCTTGTCAAAAGTACCTTCAACCTAACCGTAACCCTAACCGTAACACTAACCCTAAACCCTATTCCACATAAGAGCAACCAAAAGTGGGCATTTGTACACAGCTGGTTAGCAAGAAACGTCTTCCATTCTGCTGACGTGTCCTGCCCAGGTCCACTTCAGTTGGTTTATGATGTGGATGTGGTATATCGTTGAGTATCTGGTTCTGAATCCTACTTGATCTCGTGGCTGGTTTTCATCAAATGTCTTCTCTAGTCTTTTCGTTAGTACTTTCGTGAGTATTTTATAGATGTTTTATAGTAGACATAACGGTGTGTAATTCTTTAGGTCTTTCTTATTTACCTTCTTGAAAATTATCACCATCTTAGCGTTCTTCCACGTAAGCTGTGTGTATTCGTCTTTCCGATAAGCATTTAGTGTAAGCTTACAGCTTAATTAGGAAGTGTCTTCGAGATGGCATCTTCTCCTGCTTTCAATATCTCACTGTTATATGGTCGTTGCTGTTCCATTCATCGTATCTCGCGTTGCTGCTTCCACCCACCGTGAGCCGATGTAATCTCCGGTACTTCGTTATGGTCAGTGTCAGGGGCGTCGATCCGGTTTTAAAAGTGGGGGTGACGGGGGACCAATTTATATATATATACATATGTTTATGTATTTTTATGTATGTATATAATATATAATATTAATATATATATATATATATATATATATATATATATATATATATATATATATAGGTGCTAATTCTAAAATAAACAAAGGCCTTTATGTTATGATATTTAAAATAGTTATGTTGGCTACATATATTTGAATAGGGGACATGGCTCACCCCAATCCCTGAACATTTGGAGGCTAGACTTTGGACCCATAACTGCTAGCCTGATTCATAGAGTGACAACACGGACTTATATGCATATAAGTCCGTGGCACTAAGTCCATGGCATTAATCTTTCCCCTATAGTTCTACTAGTATGTTCTATTTATATCTATGGTCCGTGGTGACAAGATATAAATGTTACACGGGTGCCTGTGGAGGACTTCCCAATCCCACCATTTGGCAAAGAAATTTGTCATCACTCAAATGGGATCAAATTACACAAAGTGCAAGAATCCGCTGGTTCCGCCGTAGGCGATATAAGTATCCACCAGGGCAACCAGGCTGCAATCCAAGGGGTGACAAGACAATATATATATATATATAATGTGCTTGATGGCTAGTGCCTATTAATATATCAACACAAAGGTGCAAATTGACAGAGCCTGGCTTGATGAATATTTACTGAACTAAGATCTAGTTGCGGCCAACCAAGTAATTTATCTAATAATTTTCCACTGGGTACTCGGAAGTTTATATCTGAACTCGTATACTAATTTTACTACTAGACCGATGTAGGGTTTTTAAGAGAGGGGAGTGATCAGCCGCCTCGCTATATGCCTATAAATTTGTCTTTATGAACTGAAAAGTGGGGGGACATTTCCTATGCTGTCCTCTCAGGCTGAAAAGTGGGGGGACGTGGTCCCCTCGTCCCCCACCGATCGACGCCCATGCTGTGTAGAACTTCCCAATCCTACATTTTGGCAAAGAAATTTATCATCACTCAAATGGGAATAAGTTAAACACGAAGTGCAGGAATCCGCCGCTTCGGTCGTCGGCGATAAGCATCAAGAAGGCAAGGGGTGAATGTGAAACACAAATTTCATAATTTATAATGTGCTAGATAGCTAGAACCTACTAATAATATCAACACAAGGATGCAAACTGATAGAGCACGGCAGCGGCTCAGCCCGGTGTCGCGCTTACATTTTCCCGGTCGTTATAAACTTTCCGATTGACGTTTCTGCGCATGCGCGATAAATATACACTCACCAATGTGCAGCGAAACGACAAAGCATTTTTGGTATGAATGCCACGGGCTGTTCATCAACTCTCCTGTGATGATTATTGTGAAGAGTTGCTTAAAATGTCGTTCAATACAATAACATCTTACGTTTGTTTAAATCACCGTCACGGATTATGGCGCACTATAGTTACGTTTGCTATCAAAACATGCTACAAAACTTTGTTTGCTACAAATAACTATATATAAAATTATATATCCTAACGAACAACCCGTAATATTTATACCATCAATGCATTGCCCTTTCGCTGCACATTAATGATTTTACATTTATCACGCATGCGCAGAAACGTCAATCGGAACGTTTACAACGCCGGAAAAATGTACGTGCTACACCGGCATGATGATTATTTACTGAAGTAAGATCAAGTTGCGCGCTGTGGCCAGTCGATTTTCTAATGGGTGGTCGGAACTTCATATCGCGAATTTATTGTCTAGCTATACTAGTCCTAGCTATGTAGCGGCTTTTAAGAGAGAGGAGTGGTGAGTCAGGCTACATGCCCCGCATTTTTTCTGAACTGAAAGGTGGGGGGACAATTCCTATGCTGTCCCCCACGCTGAAAAATGGGGGGACGCGTCCCCCTCGTCCCCCACCGATCAAACTGATACAGCCCGGCAACGGCGCAGTCCGGCATGATGGTTATTTACTCAAATAAGATCAAGTTGCCCGATGTGGCCAGCCAAGCAATTTATCTAGTCGATTTTATAATGGGTGCATGGTCGGAACTTCATATCGCGACTTTATAGTCTAGCTAGTCCTGTGTAGCGGCTTTTAAGAGAGAGGAGTGGTGAGTCAGGCTATATGCCTCGCAATTTTTCTGAGCTGAAAAGTGGGGGGACAATTCCTATGCTGTCCCCCCACGCTGACGTTTCATAACACACGCAGCAGCCCCCCGTCCCCCCGTCCCCCACCGATCGACGCCCGTGATCAGTGTGGATTATCATGCTCTGTTCACTGTCGTATGGCTCGGTGTAGAATTCCTCTATTCTTTCTTCAACATGTGTATAATATTATACATAAGAACAGAACAACAGGCACCCTTTTTAAAGTAATAAAGGTAGACCAGTGTAGTTGGATATTTCAACTGGGTACAGTTGAAGCAGCAAGCAAGTAGAAAATGTATCCCCAGAAAATCAACCAAGTTACAAGCCTGATACGGTTGCGTAGCCACGGGGGTGACAAGGGGCCATGCTCCCTCACTCGTGCAAAATTAGAAGGGTAGGGAACTGCCAGTCAATAGCTGGCAGTCTCGATTAGAGAATGATATTATTATGTACAGGCGCGCACAAGCATCCGGTCCGAAATAACATCGGACGTTCCGCGCGGTGGCGCCACTTACATCGTGGGAAAGTTGTCGCAAAATGAAACATCAAAGCGCCGGGCGATATCGACGTTTCATAACACACGCAGCAAGTTGGCATGGCCGAAGTGCTCGGTCTCAACTCGTGCGCCAAACCAGCACAGGATCCGGCGCTGTCGTCGCCCAAGTTAGCTGACAGCATCTCCGTCGAGGTTCAGTCTCAGGCGGCGACGCACGACGTAGGGCCGACGAAACGGTGTTGCATGGGCACGCAGACGACGACGGCGCTGGTGAATGGCGCCCATCGTCCGCTGGCGTCGGAGGCAGAACGCGGGACCGCTGGCTCACGTGGTACTACTCGCACAGAACGTGAGGTGGGTGCTTGGTTCCAGGGGAAATCATCCCATGATCCTTGTGAAAGTCATATCACCTGTTTTGCCTTTGGCACCAGTAACTAAACTGCTACCGTGTATGATGTAATTGCGTCATACATTTATACAGTGAGTTAATAAACGCGGGAAACGAGGGGCAATGGGACAGCTAACCCTGGAATTTCAGTGGGGGGAGGGAGGGGAGCAAACGCGTTTCATCCCGCGGGGTTCTCGGCACACCAGAATGTTCGCGCATCAGTGGTTATAAACCGACGTCACGACTTGCTGACGTTGCATATTCGTGGCTATGACTTTGCCGTTGGAGTTTGGTCTGGAGTTGCCGCAGCTGTAGTAGTCACATAATAGAATATTACGATATACGCATTAAATACGCATTCTTACTTCAACCCGTTTCACAAATGCAGGGTTTCACCTTGTCAGCATGTCTTGTATTGTAACATCAGATTGGGTTCAAATTACGTTCGTTTACAAACGCAGACATTCACCCAGCAGTACAACAGTTGCGTTTTGACAACCAACAGCAAGTCCAGCGGCTGTGTGAGCCCTGTATGCCATCACCATTATCCACTGACCCCTCATTGACAATAATTGGAGGCTTGGAACAACTGATATGCCACCTAGTGAACACGACCAGTACCAGTGGTTTCTCTCCCATCTGCTCTGTGTCTTAATGTGAGGCAGGCTATCATGACAAAAGGCATGGTCACTTTTCCTGTCATTCTAGCCTCAGTTTCACATGTAGTCTCTAGATGTCTTTGTGACTCAGTTCTCTCATTCTGTAAACCAGTCACTAGTTTAGTATTTCCTAATGGATATCACTGGTAAAGGTAGGGTTTCTAATCCACTGTAGACCTGGTATTAATTAGCCAGCATATAATAATAATAATAATAATAATAATAATAATAATAGTTTAATTTCAATCTGGGCAATCATTGAGATTGAAATGGGTACATAAAACATGCAAAGTATATTTGTTAAAAATAGATTGAAGTAATATATAATTTAAGACATTAGCATAAATAAAAATTATAATGTAGAGAATATACAATATGTATCTATAAAGCTAATTTAAATAATTTAAGACATTAAAGCATATTTTCTGTGATTATTTAACTAAACTCATAAAATAGTTTAATACATTAAAATAAATAGATCTAAAAATAAATACATGAATTACAATATTTGACACAGCATAGTAACAAGACCTCTGTTGCCTAGAACACTGGAAGGGTGAATATGAAAAGATGTGATTAACTGGGCTGAACTCTGCATTATTGCATTGAATGGTTTATTTACTATTTGACTGTGCTTTGTGATTGAAACTTTAAAAATTGCAAACATTGTTGCAAGCTTAAAGTCCTTTGGGACCTGAAAGTGACTCACGCGCCCCAAATTATAATGAAAAGGGATTCTTTGATAACTTTAAACTCTTTGTAATGTGCACAATCCGTTTAATATAATAATTTCAAGTAATTCTATGCCTTTATTTAATTGGAACTGTGTTTTATTAATCAGTAGTAATATTATTTGGGACACAAAAGAACCCTTTTTGTGACCCAAAAAATCACTTTAATACAGTAACTAAACATAGATTTGGGTAGGCAACTAGGCATATACATTCAACATTGTGTTATAGTCTCATAAGAACATGTTAATAAAAAGTAATCTACAAGCAGACACTGTCCTTTAAAAGTGTAACACGACACATACAGTTTGTAAACAGTCACTGAACATGACATTGATATGTCAACCACCCACAGGAGACTAGCATTGCATTTACGAAAAAGAACTGCCTGATTATTTCTATAACATCGCATATCATACAACATTATAAATCAAGTAAAAATTGCTCATGTGAAATCCTCGGGAGACTTATTTGTGAGGCATAGTTATGGTGATACTGAACTGGGAGCAGTGCCAATTCTACAAGTCAGGTGTGATTCCTTGAAGAAGTGAAAAAGTTGTGCAGTAGATGTGACCTTTCATCAAAGGTCAAGTGAGGCTAGACGCAAGAAAGGAGGCTTCACTTGCAGTGTCTTGACATGTCAGTGTATGCATTGTCGTCCAAACCAGTGTCTACCGTACGTCATAATTGGATAAAAATGACGTACGTGAAGGATTACGAGAGAATCCAACTTGACATATGTGCTCGAAAATGTTAAAAGTGGTTCAAGGTATTGTCAGTTTGTCACAAATTTGTCAGTTTGTCAAATTGTGTTCAAGATGATTGAATGTAAAATATATTTTGCATACATTTACACCTCTTGATTATCTCATAATTGTTTTGTAATTATTGTTTATGCAGAAGTTAACAACATTTATACACCTAGTATAAGTAGTCTGGTATATCTCTGATAAAGTTCAACAGGTCATAACATTTACGAGATTCAAAATAAAATGAAATAAAAACTGCAATGATGAACTTGTCATGAAGATGTTAATAAGTTTTAACATTAGCTTCATGATATGAATTATCTTTTCACAAATTTATACATGATATTATTCATGAATAAATGTCAAGCAATTTTTATTTAGGTAACAATATATCACTAAGCTATTTAAGAAAATATGATTTATATACATACTTTCCAAACTGAATCCAGTATATATTATTTGAAACAAATTCAAAAACAATCTTGCTCTATACTGAAAAAAATAGTCTTAATGAACTGAGTTGATTATTTTTATTATTTCATAAATGATAGCCATTTAATAGTAGGCACATGTAGTTAAACCGACCTCAATTTGAATTATTTTGTGAAATATTCATTAACTACACATTTGGATACCAGTCAACCTGATTCATGATGAACGTAAATCACAATATGTAAGCTGATATCAAATTGTGTAATTGTTGGTTGTGATTCAATCACATCTGTGCATGACTTAGATTGAACCCACATTTGGTCATATCTCGTCTACGCAGCATGTGCAAGTTGTCATGAGTGATATCTGTGAAGAAGTATGTTACGCCGGTCTTATCTTACGTAACGCCACACACAAGCCAGACGCTTCTGGTACACAAATAGGCTCTAATGTAGTTAATTCTCCCTTGTGTGATATTTGTTCTTCTCTGAAAGAAATGACGGGGACACGGCAATCGCCTGTGTCAAGTCCGGGCATCCGTATAACCTGATGTATTCAACCGAGCATTTAAGAATTAATGACTTGACCATTACTGTCTGGTTTGTTCATTTAAATAATTGAGCAGGCCAGTCTCCAGTGATGTGTCTCTCAGCTGTACATTATTAATGGCCTCTGCTGGTCTCTTGCTAAGTATAGACAATGCGAGGCTTCGAGTCACTGTCTCGTAGTTATCTGCACGCGACGAGCACCAACATTTGATAAAATACATAAATACTGTTAAATTGTTAAATAAACAATTGGTTTGCGGTGTGTGTGGATTGATTAATGAGATTTTTATTAACCGAGACCATCGTGTAGGCCTTTATGCAGGATAATAATTCTGCCAGTCCACAAATTTCCCGGTTAACGTGTATGTGAACTTGCATACGTAGAAGCCAGGTTGTATATAAGTCCAGTAGAACACACTAATCAAGTGTGACATCCCTTAATTGACAACATTATATATATATACATATATACATATATATATATATATATATATATATATATATATATATGAAATGATTTTTTTTGCTACACAAATGTTTACCTATCCATTGTGTCAATTTTTACCCATCCAAAACAAACTTTACCCATCGAAATGATGGGTGGGGTGTCTAGGTAAACCTTTGCATGCAGGTCATTGGGTGTATGTAAGCATCTGTGATATATCCACATGAGAAAGAACAAGAGCATTCACTGGGAGGAAGTGAGTCTGCCGTGTGACTGATAAGAGATGAGACGATGGACCTGACATGAAACGGTTCTCACCTCCGTCTGAAGCAGAAGTAAAGGACACAGTGGCTCAGTTGACCAGTCCACCCATAGCGGCCGACTGGGGACTTCTGTGACCTGACGTTGTGGCTAGAAACATAAGCCCAGAAATAGATCTGTCTTTTGATTTGGCGGGACAGTGATGGGACAGAGAGCAAGAGATGGGACAATGGGACAAGGTGGCAGAGACTGTCTAGACAGAGACAGAGGAAAGAGAAGAGACTGAACAATCATAGCCATAAAGCAAGACCCATCCACCCATCCTTTGGACGGGTAAAATGCATTGTGGACGGGTAGAAATATTGGTGGACAGGTAAAAAAGGTCCTACAAATCATACGTATTGTCGGTTAAGCCTTGAAAATGGGTTTCACATGTGTGAGATAGGAGATATAATTTGGAGTCTTACACTTCTTGGAATGTAAATGATAAGTTTAATTTAAAAAACTAGGCAGTTTCCAAACCCTAAGTAGGAGTGCTACAATAGGAACTGTGTGTTAGTTACAACAGGGGTCTGACGCTGCACTCACCTACAGTACACCATCTGTTTATGAACTTAATTTTAAAAACTTCTGCATTATGATGCACCATGCACACGCATGCGCGCGCGCATGCACGCACGCACGCACACACACACACACACACACACAAACACCTATATCACATGTTGTACAGTTATTGAGAAAATAAACTCACGTATCTATCTATCTATACTGAAGGAAGAAACAGAATTTCAGCATTCATCTCAGCAGTAGCAGCTTGTATCCAGATCCTCATCGATGCAATAACTATCCACCTGTAGGTAGTCTACTGGCTTTAATGGACAGTTGTCGAGACGACTTCTTCATCTAAATTAACCCATCATCAAATAGATTCATCTGTGTTTAAATCTTTACTGTGTACATAATTTTTGTAAAACAAAATACATTTATAAGCCAGCATGTAAAACTAATATGTTATGGTATATTATTATACATTTATAACTAGACCACTTCTTTTTTTGACAAGGTCCTAAAATGAATTCACTAGTTCGTCAGATGATTTTGCCTTAAAACATAATAATATATCTGTACAAATGTGCTTGATAGTGGATAATTACAAAACTGCGCACAAAATGGGTGTAGTAGAAAATCAAACTGAGGCGAAACGTACGTTTATCTTTGATGGAAATAATGAAGATTCACAGTGTCTCGCGCCATGCATGATGTAAGCACTACGTGGTCACGACTGCATTTTCCGGCAATCTGTGGTGGAGTAATTTAGTGTTGTGTAGCACTTCCGCCATGTGTCTTCATATAGTCAAACCACATAAGTAGACCACCCATCTACATGTCGTTTACCGCCAAAGTATAGCCACCCACTGTTTCCTCTGAACTGGCCCTATAGCCAGGATACAGACGGAACGAGAGAATCTGAGTTATCCATTATAGAGCATTGTCAGTTGAAGTCCGCATTATGTGATTTTTATTACACATTATTGGCATGTTGAATTGGATGCCAGCTATCACAAGGTCTGATAAGAGAAGACATTTGGAAACAAGAACTATTGCTTGTATCCCAATGTCCCAGAATACTACTCAGAATTTATATGTAGTTTATTCTGAAGGATTCAATTGATTTGTATTCAATGAAGGATTTGTGTGGGCCAGTTGAATGGGTTTGAATTGTAAAGGCAGTCTGTTTTATTTATAGGAGGACTAGTGTAGAACTGGTTTAATAATCTTGAATGGTAATTAATTGACACTTATATTTTAAAGAAGGATTATCTTAGAACAGAATAAACGAGTTTTAATTATTTAAATATTACCATTTAGAAAGATGAACTGGTTAAATGAGCCACAATTAGCAATACATTTTACTATTTTGATTTTTTTTAAATTAACTACCAGGTACACATTATTTGGTATTATGCTCACTATAAGTTCTAACTATGTAAAAAAATAGTCAAAGAAGACATTGCACTAGCTCTCTCTCCCCCTCTTCCCCTCTCCCTCTCCACCCCTCTCCCACTCTCGTCCTTCTTTCTCCCTCTCTCCTTCCTCTCCCCCTCTTTCCCCCTCTCTCTCCCTTCTCTCCCTCTCTCCCCCTCCTCTCCCTCCCTCCCACTCCCACTCCCTCCCTCCCTTCTCAGTCACAGGTCTTCCTCTTCTTCATTCCATCCCAACACCATCTGATCTCTTTCAATCATTCTGTCTCCAGCCCACTTTAGTTGCTCCGTAAAAACCCTCTTTCCCACCAACCCTCTCCCACAACTCCTCCAGTCTTCATTCTCCTAATCCTCCCTCCCATACAGTGTCACATGACTGCCCAACTGAATTCAAACAAAGTCCTGGATTTGTCTGGATGACCGACATCCCAGGGACAGAGGCTGGGCACCAGAATGCAATTTGCCTGACTTTATTGACACACGATATCGGGCCGTAAAACAGGAAGCATAAACGAGGCAGTATGGGGCGGCCGAGGCGGGCACCAGCTGATGTTACTGCATAAGGTTTCATGCATATTCAGTTAGCGGAGTAATTGTTTCAGCGGTCAACTCAATTACACAGCCCCACTGGCCGGGCGAGGTAATCCATCGGGTAATACTAATGGATTCGTTAACCCACACGATATCAGGTGGCGTTTGTTTGCGACAAAGTGCCCTCCCAGTTCAATACTCCCTCATGCCTCCATAGATGTCAGTCAATTACCCGGACGTGTGATACGTTCCCGGCTCTGTAGTTCATACAGGCGTCTTCCGGGAAAACTATTTTGAATTGAACTGTTCCCGGGTTTGTTTACTGCGACTGTCCGGGCCGTGCGTCTGTCCCTGTTGGTCAACAACGGGCTTTGGGAATCGATTATCATAATTGTAAATTGTTTATCATCATACCAGCATATCCAGTGTTTCAAATAACAATAATTTATGTTCACCCAAGTATTAGTTTGTTGTATTTATTGCAGTAGATAACTAAAACGTAAACAAACGTACAAACTGCACTTTACAGTCACCTCAGTAGTCCAACCACACTGCAATTAAGGTCAGTTAAATGAAATTAATGTGTTTTTTGTTGAAAGAAATTAATGCAGGAAATTATTCACCAAACTTGACAGCCTGTTACTGACACCGCTGTTTAGATTCCTGCAATGTAATCTTATTGACAACATAAACAGTTTCGTTTGTAGTATCTGTTTCTGCTTCGACAACATGACAAATTTCATACTGTCATTCCCAAGGTATCATTTGTCCCGATAACATGACTAATTACATACAGTGGTATTAAACATATCGTATTTGTTGTACCTGATTCCACACAACAAAACAAAATATCATTTGCCCATACGATATGACCTATTCTTTACAACTAATCACTGGCAAGTAATTACCTTTCCCTTCCCTGGCATCATGTTACCTCCTGCCTACAGTGCCTAGTGCCTGTTGGATCTATTCACACCTGTGTCCTACAAGCTAGCTGTGTCATATGCAGGATAAAAATGTTGCCAGTCCAAATATGTTGTAGTTGACACAGGGCTTTATGCAGGGTCACATTTGTGCCAGTCACGCATTTTATTTTTATAACCTGAAAAAACTACAAACACACATGTGACACCCTTTTTCAAGGCATAACTGAGAATATCTGTCTATTCTTCAGTCCACCACCCACCCAGTCATAGTTCTACCCTTTCACAATGGGTTCTACCTGTCAAAATGATGGGTGGATGGGTCTAGGCATAAAGCTTTAATCACCCTGACATTTGACAAAGCCCCCTGAAGTATATGTTGGGTGTTTTCAGAAGGAACACGTTCAGTACTTCTGTTCTCGTTACAATATTTGCCTGTCTTTGTGACATCAGGCCTTTATGCAGGATAAAAAATTTGTCAGTCACACAATTTTTGGTGGACACGTGTAAGTTACCTTGTGTACGTACAAGTCAGTTGAGATGTGTTTTATGACCTGAAATAAACTACAAACACGTGTGACACTCATTTATGCCCATTTTCAAGGCATATCTATGATTTTATACCTTAATTTGTTTGGCTTCATTTTATTACCTGTCCTCCCATACAGTTATATTTCTACTCATCCACATTAGTCCAAATGACGGTCCCTGCATATAAGCTATGCACTGTGTTTGTCAGAGTCAATAGTAGTTCCTTTATTCAAAACATTGACAACATTCTACAAAAACATATGAGTCTTGAGGTTTCTGTGGGTGTTCCCCGACTGCTCTTGTTAGCTCAACAGGAAACTGAGCAGTCGCCTTTGTACCTTCCCACGGTTTCTCTAATAAATGGATGCGGTAGCCAGGATCAATAGATGACAAACACACAATGGAAATATGAGGACGCTGCAGCCGGAGTGTTGGGATATCATGAGTGCGCGACACTAATATTTCACATTTCACTGCCAAAGAATCATGATAGTGGAAGCGGCCAGTGACTTCACGTTCTGGTTGCAATGGCAATAGCACGTAAAAAACCAGGCAGGATAGCATTTTTACTAGTCCAAATATTCCGTGGTAGACACACGAGTGGTAACTGACATAATATTCCAGCCAGTCAAGATGTGTATTATTTCCTGAAGTAAACAACAACCGCATGTCTGACATCCATTTTCAAACCATAATCACCAATATGGTGTATGGTTTCTGAAGACCTTTTATTTGCTCCAAAATGTTTTGACCTTTTTATCCATAATTTACTAATCATCCAGTGAAATTCCTCCTTGTCCAAAACACATTTTTCCCCATCCAAATGATGAGTGAATAGGTTTCTAGCTAAAGCTATGCACAGTACAGATGACACATAACCGTCGTTGACGATCACAGTACAGATGACACATAACTGTCGTTGACGATCACAGTACAGATGTCCCGTAATCGACATTGACAATCACAGTACAGATGTCACAAAAGTCGTTGACGATCACAGTACAGATGTCACGTAGTCGACGTTGACAATCACACTACAGATGTCACGTAATCGTCATTGACAATCGCAGTACAGATGTCACGTAATCGTTGACAATCACAGTACAGCTGTCACGTAATCGTCGTTGACAATCACAGTACAGATGTCATGTAATCGTTGTTGACAATCACAGTACAGATGTCACGTAATCGTCATTGACAATCACAGTACAGATGTCACGTAATCATCGTTGACAATCACAGTACAGATGTCACGTAATTGTCATTGACAATCATGGTACAGATGTCACGTAATCGTCGTTGACAATCACAGTACAGATGTCACGTAATTGTCATTGACAATCATGGTACAGATGTCACGTAATCGTCGTTGACAATCACAGTACAGATGTCACGTAATTGTCATTGACAATCATGGTACAGATGTCACGTAATTGTCATTGACAATCACGGTACAGATGTCACGTAATCGTCGTTGACAATCACAGTACAGATGTCACGTAATTGTCATTGACAATCACGGTACAGATGTCATGTAATCGTCGTTGACAATCACAGTACAGATGTCACGTTGACAATCACTGATTTCACATTGGGGTCGCTCTCGTGAAAACTACAATCAACAGTGGGTGGAAATAAAACATAGAATGTGAAAATATATTTGTGTAACTTAGACATTTAAAAAATGATGATTGATTACAGAATTGCACATATCAGTTTAGAAGAGCAAATGAAATGTTTGTTTTGTGCTCTGGAGTTTTGTTTTCTTAAAGATCGTTGTTTTTGTTGGCCATTGGTGACATGCAGTCACGTCAGCATTGAAAGTCGCCACTGTTACTAAAAGTACACAAATGAATTGGTTAAAAGTAGCCATAATGCAAAAAATCATAGCTGCCATAAAGTGATCGTATTCAATGGCGCTAAATAGTATTACTGTATCTCTAACAAAAATCAAACGAAACAAATATGTCCGTATGCAACATGTGGCATCGTGAAAAGTAAATAACTTCGCTGTGTTCCTGTAGCAGTGAAACATCCGTCTGGGTGCTACTTTTGTGGCTGAATATCAACAAATATAAACTGTTGAGGTACTGGAAGAAGCCATGTTATGAAAACAATAATTAAGGCCGTTTCTCGTGATATTTTGTGCATAGCGAAGAGGTGACATCCAAAAAATGTGTTACATGCGGACAAATGTTGTACCTACTTTTTAAGCTTCCGTTTGGAAGTTACGAAGGTTTGAAGTCGAGGCATCCGACCAATGCAAGATGTTATGTATGGACACCGGAATGATTTTATATTCAGCATGATGTATTTTTAGGGCTTTTTGGTCAATATTCATTATGTTTTTGAAAATGAATAATGTGTATTGGTACTGATGCAGTGACACATAAAAAAATTATCAGTTTGTGAATTGAATTTGAAGCGAAGGTCCAGGCCAGGACGTCTCTCATACTTAACAAAGACGCCATGTGCGTGGTGTCCGAGTTGCGTGCGTGACATAGACACAGATAATTTTCAACAGTTGCGTTTTATAACTTACCATTCAGTAAAAACACTCTTGTATGTATTATTGTATTGTAAATAATATTAATGACATTCAACAGGATCAACTCAACGCTTTCTTATTCAAATTTCTTTGTAAACATAATCCCTGTGTCATGCTACCTGTGGGCGATTTCAGCATTAAATTATTATATGCACTAATATACTTTGATTGAAAATATACTGATTACACAACATCCAGGTTAGCTATTGATTTTACTTTTATATAATTATCTGAAGCCAGGAAATGTTAAGCTTTGAGTTGGCAAAAAATCATTTAAAACCAATTTTTACCCCTCATGTCACATTTCTGCAAATTATTCATGAGTGACAATCGCTATGTTCCAATTACTAGCAGTCAAATGTTATGTACAAATTCAGTTGTATTTGTCAATTATTTAAATGCTTTCCGAAATTGTAATATTAATATGACTAAAAATAAGTTGCATGTTTTGTAATTTTTGTATTGTCATCTTTAATTCTAAGTCCAGCATATGATCGGCCTCAAGAATGCCTCTTGGTTTTTTCCCCCTGTGTCATTGCGCCTGCTGTGCCATCTATCTCCAAGCCGCATTTTGTTGTTTACAGTTGTAATAAACATTATTACACCTTGCACCATGTTACGCCATGGCTACCCATCAGGACTACGCGTTCTTTTACGAGATTGAAACACAAATCTTGAGTTATCGTTTCGGCAATGCAAACATCATGCCCAGTGTAGCAGCAGTAGGATTTTATAAATGTGATTGTTTCCACTATCTCCGTCTTTAATCACTTCGGGGACGGCCGCCAGATGACAAATTTCTGATTGCCTCTATGAGCTGATGCCTGCTCTCTGGAGATGACAGTCGGCCATTATTGAGTCGAGTGGGATGACAGTGCGATCGCGTCACCCTGCATTGTCATGGCGACCACACGGTGACTGCCAACACAGGCGCTGTCTGCGTTGTTTGGGCCGAGGTCAGGACAAGAGTTGCTTACCGACAGCAACTTGATCGGTGAAGTTAATTAACAGTAACGAGCTGGGGATGGTTAGAAAATATGCCACAGCAGTAAGTGACAGGTCCTTGGTTAGATCGCTCGTCCCGAGAACAGCCGGCAAATTGGAACACACGCGCCGTGCACGCAGGAAATATGATGTGAAGTCATCATTCAAGTGCATGGCACGTTTAGCCGCGAATGTGAAGAGGTTGGCGCGAAACAGCTGTTGCATAACACTTCGTTATTGTAACAAAGTGATTCATTGTTAGTGTAAATTTGTTCACATGTGCTCTGTATTTGTAGTGGTTTCAGTTTGTCGGATGATGCACTGTTCTGGCGACATAAATTTACAAGGTTTTCATTTTCTTTGTGTGTGTACTGGCATTGTCAAATTTATTAAATTGAACCCGTTATTTTTAATGCTTCGAAGATGTAGGTAGGAAAATATGTTTTGTATGTTGCTGTTTTACAGTCATTTTTAACTTAATGAATTTCAAAGTAAAACTAAAACATGATAAACACCAATTTAGGTGACATTTCTAACAAAGCAGAATTAAACAAAAATTACATGTACTAGTAATGTTACAACATATTTAAGCTATCAATTGTTGTAATGTGTATCACATTTTAACTGTTATATTTACTAATTAATGCTTTACACAGAAGTGGATTATCAAATAAAACAAAAAGATACCATTACCTGGAATTGTTTTAGAACAAAAACAATTGGTAATTAGTATTATTAATTTATTTGTAGCCATTTACACTTGACATCGTGCTCTCTCAGATGGATACTTAAAACATAAAACAAAACTTCCAAAATTTATAATGATGTTTGTACATTTAAATACACATTGAACCATGAACCCTATACTAAAACGTGCCCTTCATACTTTTCGTAGAACTAGCAACATCTCGCTTTCTACATCCATTAGAAGTTAACAAATGTATTCATGGGGATGGCTCCATGCTAGTCATTTCGCAGCGTCCCAGATGGGACGATTCGTAAGGTCGCCGCCTGAAGGTCGTCTTGGCATCTGTTTCCCTGCCACGCCACAAAGGTGGCGAATGTTTCACTGTCTTGAAAAAATCAAATGTGAAGCAACGAAATAACAACACAGACTGCACAATTGCGAGTTGTTTTTGTCAGTGATGAAATTCCCCAAACTTTGCAGACGAGGTGTTTGGGACAGCTGTGAATGAACAACTGTTTGGAACTATGTAGTTAACAATAAACAAACAAGTTGACATCTGACATTTACTGCTGCTACGAGAAACGTCATTAGATGGCAGCAGTGACATGGTATTGCAGCACTTGTCAGAAGTCTGCATGTCAGCAGTGGTCAGTCAAAGACCTCTATGTCAGCAGTGGTCAATCATTCGGAGATCTGTAAGTTAGCAGTGGTCAGATACGTCTGTGTCGGCATTGGTCAGGTGGATACATCTGTGTCAGCATTGGTCAGGTAGATATATCTGTGTCAGCATTGGTCAGGTAGATATATCTGTGTCAGCATTGGTCAGGTAGATACATCTGTCAACATTGGTCAGGTAGACACATCTGTGTCAGCATTGGTCAGGTAGATACATCTGTCAACATTGGTCAGGTAGACACATCTGTGTCAGCATTGGTCAGGTAGATACATCTGTGTGAGCAGAGGTCAGTCAGACTACTGTGTCAGCAATGGTCAGCCAGTTAGATATCACTGCTTGAGTTATGGTCCCTCAGAGACTCATGTCAGAAGTGGTCAGAAAGAGACCTCTGTCAGCTGTGGTCATCGGTCAGCCAGAAGAAACCTGTCAGCAGTGGTCAGTGAGGTAGAGGCCTATGACTGCAGTGGTCATTCAAATTGTCAGCAATGGTCAGTCAGCCAGAAGCCTGTGTCAGCAGTTATTAGTCAGCTAGAGAGAAATGTCAGCAGTGGTCAGTTATGTCAGCTGTGGTCAGTTATGTCAGCTGTGGTCATTTATATAGAGTTCAGTGGTCAGTTAGAGACCTCTACATGGGCAGTGGGCAATAGATTGGAGACCAGAGTTTGTATGCTGTCAGGTTCCTTGACTAATGGCGGAGGAAGTTAATGATTGTTTGAGGAGCACTAACAATATTGTCGTTTGTCAGTTGATCGTCACCGACGGCGACGACCTGAATACTTAACAACCAAGTCTAGCGAGTGGATTAGAAACAGAGACATTGAATTGCCGGCACAATGTTATTTCAGTGCTGATTAGATTCGCCCTGACGACATGTTTTGCCTGTAGTTATTCCACTGCGGTGTTTGCTTGTTGTTAGAGAAATACGATTGACTCGAGTTTTGTTTTATATGTCGGCCATTGTGTATTCCTTTTGTTGATGCAGAGACACCGCAGGTTTCAGAGCGAGCACGAGTCGATATACGCACACCTCGGGTAGTTTTATGTAGATTTCTTGTGGGAAATCAAGAATGTATCAGAGCATGAAGCAATCAATATGGCGACTGCTCGTAGAATACAATACATGAAAGTACAGCGTCGACTAAACAGGATGAATGGAATTATTACTCGTGTTTATTTTAATAAATTGCAGCTGTAGTGGTGTAATTTACACTCCATCATTTACAGAGAAGACATTGCTCTAGTATTAGGAAATACAACACTTCTTGCTGATGTATCGGCAAGTAAAAATCTGCATTGAGAATAATTATTTTTATTAAGGAAACCTAAGCAATAAGCATGATGCCATAGAGGGTAATGATTTCTCCAATTAATAAATTATTTAACGAACCGTGTAGAGGGAATGGTGGAGGTTGCCTTGAGAGGTCATCGGTGCAGAAAGGTCAGCTAGGCAATGTGTATGACATCTGTCAGCATAGACATAGACATAGACGAAGCATTGCATGGTTTTCTCCTTTCTTTCTTGGAATGATGAGACTTCTTTTGTAACATCATGTTAAATTCTGACTGCCAAAATCTCTAGATTTCTTCCTTACAGGGTTGTTCATTTAACTGCCTTCTTGTCTTCTTTCTGAAGTATTCAGCCATGCTGTAAGTATTATCCTACTTCATATACAAGTATTTCTTTCTGTAGCCAGACACTCATTTACATAGCTGGTTGAACGGAGATGAAATAAATTGAATACTATTGCTCAAACTTTGAATTTGGAACACGAGGATTTGAACCGGGTTTCTCTCTATTAAAAAACAGAATGATGTTCTAATCATGTTGGCACCGTGCCCAGTCATGTCAACTGTAAAATGCAGTCCATGTGTGCAGGATGTGTGGGGGGTCTTACTTTCAGTTCTACTTTCTGTGAACGTGTTTTTGTCAGTTGCAATGGTCATTATGACATGACAGATTTAGTAGTTTGGCAACAGAAGTGCACAGGGCTATGAACCCGGATTTATGTCAAACGAATTGCAAAATTAAGGTTGGAACTTGATGACAATTATAATTTATTTGTCAAATACAGATATATCAGTGAATTTTCAAAGGATAGTAGTAGGAATTTTCACACAAAATTACGTGAATATAATTGCTCAGATTTTGAGTTTGCAACATGAGGATTTGAATGTTCTAACCACGTCGGTGCCAAGGCCAGCTATGTCAACTGTAAAACACAGTCCATGTTTCCATGATGTGTGGTGGTCTAACTTTCACTTCTACTTTCTGTGAACATTGTTTGTTCAATTGCAGTAGTTATTATGCCATGAACAACACATTTAGTATGAACTATGAGTAGTAGGAATATGAACTATGAACATGGATTTAAGCTACACAAATTGCGAAATTAAAATTGGGACTTGACGAAGACAAATTTACATGTCAGAAAAAATATCAGCAAACGTTCAAAGGATATAGGGATAATAATGTTCACATAAAATTATCATTTTCCTTATCCATCCTATAAACAAATATGAAGTTTTCTGCTGAACGTGGACTGTGTGTTTCGTAGAGGTAACGTACCACATCAACCACACTGCAGTCATATTTCACTGGATCATCTCGTTCGTGTGAAACAGAACTCCCCAAGTATGATACAGTCACCACAGTTTTTTTCAGGAACCACATTTTCTGTTCAGTATCTTGTTGAATCATCAGAAATAGCTACATCAGTATTAATGACAGGATCCGGTTCCAGTTCTGAATTGAAAACAGAGTGAGGCTGAATTTCGTTTCAGGCTGTATGGATGCCAAACAAACATGCGATGAATGCTTATGATGCGTGAACCATAAGTGGAAGATTGCCTGCAATTGATCACTTCAACGCAGACGGCATTGTGTGGCGATTGCCCAGGCAACTGGGCTGGGAACATATCGTGCTGACAGTCCACAGCGGACTTGTCATGTCTTACATCAACAACTAAGCTGTCTCATTAAGATAAATGCCATGTATCTGGTCTATAGGGAAAATGACCCTCTCCGTGTAATCAAATTAAGATGGCTCCTGTTTCAAGTGCCTGGTTAAGCTGGATTTTAAATGGTTGCATTAATTAGATCATTTAACAACATTTGCTCAGATGTTGTATGCATTAAAAACTAAAATGATATTTACAAATAGGTTGACAACTTTGTTGGGCTTTTGTTGTAACTGTATTGAGATCATAAGACGTACACTGTTGTCAATGGGGCGGGATGACTGCAGATATATTATCATGTTTTAATATATATTTTCAAATGAAGTCTCATAAAGTACAAAATAGTTTTCTTTCTTTTTTTCAACATAAATATAAAATCAGATGTCAAAGATGAGAATAAGAAAATGCTTGCATTGCTTGGAAAATTCCTGGTTTGTTTCCCGTAGTACCTCGTATTTGTAGAATGAAAACTTGAATGGAATAGAGACACCTCAGGCCAGCTGTTGAGCCAATGAAAAATGTCACAAATGTATGTTGCTTTATACGATTTTCAAATAAAGCTATGGATTTAAAAAAGGTCTTCTAATGAACAGCATGTATGCTGATAGCTAGGCCTATGGAAAGGTTGCTCACATTTGTACTTAATTATTTAGTGGGCCCTCAACTCCAAAGAGCAAACTACGCAATCAGGCCAGCCGACTTCCTGGACAAGTTTCCTGGCAATATATATCCATGAAGTCGTTTTTGTTCTGGGACAATACAGAAATAGCCACCACCGCGACACCATTCCTGTGTGCTGATGTATCACCGGGCCAGGCCGGGCTGGGTCGGGCCGGGCCGGGCTAGCTGACGGCGCCTTGATATGGAATGTATATGTATGATGGCATCGCCATAATTTCATCTTTATTACCTCTGTCGTTTTGAAGCTATGGTAATGACCCATCCTGCCAAAGCCGTGTAGAATAAACATTATTTTAATCGACCGATGCGGCTCTCGTCCAATCCAAATAACACCCGCAGAACATCGCAGGTTTATGCGCGTGCCGTCGTCTCTGAATAATGAGTGCAATTGTGCAGATAATAGTGGGGGGAGTAATTATGTCGCGGTTCCGGCGGGAACCAGGCCCAGGGGGACATGAAGGCTCAGTGCGGCTTATTCGGCAGAAGGTATCCTTGTCTCAGGGATGGAGGCAGGAATTGTCGAGTGCGGCGTTCTACATAAGGTGGGTGGATGTACATTGGTCTTGACACGAGGGAGGTCTGATTGATGGCACAGTTGATGTGACATACTGTGGAGGTTCTGTGCATGTTTCGTGCACTACGGAGTTTGTTGTTTAGTTGGAATGGTTTCAGTCTTGTAAGGTTAAAACATTGGACTGTCAGTTGAGAGTCTGGGATTGAAGCTGCATAAACGAGTACCTGGCTTGTGTTGAATTAGTGTAATCATGGTGGATGTTCATGTAATATTTCTGTACTCTTGCATGCCTGTTAAATGTTAAATGTCCCAGATGTTTATTTGTGCAATGAAAATTGCCACCCCCCTTGCAACCATTATTTCATACTATTCAATTATTTGATTTAAAGACATTCACCACTAATTTTTTAAAGGGTGATCATTCTTGCACTGATCCATAGAGTGATTACTTGCAAACTCAGGGTCATAAAGCTAAGTCTGCATCATTTGTAGCAAGAGTCGGGCTCCTCCAATTGTAGATTTGGATTCCAGAGGGTTAGACCGTCCGATTTCAATTGTTTGATTAGGTAAATTGGTCAGAATTCTCAGTTCTCAAGAGCTCAATATTGTTTTTGATTAGTTAAAACCTCATTACTGCTGCATATGCCGACCATAAATGTAGCTGCCCTGTCTAAGTTCAAACTGGTCACAACTGGCTGGCTGTAGTTTTCAATTTTTTTACCTAACAATATTATTCAGCATTGTTAAATTTGACTAGTTTATTTATTTGGCAATGTAGGGTGTGTACTATTACTTGACATACAAGAGTAGCAATTACCACATAGCTGAATGTTTCCTAATCAGTAGGTTTTCAAATGCACATGTCTGTCATCTGATGAAGCATTGAGCTTTCAGCAGTCCTCAGGATTAGATACCAGACTGCATAACAAACTGAAAAAACATCCGGCAGGATTTTTGTATGAAATAGAGATTTTAGAAGAAACCATGCATTTCAGAAACTACATTTCTTCTGTAAATTGCAGCAATTTGAAGGGGTCATTTGGGTGGGTGCGACGGATGACAGGGGAGTTTGATAAAACAGACTGCGAAGTCTAAACGATGATGGAAGACTGTTCACACTTTCCCAATTACAGTTTGCGCAGAGTCGGGGGAATGGTATAATGACTGCCTTCTCGAAAAATCAATTGTCTGTAATCTCCTTGTACATCGCAAGGAAAATGGAAAGTGTTTAAATGAAATTTGTAGCTGCTGAAAAATATAGTAGTCGTGGTTTAGAAATGTAGTATCAGTTTCTTTCGTGACAAATTGCTCGATTTTAATTTCTGTTTGTCACCGTCCTTGTGAGCCAGGGGGCACTGGTTACGTCATGATGTCCCTGACATTCAAAACAGAAGTAAGACTGGATGTTTTATCTAGCCGTCACATGGCCTTTTCAGTGTCCTGGATTTTGGGCCAAACAGATCTGATAATGATATGCCAACACATCTATCTATGAGATTACGAGACAATCTGTAATGGCCGCAAATAATCCAAGTAAATTGTCAGTGCTAATATAAACACAATGTTGGTATACGGGCCCTTCCACAACACCTCTCTAGGGTACATTCAAACATCAGTCACACCTGATGTTGACACCTAAATTCACATCGCACGAACAAGCAACACCAAATATGGTGATCACCCAACTTCGACAGTTATTCCATAAAAAATCCATTTCCAATCATCCGGGTAACAGCCCGCATAATTATGTTCTCACTTCCTCGTGGCCTGGTCAACTCACTTTCACATCCAGTTTGTCGGAAATGTGTTTGTTAGGAACATATAAATGTGCATAAGGATTGCTTCACATTCCTGTATAATTCTTAAAAATCCACAATTAAAACATCTGGTTATTACATAATATAATGTCCTGGAAGTGATTGTTTGAATGCACCTACATTGTACCCAACTCGCAGGGACAACAAGTTGTAATATCACCACGGCGGACTTATGAGACTGTTGGTTGGGTAATTATTGGATTTCCCAGAACTCCTCTTTGATATTGGTTTGAGGCATTTGTTTCCAGCAGATATGACAGACGATGACAGGAAATGTGACAAATCCCATGTGAATCAGTGGACACCCACACATACTACATTGCATAGGATGTCGTAATATGATGTGTGGTACAGTAGCGCTTGCAAGAAACTAGTCTCATTTTAGGCATGTTTGCTGAAATAATTAACCTACCTACAGTGTCTGCTATAAGTCTGTGACATGCGAGCATGTTTGTGCAAATGTGTTATTTATATATTTTTGAGATTATAAAAATATATATATTGGCAGTCTGGTAAATATGTAGGAGATGAAATGTGAAATGGATGGAAAACAGGTGAATGTGAAATAAAATACATGTTGGCGTCTCGAACAGAGCGTAGCATATTTGCTTTCATAAGACACACTGAGATAATAAGTGATGCAGTGAATGTTTTATTTAATTTAATGCATAAGCCTATATTTAGAATGCTTCTTTGTTTTAACGATAATCCAATCGTAGCTATTATGTACACGTGCATGTAAAGCGCCGGAGAGCAATGGTGTTGAGTTTGGCACTATACAAATAAATCGTGTTATCATTATTATTAGGGCCAGTTAAATTACAACAATTACCATACAGATAATGAATAGAACACGCCAAATTAAATATCACCCAAAAAGCATGGATGGTCTATCAGTTCCTTATCGCAATAACAGATAATTTCAACTGTCACCACATATATTCAATACCAACAAAATCACAGCCATTTATAGAGCAGGAGCTTTATTTAACAAGTGCAACAACATTGAACATTTAAAGGCTGCAGGAATACAGTTAAACAAAATTAAAAGCGATATATATATATATATATATATATATATATATATATATATATTAATGCATTTTGTAAGAGCTAAGACTGACATGACATTCCAAATTGAATTGGCATTTCAATTACAACTGCAGTGTAATTGATCCCAAGTCTGAGCCAATCTCACTCAGACTTGTTTGTTCCGTGCTGTCACTTGGCATCCTTGATGCCTCTTAACAAGGTGATACATGGCAGTATTGCAGTTCTGTGGAGTCAACTATCAATAATATATGAATTACTCTGGTTGGCACTGGCATAGATTAGTAGAACTGCCGTGGTAATATTGCATTAATGTGCAAGTGTTTAGGTGTGTATATATAATTTGTGTGAGTAGTTCACAGTTCATAGACCTACCATGTGTGTGGCTCATAGTAGATCGTATGCAATAT
>JAODUO010000041.1:317500-527500 GCA_025642075.2 Ridgeia piscesae
CGTGCCCGTATGTAGTCTCTGTAAAACAACCTGAGATAGATTTCCTTTCCCCGTAGGTGTTATTGTCCTTCTCTGTCACCACCACGTGTCACATTATTATTAATTCATTACTGCCTCCATCAGTCAGAGCATGACAAGACTTGTAATTGAGGGTGCACAGTGGCGCACTCTGGTGAATATATGGAACAGTTCCATACTAGTCACTGTGTGGCACCACTGGTAATCCCTATCCAATAATGGTTGAACAACAGATTGGTTAAGTTTATTTAACCAGAACAAGTGGTGAATAACGGCAGTGATAAGTAGCAAGCTGTTAAGTATATAAAACTAGTTTATAATGTTCACTAGATGGCGCTACTCTATGTGAGTTGTGTCAATCATCCAACATGTGGCAGCACCATCCAGGGATCAATGATGTATGCACTATTCACCAGATGTCACTAGTGCAGCAGCTGTCCTACAGCTAAATGTAGTTTAGCAGTAGAAGATACAAAGTTGTATCATTGTCATAGGTCTAACATTCCTCATATAACCTAGAACTTGGCTATTAAATAAAATGATTTAATTTTAATAATAAAATATACAAAACTGAAGCTGCATGTACGATTAACATTCACATTTCTGTACAGCCACGTTGCAATGTTTCTGTTTGCTTTTGAATTTTCTGTACTAACAATTAATTTTCAAATGTATAGTTGGTGATGTGATTACATGGTAATTGTCTAACATCATCCCCTCTATATTTCTCATAACGACAGGCATTGTAATTCCAATGGATGCTAAACCATTTTGGAGTATCCTTATAATGCCCACTTGTTGTGGCTGTCACATTGAAAGAGTCAGTCAGACCAATCCTTCCACACAGAAACTGTCACTCAGATATATCAGTCATTGAATAGCTTGTTCTATAACAGATATACGGTATGCGCTTTTCTGGGAAGCCGAGATAATGTTTGATTAGACAGGTCTACCACAGAATAACGTGTAAAAGTAAAAATTCTAAGGAATGTATGCTGTGTTAATAATACAAACTAATTTACTTTTTAAAATAGCATCCCACATTAGTTGAATATCCTCTATATATGTAGTACACATTTGTTTATTGTGAGAGAAATATGGCCATGTGAATGGTACTAGGCACAGATTTATTTCAAAATGAAAAAGCAGGATAAAGTATTTCTTCTTCATCATTCAAGTAGCAAACCTCCTGACAGGTCAAGTAGTCAACGTGAAAATATGGTTGATGCCAGGAGATTCTCAGCAAAATCTACACTTTCTGTTTTGTAGCGTGATAGATCGTGGAAATTTTTAATTTCTGCCAAAATGTAGCAGATTGTTTAAGGTAGATTACAACACTTCATTGGGACAGAGATACATTGAAAAATTAGTAGTGCTTTTTACAGTATATAAAATCAATATGTTGAAGCCTGCTGGAAGGTGACATTAATAGAGATGCAACAAATGAAAAAAGTTCGGTTTTGTGCAGTTGAATTTCAAGTCAGAAATAGGGATTTAAATAAGAAAATTGAGGCACTTTCTGAGTTGATTTGATTACTGCTGAAGATGGTGCACGTGTTATGGTGTGACTGGTAATAACTGCATAAAGATTGCCTACAACCAGGGAGCGGGGGACTAGTCTCAAGGTGACTGAGACGGCTTTCATCAGCGTTACTTCCACCCACGGATCAATAGAATCTAATTTGCTTTATGCCCCTGTGTTTGATATTGGGCGATTGGTGGCGTCTTTCTCGCATGTCTACCAAGGCCCAGCGCGGCTCGCAAAATTAAATTATGAATTATTAATTGTTTATAGACAGTTTTAATTAAACAGCGCAATCAAGAGTGTGTTTGAGATCCTAATCAGAGCAGCAGAGTGAACTTGTGACAGGTCGACATTGGGTGGCGTGACAGAAGGGTCTAATTAGACAGCATCATCATGACATAGCGCTAACGAGGAGCTAATGACTGGCGACTTGGCAGCGCATTAGAGGACATTGTCAGGCTGAGGGGAGTGTCAACATCAAGTTGTGTCTCATTTGCCATATTGACGAATGAGATGAATCAAAGGGCAAATGTTATTTCGTTTATTGTTTTATACTGATATCTTTAGATCATATTTTGATGTTATTTTGTTATTCACCCTGGGGAATTCTTTTTGCTGATAGTCACCATCTATAGTTGGCTACACGTGCAGTATACAGACTTCAGCGGAAACAAAATGTATTATATGCTTTATAATGGGTTTTCAAAGTGAAACAAATTTCAATAAAATGGAATACAGCCGATGATACAGTTGTACCTCACAAAATCCATATTGCTGGTGGACATTTCAAATAATGTGCAAATAGCATGTCTATTTTCCTTGTACTTCAGTGTGTGTACACATGTGTGCGTGCATGTGTGTGTGCAATAGTTCATGCTCAATATACAAAAAGTCACTTTGAAGCAAGCCAGGGTTGAAACCTGTGCAGCAAACAGAGCTTTTGAGGTGGTGATTTAAAGTTTTTTCATTCGTTCTTTCATTTATGTTGATCTTACTGTAATTGAGTGTAAGTACTCAGCGAATGAAAAACCGCATCAATAGTCAACAAACACAAATTGTGCGATATAGAAATGGTAAAACATCGCATTTCAGTTGTACTGTGAAGCTGTCTTATAACTGTCTTATAATAATTACCTGATCTGTGTGATCTACTATAAAAACATCTTAGCAATAGCAACAAGACCATTGGAGCTGTTCACCAAGGTTCTTAGACTGATTTCTCCACTCTTTATCAACTCATTATCTTGTTACGATATCATGAGCGTATATTTATAAAAATAGAATGAATAAAACGCAGTTGTTTTCAATTTCCACCTCATATCTATAGACAGGAAATTAAATAAAAAAAGTAGGCCAGAGTAAGATATTTTGTTATACGGGCCACCGATAGGGTCATTGGGGTTCTCTACAAATGATATTATCTCTGAAGGGACAAGAGTACTTGAATGATTGTGCTGTATTATAAAATAATTAACATTCATTTAACACATAAGTGCACTTAGCTATTGGGATATAATATGTTTGTTAATAAAGATACATATCTTAGATGTTGCACACCAATTGTACAGTGACAGTAGGATGTCCCCAGAGAAGCTTAATATAAAATAATTAACTGTCATTTAAATTAGTGTTCTTGCTAACTAGTTTATTTGTTAGTAAGGTAATAATATATAAGTGCATTTAGCTATTGGATGTATCTGTTTATTAAGATATAGGTACTTAAAGGTTGCAATGACTTGCACACCACTAGTTTGTACAGGGACAATAGGCTATTCCCAGTTTAGTTGGTGTTTGATTGAGCATGTCTGCCATAGAGTAAAGTGTTTTGTACGATCCTATGAACCAGGTACTCATTATACTGTCCTTTATATGAACTTACTTTTTATTCATAGTAATGTTTCCCCATGACATGGCCAGATGAGACATGTTCATTGGGTCTAGGTCCCTCTCAACTTCCAGGTACACACTACACAGACATGCTACGTACATGTGGAGGGGTCAGACCAGATTTATATTAAGTGTATGACCAGAGGGTTTTTTTCTCAAATTATATGCATGTCACATTTATGGATGATATCCAGACTCAAGTTGGAGTACACATTTATATTTATAACAAACACCACGCCCAATGGTTGATTATGTTAGCAAGAGTGAGAAAAACAGATGTGAGTTTGTTTCTAAATCGTCCTGCACCACCAGGCTACAGCAATTATTCCTGGAATTCCTGGTAGAATTCTGTGGCAAGAAATTGACACTAGGTAATTCTCCCTCCTGCACATTGTTTACACATCCGCTGCTGGTTACTACAAGTTATATACGGCGACATTAAAATGTCGATCGGTCGGGGAGGGAAAGTGTATATCTAGGTTGAATGCAGTCTATGAGTTAGTGATCCCTGGGGAATCTCCGGCGATTAATGTCCATTGTGGAGCTCATCATACCAGCCCCTGTCTCACATTGCCAGTAGTCAGGTCTACACAACTCTAGTAGCACTGACAACCTTCGATCATGTCTCTCCAGTTGACTGACTTGGTATTGTAACAACTTTCTTATTTTCATTTTGGTCGTATATCATACAAGTTATGTTTAGTATTTAATTTTTGGATTAATTAACTGTATACTTTAGTGCACAGTAATTTGTTATTTTACCTAATTTATGTGTGGTTATATTATCGCTATTACTAATATTAATCTTTTTCTAGTCCTTTTAATGTAGTGTATTGTATGTTCTTTATTTACTTATTCTTTTAATCCATGATACTCTATGATATGCTCTTTAAGCTGAAGATTTAGATTGTTATCATAATCTCCACAACTTGGCAAAATAAATGAAGGAAATGTTGTTAGCAAGTGACTGAAAACAAGTGTATGTATATACTATAGAACCACCTTTCTAGTTTGATTAGACTGAACAGGTTTTGACTGTTATCAACAAAAAAGGCAAATAACTGAAAATCCCACATAATGTGTTTGAAAACAGCGATATATTATTATGAAAGTTGGATATATGTGCATTTTTGTAAAATTAATGTTTCAATCATTTCTAATTAAGGATCAAAATGTATTTTTTATATACACCTTAGGAAACTTTGTGATATGTTACCTTAGTGAACAGATAGTATGTGTTGTGTTGTGTTGTCAGTCGCTGGTGTCAGCGTCCTTCACAGCCACAGATACAGCGAGCACAGCTTTACGCAGAGACACGTCCACACGTCATATAGATGGGAAAACCCATTGTGGACAGGTATAGAAACATGGTCCAGAAATATCACTGGACCGGTGGTAGACAGGCAACAAATTAAGCCAAAAATAAGCAGAAATTTTTCACAAATCATAGATACTGATACAAAAATTTGATCCTGGTAGTAAGTGACATTTATGCTACTGTGTACTAGGCTTAACAAAACTAATCCAAATGAAGCACGTTGAGTAGGAAGTCTTCAGGGTGTCAGCAGTTGGCATTTCTTAATCAGTGTTCCGCTCATGTATTCTTTTTCAGATATGTCTCAGTTCTCTTATGACAGGTGCTTATTTGTTGTGATGAGTGTACAGGTTGTGACAAGACACAGGTGGGGTGTTTAGGCTGTCATTACTTGTCTTCAGGTAGAGATTTAAAATTAGCTTAGCATTTCCCTGAATTCTCAGCCGGCAGCTGATGTGGGCTAGCAGTAGCTGCAAAGTCGGGTCTCGTGGGAAGGAAGGAGATGTCACAAGGTCACAGGTTGCTGTTTAGACTGTCACCGTGTCATTGTTAACACTGACCTTTCCAGAACTTGACATTGTGAGCCTTGAAAATGGCTGAAATAGATTCGTTAAGTCACGTCTCGTCAGTTTATAGAATTTGTTACTAATTAACTGAGAAGTTAATTTCAACTTTACGTTCTAAAAGATGAGCAAGGAGAAAGTGGTGGGAATGGTCAACTTAGCACAATGTTTCTCTTGTATTACTTGTTTAAGTAAGAGTGGGTGTAGCTTTAGACTCTTAAGACTAAGAGAACCCAGGTTCGAATCTCTTTCCACCGTGTCAAGCCATGGGCAAGGTTTTTTCAATCTGCATTGCTCCAGTTCATTTAGCTAGCTATATGAATGAGTACCTGGTGATAGGCAGTGGAGGATATTTGTACAAGTAGCCTTTGTGCATTAACTGCAGCATGGCTGAGTACTTCCCATAGAAGTGGATCGAGATGGTGTTTGATTGAATATCGGGCTGTCAGGGAAGTAAAGTGTAAAGTGCTTTGAGCGGTACGAAGGACTGCATGGATACTGTGCTATATAAAAACTTAACTTTACTTTTTAATTCAAATCTAGAAACCGTATTACAAAATATGCAGGTCTTCAGTTGTAGTCATTTATAGAACAACAACAATGTCTACACTGTTAGTATAATCGTTAGTATAACTGGCGTAAATGCTAACAAAATCACTGTGTCTGTCTGTATCCCTTTCTAAAGGTCCTCCCTTCAAGATGATTCCTGTTGCATTTTATTGTAACAAGTGAGGTTGAAGTCCTTACTACAGAATGCGTAATGCCAGACAGCTGTGTCATGCTGACCACACGGTATGTGTTAGCGTGTACACACACCCTCAACTCACAATAACAAAATGGTGGCCATCATGGCCATCGACCAAAAATTAATGCCCAGCAGCAGTGGTGTGACTATACGCCATTGTTCTACTCTGCTGCCAGGCACAACTGAAATACCAAAATTATCAACAAGTCGTGTTGACAGCTTGATAGAGATAATGCTGGTTTTGGCATCTGTTAATCTGGTTCTAAGACCAGTTTTAATTGGCTTCCTTTTCGTGAATCCAGTTCTGGGTCATATTTAACCAGATTTAACTAAATGGTCATATAAAGTAAAAATCCCAGAGATTGGTGGACAAGGAAGCCGTTTGCTTATCGAGAATGTATTATTAGACATACATAATCTGCCCTTCCTAAATATTTGTCAATTTCAATACATCCAGTATATTGACCCTGCTTGTATTGATATGATCAAGAAATTATGTCTTCTATTACTTTAGTGTTTTTTTTGGATAAATCAATAAAATTAATGTAGTTTATAAAATACCTTTTATTTTTTCTTTATTAAAGTCATTTTGTATTACAGTTCGGATCTCCTACTTTCTTTAATTTTAATTAATTTAACATCAATATTTTATAACCATGGAATTTTTTTAGTTTTGCTTTCTTATTAAATATTGTCATTATGTTACTCAGTAATGCCATCTGGTGTAAGAATTTACTGTGATGGGACAGAGTTTGGCTCCACAGGCTGCAATTTCAAATACATACAATGCAGCAGACTGTTTGTTTCCTGTAATTAATGAACAATAATACGGCATATTACATTATTAATTCATAGGTTTTTGTTTTTTAAATCACTCCTTTCACATTTTAACATGACTAGACACCATACGGTTTAGTCGGAAAAGGAATGATATTTGATCAACTTTGAGTGACAGTCATAATGTATGTTATGACCAGTAGAATCAACAAGAAATGCTTATGCATTGGTGTAAGATAAATAAATTACTTCCATTGGCTGGAGAAGTTTGAATGAACTATTTTATGGACTGATTAAAAATATATAATCCAACATGTAAAAACAATAACATGCCATAACTAAGTCAGTTATAAATTGTGTGTGTATTGTATTTATTGTGGTATTTCTGTATACACTTTACAAGACAATATGGGATATTTTATCAACAGTCTAGGAGGGTTCACCCAAACAAATACAGAATGTAGTTTTGACATGGTTGTGACACCACCACCTGATTGCACTAGTTAGTTTGGCTGTGAACAAATCATTGGCCAGGGAAATTATAAGTTAGTTTGACTTTGGACCAGCAATTTGTTTTGAGAACTGTTCTTAGTGTGTCCAACATTCTGCAACTTACTGTTGACTGAAACGTGTCTGTTTTGTGATTAGGAAAATTATTATGGTTCCATTCAAATATAAATCCTCCTAACCATCATTTTTGTGCTGGAACTGAGGCTTGGGTCTTAGGATTGGATAATAAAACCCAAGCATTAGACCTCTCAGTTCCAGCACAGAAATGTAGGTTAGGTGGTCCCAAATTGAGACGAAACCAAAATTACTGTTATCTCTGAATCAAGTACTAACTTCACTAATTTTAATGATCTTGTATCACCTGAAAAGGGTGCTATATAAATGTTTGTATTATTTTATTATTACACAAAAACACCATTTTTCATGGTCCAAATCTTAATTGAACACGGACAAACATGCAAGGTGGGCGTGCGTACAACTACGCTACTGAATCTCTCTAAGCAAGTGTATCACATTCTGATTACCCAGCACTCTACTCACAAATTCATGAAATATCTCTTGTTTACCAATACACATTAAACTTTGATGGACTCTTCATAAGCCAGTGGCTTTCATGTCTGTAGTCTATTGTAGCCACCTGGAACACGTAGCTTTGGTGGGATAATCTTGTTAATGTTGTGTGACGTTGAAGATTACAGTGAGTCAATGGGTAAGTAGTTACCAAGTAGTTGCAGGTACCAACACATTCCATTGTATTCACCACAGGTTAACTAAATGAGTCATAACACAGTGTTAGTGAATTACAGCTGATAAATACTGCATGCAATCATTTCTGCTTTTACTTACTACTAACAAATCGTATTTTATTTATATTATACATTTGCATTTTTTTAATAATCATAAAAATTAATGAACATTAAGACAAGACACATCTTCTCATTCATTTGTTAACTCTGTATTTTAATAATATTGTACATAACTCCCAGTATTAGCAATAATGCACTGATGTTTTATATGTAAATAGCAGTATGTGCATGTTTTTAATGTGCCCTGTTTACACGACCTGTGTGTGCATTGTCTAAGTGAGATAGTAGTCATGTCTGCATTCACTCATGAGAGATTTAATCAAGACTTTTCTTATTGCACTTGTAGTAAAAAGATTGAAACACCATGGCTAAAAAGTTAACTTTTATTTGCAACTTGCAACGTAATTGGGAATATGAAACAGTAACACACACACTGGAACAAAGTCTGCAAACCTAGGAGCATTAGAAACGATTGTTGTGATTAAACTGACCAGTTCCTCGGTGTAGAGCCAGGCAGGTGCTTGAGTGACTAGTCTGCAGTCGGTTTTTGGAGTGTTAAAATAGAACACACTGTAATGTTAACAGTTGTAACATGATACTTGGAAAGAATATGTGCTCAACTGTAGATTGCTTTGAGTTAGCAAGAGAAAACCAAACAAGTTTGACATGTAGAAACCATGTGGTGCAGTTGTTCACTAGTCTACTCTACTGCTAGAGCTGCACTTTTGCAACAGGAGCCTGTCATGCATGGCCGAACCCAACAGGTGGTCACCATGCAGAAGCTATTCATAGATATCTCCTGACAGCTTGCACAGCAAATTATTTGAAAGAAATAAACTTTTTTTATAGACATTGTCATTGTTTGTGATACCAAGCGTGTCAAAAATGAAATGTCATAGGTAATTTGTAATAATTATGATGACAATAAAAGAATGCTTGAAATTGTGGTTCTCACATGAAGCCTTATCCCTGTTTTCCCATTTGGGATAACCTAGTCCAGTTTAACCCTTCCACTGGGATACCCTATCCCTGCCCTCAGGCCCCTTATACTTGCAGTAAACAGGAAATAGAAACCCCTGCCCCCCCCCACATGTCCACTTGGTTCCGCTCCAGTGACCATGACTTGCCAGCCCTAGGCCAGGTCAGTTTCTCTGAACTGCCAGCAGGCTATTAACCCTTGCATTACAGTCACAATGGCTGTCCATGGCTATGCATACATAATGCAATGGGTGGTTAACTTTATATATACATAATGTGATTCAGATATTTAAAACAATAGTGTGTTTAATTCTGCTTTGTCATCCATACGTACGTAATAGAAATATATGTATGTTACGCATATATTGATTTATGACATTGTTTTCTGTTTTTGTCATCACATAACTAACATTGACTTACTGTCATCCTGTCTATGAAACAGATCGACAACGTTTGCATCAACAATATATGCATGAGCAATATTACATTAAATGATCAGTTTGAAATTGTTGTTGTTAATATTTACTCCCGGACACAGATTGCACAAAAATATGTGCCTGAGTAAGATGTCAGCACTTGGAAACTGTTGACACAGAATTACACACATCAGATGTAATTACTCAGGGCAGCATATATGAGGGTTGTTTATAAGCACCCCTGGGTGATTGACAAGTTGGTGTAAGACCCCAGTGAATGAATGCATGGTGGGGCTATTCAATGGTCAAGTCCACTTGCCCACCTGGCCAGACTGCAGTGCACCTTGTACCTGTAGGTGTGACAACAATGGACTGACCAGTGGTGACCAGAGGAGGGCTTGGCTGGGCAGTGGTTAGGGTGAGGCAGAGAGAGCAGCGCCCACACAATGGTCTTTGTCTGTGTAGGTGGCAGATGTGTTGGAAGCGGGAACATCCAGTCATTGCGTCCACGCTTACACCGGCTATCACTCAGTAGTTGTCCTTGCAGCCGCCAGTGGTAGACGTCCGCATGCACACAATGTGGCAGCAGCCGGAGGAATTATCATAATCAGCCTGTGCTGAGTGAGCGAGCGAGTGAGCAAGTGACGATCTGACATTTTACATTGGAGCAAGACGAACGTAGCCATAGTAGCGGATCATCGTTCGTTGGCGGGCAGAACAGACACAGTTGGAGGGACAGGAGATCGGACGACGTACGACACCGTGACAAAGACCGGAGCGGTTCACCACCAGGAGTGTCGCCTGCCTGCGGTCACAACTACCTCAGAGCGTTAGCGACTGCGCCAACATCATGTTGGTTGTTCGTCAGCCGATGTTATTGCCCAGTCATATGGTCGCCCAGGCGAATACAGCCCTAGCCCGGGCCCCAACCTCAATCATCAACGTCAAGGTACACATGCTTTTTTCTCCCCTCTTACACCATGCAACATGTGTGAGTGTTTATGTATCAGGCAAGAGGCCTGACCTACTTCTCTGAAAGGGAAAGTCATGTCACAGCGATTGTACCATGTTTGTATGTGGTCACGGTCGTTGTTATCATTTGGGATGTTAATCGCTGCGAGCATTGTTGGTAATTCTCGGAGTCGTGACGGGTGTAGTTGTGTACATATAGTGTGGGTGACAACACACACACACAGGTGAGTTGAAGTGCCAGGGTGGCACCAAGGCAAGACGGCACACTGTCACCAGCACACATAAATTAGCCTGGGCGGCAGCCAGGTTCCTATTGTTGTTGTCACCAGCATGCTGGCGTAGAAGCACTGAAAGGGATTGCATTTCCTGTCATGTTTTTTCTCCACAATTTCAGTCCACAAAGGTCTGCCCAGTTAGTGGAGCAGGCTGGGGCAGGGTAATTATAGCACATGTGCTAGGGGTTGTGGGTGATAATAATTAAGAAGGGCGATGAAGCATGAAGTGGTTTTCCATTGTCTAACAAAATGACACCTTCACAATGTAATAGAATTGACAAAGAAGCCAACCTGTGTGTCTAGCCTGCTCCTGTTGACAAGGCATTGGCCATAACAGTGATGTCTATTGGGCGTTGGGTGTGATCCTATGTCCCAGGAGGTCACAATGACACAAGTTCTAGATAATGTTGGAAAGTTACTAGCTTTCAAATGTCTGTATGTTATTCACTTGGTCTTAAATGTAATGTAAATTGTTAGTAGCACTAACATTGACACTGTGGAATGTTTTTATTGTCCACAACTATAGGGACGTGTGACTAGGGACACAATGTCACTGAGTTGTGTATTGCATTGTCAAGTGACCAACAGTGACCAACAGTGTCCAGGAAATTAATACAGTGATGTTGAAAAAAAATATTAGCCAAACTGCTGCACGTATAACAAATGGCAAAATGATATAATATATCAATCAAACTAATAATTTTAGGATGTCTGAATATATAGCCATTATGATAATAGATTATGTAACAGGAATGACAATAGTGTGGATACATTGCTCCCTGTTGTCACCGTACAAAATGCATATACACACAACAAGATACACTATAATAATATCTAACATCTGCAATATCAGACATTTTGGCTAGTATGATATAATACAGGAACATTTTGTGTATTTAAAATAGATTAATAGTCAGGTTAATTGGTTCGAAACTTTGATTAGCGAGCATATCGTTTACCAACATACATTTACATATGAGTTTACTTTAATATATTTGTGTTTGTTTATATTTAATAAAATATTAAAATAGGCTAAGCAGTGTTAGACATTTCAGTTATTTGACAATGCATGCTTTATTGTAAGTAGCTCGTGTTGCATGTGATGGCTTTTTAGAGTGCAACGTTTGTTTTTAACCAAGGCCTACTTTCCGGCCACACCTGTGCAAGTAATCACGATAAGAAACCCCCTGGCAAAGTGTTCATTGAACCGACTCGAAGACACTCCTCTTTACCCTGTCTCACTGCCACACGCTTCACCTGGTTACTCTAAACTTGTTGCATGCTCTCTACAAATAAACCTCTTTTGTAAGTGTTCATTTGTCAAGCTTAGTGAGTTCGCCTTCCAGGTATGCCATCAGATCACTTGATCACAATTTGGATAGGGCTGCAGATTCTGCTTACTGAAAACAGATCGTTATCATAAGAAATGGATGGTTTGCTACTTACTGTTCGTTGCCCTCCTGTTACCTTGCCCCTCTGTTACCCTGCCCCTCTGTTACCTGGGTCGTTGCTTCAGGAGGCCAATCATGGCTTATGCTTAGTGGAAAATAAGTTAATAATAATTGGTTTAACCTCACACAAGTTTAGAGGTGGTGTCGTTTTGTTCAGTAGTCATTGTTTTCACGTAGTGAGGCAAACGTGTAAGTTTTTAAGGGTGGATAATTTCTTTGGTACCATCATCCTACCTGCGCTTCCCCATTTCAAACTGTGTTCAGCCTATTATAACACATCCCACAAACCTTCCCCTAGCTCCCTGTTCTTTGCTGCTCTATTCCTTTTATCCCTACAATTCTTCCCTCCCAAGTGTTTCCACAAAAAACATAGTGGGCGACTTTTATTCTTTCATGAAATACACAGTGTCACAGCAGTCTCGTTGACAACCACCTGGGGTTTGAACTTTGTAGTTGTGATGACACATCCCTCCCACCCCACTCATGTCACTGAATGCACTTTTGGGGTCTGATAAATCACCAGGGGTCATGTGACGCCACCAGGGGTCACACACATTGCCAGGCAACAGGCATGGTGTTAATGGAAATTGAGTGCTTACATGTACAGTTAGTCATTGTTTTTGTGGTCAGTCTGTGAGACCACTGTGAGGGGGTGGAGATGAATTAATTGTATGGAGACGTTTCTAGCACGTAATTAACATTTCAAATAAATTTTCTCAGTGTCGACGTATCATCCTGTGAATGAAATTACTTGTGGTTTGCTACTAAGCTGTAACCACCCAACAAATTACTGCTTGTTGTGCAAATGTTCACTGGTGTAATGTCCTCAGACAGTTGGTTCTAACAGGACCCCTGTATGTGCTGCTCAGTAAAACGTTGCATTATCGGTCTGTACTCTGTAGTAATAATAATTTTTTTATATGAAGTGCCATATATACGGAATATACTTCCGCCTAGAGGCACTTAAAGTACAACATTAATAAAACATAAATATATCAAATGTATGTAATAAGTTAAGCTTACAAAGTAAAGACAATGATAAATGATAATATATATATATGACTACACATGGTTTACAAATGCGGTCTTAAAAGGTGTTTTTAAATTATACTTAAATTAAAAATTGAGTCTTATAAGTCATGAGTTAATTGGTGTCATTTCAAAAGTCTGACAGTTTACTTCGCTATTTCACAAAATGCTGTAAAACCATTGGTCATGTTTATAAGTTATATGGCAAGTTATAAATGATTTCATACAAGGGGTAATTGTGTAATCTATCCTGGGGATCATTTCACTAAGCTTTAGAGCTCTTAAGGAAAATTCATCACTAATTAATATCCGTTGTTAAATTAATTGAGACTTTTGACAATGCAGCTATCCATTGACATATCACAGAGGATACTATTTCCACGACACACACTGACAATGTTCCACTGTCTCATCATGGTGTTGACAGTTTTCCAGTATTCTAGATCACTGTTAAGGATCAAAATTAATTTTAAAGAGCAAACACAGGTTTAAAGACTTAACAATGTTAGTGAAATCATGGTCTTGATAAAACTCAGAGTTATATGTACACAAAACTGGATTTTCCACAATAATAGGAGAGTGGGGTGATACAGGTTACCCCCATATTATTGTAAACAGGTTAGCCTAAAGCTGTCTATTAGCCGCACTTGACCAATGTCAATATTTCTGTAGACCCCCCTCCCCCCAGCCCCCAAGCAGACCCAGTGAATAAAGGCGTGATTAAATTTGTCCCAGTTCACTCTGCCAAAATTAACAAACAACCTTTTCAGCCAGTCACAATTAGTTTTCAGCTACAAATTGTCATTTATTCACAAACTGCATTCCTGAAAGTCAGCAGTTTATATATTGACAGGTTTAATTATATGAGTACACACCACGTGTTGTTCAAATTTAGTTAATTAAATGTCCTACTACGTTTATTTTCCTTTCCCCCATATGCATCAGCCATGTAGCTACTGATGTAAATTTAAACAGAAAATTAATAGGTGTTTAAACCCAGCAGGGATCGCAATTAAAACCCAGCACTTTCTACGTCACATTCTTTGGTCCCATCTTCTGCCTCAGTTGTTCATAAATAATGAATTCGGCTGCACTGGTCATCTGCATAATGAAACCGACAACTTAATTATACATTTGGACAGTGGCCACTCAGAGAATATATAATTAGTCCTGTTCCAGATTTGTCTTGTAAACATCAAATCTACATCTCCAGTTGTCAGCTCTCGACGTATTGATGCACAGCAATGTATATTGAGACATCTGTCGTTCTTGCGCATGTGTGTAAATGCCTGCACGCTGGCATGTAGAAGGAGTTTATTGCGCATGCCACCAACCACTTGCCTCCCTCCACTAGGAGCTCTCCCCTCTTTATTGCAGTGATTTATCTAGGACAGTCGTTGCCATGACAACCGCGGCCCTGCCAAACTGCAGCCTGCAGGGGCATGACTACACCCATTACTAATCATTGTAACTTGATAACTTATGCCTGGCTTATTTTACCAGCTGTGGCGTATGTGTAATAAATACACACACCCAATGTCTTGATATTACATGAATGCTGAGTGCAGCAGTTACAGCCAAGTGTGCAGTTTTTTGCATAGTGCTGTTTTCACCGTCAAATTTTGCCCCTGTTACCTTTGTGATTTTCTTTCATTTGGGATGTTTGCACACATTATTTTATGTATTTATTATATTTTATTTATTATTTATGTATTATTTATATTATATTTATTATTTATATTATTATTATTATATATATATATATATATATATATATATATATATATATATATATAATATATTATCACAATATGACTCAGTTATGTACACAAAATAGCTTCAGACATAATGTAATGATGTAATAACTGTTTAATTGTCTTTAAGCAAACGTTACAAATATGTGTTGTCATTTTACTGGTGGTTTTCCAAGAATAATTTTCTGAAGTGATATTTAAATTATGTTACAGATGAACTGTTTGTAGAGTAGCGCAGTTCTCACTATGATGTTCTCAGGTCTACTTTTGATTTTATTAATTTACCTAAACTGTGGTATTGACCACATCAGATAAAATCACTTAATTACACACATGTTTAGTGATGAGTGGAAAGTCGGATTCCCTGTCTTCATACCCCAAAGGTACAGAACAAGCCAGTCATCAGAGGGGTGACAAGGTCCCTCTGTAGTCCATATACCCCTGGGGCACTATAGGCTCCGTGGTCATCAATTTGTCTAAGTAGTCATCCCTGTTTGACATCAGCCCAGAGGCAGCCGGTGAGCCGGACCTGACTTGCTGCTGTAATGTGTAGTGATAATCAGCCTGGAGAGCCTGGAACACTGAGGAGCTGGGCAGATGAGGTATCCATGGTTACTGACAAGTGTTTTCAGAATGCACAATCCCCTGGTTATCCTGGCAACCCCCTCCAGGGATACTGCCTGTGATCCCAGGCGTCAAGGGCCAGCTGCTTCCTGCTGGCTGGGCCACTGAGGTCTGTGTAGGGGGGGGGCTACCACAGGGCTCACTGTTGCCATGGGGACTACCCAGGATGTGGCCTTTTGTTTCTGTCTCCTGTACAACAAGGTGGCAGCAGTGCATCAGATGGTGTCTATGAAAGTGCCTGTCCAGTGGTGACTTGTGTAGATTCTGATAAGGAATCTTGCTGTGTCTGTCCATTATGTGCAGCCCTGACTACTAGACACATTATCTATATTATCTGTATCATCAGCTCTCACCACAGGGCCACAATATTGTGTCCTTTTGTTGTCACTGTGTTAAGTAAGGTCTTCTTTATTTACATAGACTTGTTCATGTCATTGCTAGCCCATATACTTCTGCAGACCAAAACTGTGATGTTATGGTTAAGAGTTGTTTTAACTGGATGATCTGTGTGGTTTATGTCCCTTATTTCTGTCTGGACTATATTATCTTCTGTGCGACTATTATCTTACATACTGGTGTAGATTTAATCTCGTCATTTGTCCATGTTTGTGATCTAACAGACAAAGCCATAGTCGGAACATTTACCTGAGATCAAATCAGCTTTTTTTCCTTTTATTGTGATTCAATGTTTGCTTGCGCAGTTTCTGATAAGAGAGAACACTAAACTGGTGGAGAATATTATGAATATGAAAGTAATTCAAAGTTTGCACATTTTCTGTAAAAATAAATGAAAACAAGATAACAAATTTGGTGCCAGATATATAAATATGACACAGTTTGGTGAAATGCTGTTGTGGTGACTTGGCAGCCAGTTTAGAGGTTTGAACTTGTTTTTATGTCTAGTTCACCCCACTTTGCTCCAGTTCGGAAGAAATCAGAAGACATTAAACATGATCCACCTGGTACATACGTCTAGGGAGGTATAAGTATCTGAGATATAGAAAACCTATGAGTCGATGGTCTACGAAAACATACAGGGAATGCTGGGGGTGCTTTGTCTACAGAACTGCTGACATGAAGCCACACGCACATGCACAGTCAGACCTGCACACAGTCAGACCTGCACACTATTCAATTACAAGTAGAGATAACCATATAAAAAGGAGATGACAATCACTGTGCAATGTGTGCATGGCACTGAATTAGGAATAGTGATGATGACATTTCATGAGTGAGATGAGGAGTAAGGTGGCATGTGAAGGCAGACGTTGTCCTGTGGCTCTGTGATGACAAATGAATCAGGCACCAGCTGTGAATCCTTGAAGGCATCTCTTGATTCCCTTTCATGTTTCTCCTGTCAGTTCTGTTGTTTCTACACCACTGTCTCTGTCACAGAGGCCTACTTTGTCATCTTCTGCCACGAGTCTTAATCAGGTTTCTTGTCCCTTCAGATTGCTGTCATTCGTCTTTCCCTTTCAACCACACTCGTTGCTGATACGTTTTCGTTTACTCTCGTTATGAATGTTTAATTTGCAAATAACCGTACTCAACAGTTTTGATTGGTTTAGGTTTGTCATGACAATAAGTTTTCTGCATTTCCTGATAGCGGATGACCCAGTTGCCTTGTGCTTGTGGCTGTAGTCTGTTCAAGTGCTGAGGGCGACCCAGTGGAAGGCTTTGTGGCCGCTGTGTCATCTCTATGTGGCTGCAGCCTCCTGTCTGGCAGCTAAGCCCTCTAAGCCCATGGTGGTTGATCAATAGATGCACACAGTGATGTAATTGATTTGTTGTCTGTGGTCTGACCTGCTGAGCCATCCAGTCCCTTCCCTGCAGACCAGCAAAAACGTTGACATCCTATTGATGTTGCAAGCTGGTGATGACCTCTCACTTATTCTCATGGTCACCCTCTTAGGCACCGTGTATCCATCCCTTGTTCCCTTTCTCTGTCACTTCCCTCCTCCCTCTCTGTGATCTCTCCCCTCTTTATGTAATTCATATTGGGCATCCCATTTCATACTGTTAACTTGTATGTTCTCGCTCTGTATATTGAGACTACTTTACACAATAAACGTATTGTTTTGTTGAGTATCTTTGCAATTCCACTGCTTTGTGTCGTACATTTATTGCGCAATAACCATCGTGGTATATTGGAGCAGCAGCCATTTAACATTCCTGCGTAGCTAACAACTAGGGTTATGTCTGTTGGACACAGCCGCAGAGAAGTCAAATTTATCACCGACCAGGACTGTTTAATGGACGCCAGTTCCATTTGTTGGAGGTGATAGATGCAGTAGGAGAATGTTGCTTGCCGTTGTTTAAAGTAAACGCTCTTATCCTAGTTGGTCAGCTCCTAACAAGAAAGTTAATGTATCGTAAGATATCTGTGTTTTCAAGCACAGCTTCAAGAGCCTTGTAGCTATTCTGGATGATGTAGTGAGGTGTTCTTCAAGATAAGGTCCAGTGAAACAAGGAAATGCACTCTCATAAGTGATAAGTCCTACTAGTCTAGTTGAAGTGGCATTAGTGACCCTCAAGTGGTGTCTTGCCTATATCTGTCTGTGCACAACTGCTGGTGTCTTCAAATCACCCTCGTGTAGACAGCAGCTTAGTTCAGTCACTGTTTGTGCAGTGTACTGAATCGGAAACAAATATTGCCGGAAATGTAATTGTTTTTTTTAAACGTTGCTGTGTGGTCGTGGCCCGTCGTGTTGATGTTTTCATGAATTTCTGTTTGTTAAAATTGGATGTTAATGTGTCACACATCAATAATAATACCCCCCTAGACAGGGTACTTAGGAAGCTTTTTGCACTGTCTGAGCAGGTCTTTCAGTAGTTAATGCAACATCACCATGGGTTTTTGTAGAACGACACGATTGGCCGTGTGAGTCCATAAAATGGTGTTTCCTTTTCCCCGGCTGGGATCTTTTACTTTCCCTGGAATTATCCCAGAAAGAAGGCACAGATAACTTTTAGTGGTTTTTCTCTGGAAAAAAAACCAGTCAGTGAACAAAACTGCCCAGGTTTTGAAACAGCATTAGCTTGGTAGATGTGAACGCCAGTCTGCCCTGTCCTCAAGATCGATAGTCTGGTGGTCTAACCTAACCACATGTCCCCAGTCCCCAGCCTGTGTTGTGATGTCACAACGCTTGGTTCTGTCATCCACCACAGCACTGGCAGGTAAACCTCGACTTGGATGTCTTGTCTTGTCAACAAGAAATTACAAGTTGGTTTTGTCAAGTCATAACAAGAAATGAGTCGCATAAATTACATTCCAAGAAAACACTATAAACATTGACACTAATATTTGACGATATCGACTTTTTGTTAACAAGTGGTACTTTAATGTCTTTTTGTCAATTGGCAATTTTTTTTCTGATTTAAAATACTATTTACTGCCTTTTGCCTATGTAATGTTGACTATGTAATAAATAGTTCACTTCAAATGTGTTCTTCTCATTTCGAACGTTTGTACCACAGTGATGTCAGCAGCTATGAATGTGCTAGGTCAATGATTTATGCTTCATTCGAAAGCTTAATATGTCTTCTTTCCAATGGTCTGCCTAACTCAATAATTTATTTTGTTTTTGGAAATGCAACATTTATGTGTTACTGATTTTTATTTTAAGGTGGTGCGATGCTTATCATTAATTTCCCTTATTTGTGGCGGGATTATAGCTCGTCAGCAAGCCTGTTGTAATAGTCATACATAATAAAAAATCTTTATTTCTCCTTTCAAACAAAGGCAAAACAAGTGAAGGAATTCGGAAACAATTATTTTATGCTCTTCCCAACTTGGCATAGTAATGAAAGTTGTTTACCAGATCAGTGTCACAATGAAATATGATACCCCGCGACTACATGTGGCATACATTTTGTGGGCGGTAACTCATGTGTTGTGTGAGATGACTCATATATCTCGCACCTAGCGGGAACGTGCCACTCCTGCAATATTACAGTCATCCTAAGGCTGGTCGTCATGGCAACACACTGCTGATGTTGTTAGTGGTGATTTATTTCTGGAAGTCTTTCTAGGAATGCACACAAGGCAGTCCAGTGGCATTACGTAGTTATGGCTCATTTGGCAAGAGTCACAGGGAAGGTAATGGGATGGTCATGATAGCTGATGTCACAGGGAAGGTAATGGGACGGTCATGATAGCTGATGTCACAGGGAAGGTAATGGGACGGTCATGATAGCTGATGTCACAGGTAAGGTAATGGGACGGTCATGATAGCTGATGTCACAGGGAAGGTAATGGGACGGTCATGATAGCTGATGTCACAGGGAAGGTAATGGGACAGTCATGATAGCTGATGTCACAGGGAAGGTAATGGGATGGTCATGATAGCTGATGTCACCGGGAAGGTAATGGGACGGTCATGATAGCTGATGTCACATGGAAGGTAATGGGATGGTCATGATAGCTGATGTCACAGGGAAGGTAATGGGATGGTCATGATAGCTGATGTCACAGGGAAGGTAATGGGACGGTCATGATAGCTGATGTCACAGGGAAGGTAATGGGACAGGTCATGATAGCTGATGTCACAGGGAAGGTAATGGGATGGTCATGATAGCTGATGTCACAGGGAAGGTAATGGGACGGTCATGATAGCTGATGTCACAGGGAAGGTAATGGGACGGTCATGATAGCTGATGTCACAGGGAAGGTAATGGGATGGTCATGATAGCTGATGTCACAGGGAAGGTAATGGGACGGTCATGATAGCTGATGTCACAGGGAAGGTAATGGGACGGTCATGATAGCTGATGTCACAGGGAAGGTAATGGGATGGTCATGATAGCTGATGTCACAAAGGTCATTGGGACGGTAAAACACGGGGAATAAAGGGACGGTCAGATACATAGTTTTTGTGGGATGGACGGGTAAAAAAATCAAGGAGCAAAAAAGGTCTTCCAAAACCATAGATATTGTTAGTTATGCCTTGAAAGTGAGTGAAAATGGTGTCACGTGTGTTTGTAGTCCATTTCAGGTCATCAGGCACATTTTAAAGTGTGTAAACTGGCTTAACAGTTAACATCCATGTGTCCACCAAAACATGTGTGACTGGCAATAATTTTATCCTGAATTGATAGCTGATGTCAGCCTTGCCTTTTACCAATGGATGTTTACTTTTTAAATGATGTTTTGCTCAGATTCATCCTATTAAGCAAAGTGTTGTAATTATTAGCAGGAAGTTCACTGTGTTTGGCTATACTGAAGTCTTGGATGCAGATACCAAGAGCTCTGGTCATGTCCTCTCTGCAGATAGCCTAGTTGTCTTCAGAACAACGAATTACGGTTTCAATGTTTTCCAGTTCAATAGTACAAACGTTTAAAGCCAATTAAACACAATTCCCTTCAAGGCATTTGTTCTAATACAAAAAGTAGTAACCAATTTAATAAACAAGGTCGGTATGATAAGTCACAACACATGTAATGTATTTTGTATAAAGCTAAATGTGGCTGGGGTAGAATGGTGTAGGTTTTATTTTCAAAGCATTTATAAAAGAGGTTTTCCGTAAGTAGTACCGTGTACATCTTTCAGTTATTGCCCACTAGCCCGTGTACTTATTGGTTGTGAAAGTGGTCGGCAATGTTGCACTTTAGTTGTCCACCATCACTCTGCAACTCCTGTCGTTTTTGCAGATTTGCGTGATTTCCACGCCGACTTACTATTTCTGGTCAGACAAAACAGAACAGGACTGAAGACACATGACAAGACTTTATTTGGCCAGTCAGACCTGGTCAGACCACCACTGCCACTGATCTAATGCTCTAGGCTGGATGTCAACTACAAAATCAATATTTGTTTTATGGTTTCCTGTGCCTCATTAAGACAACACCCGGTGTTGTTGATGGCAGCCATTGTGAAAGAAGCCACAGCCTCATTAAGACAACACCCAGTGTTGTTGATGGCAGCCGTTGTGAAAGAAGCCACACCATTGACATAAATTAATCATGTTAACCTCAGACTGGCATGTAATGAGCTACAACTGATGGGAGAATACAAAGGAATGCACAGTGTCTGTGTTGACCTCTGGAGCAGTTTTCTCTGGTTGAGTTGGTAATGAGGCTGGTTTTCCAGGGCAGCATTTACAGTATTTAAATGAGGCATCAGTGTCTTATGTTGGGACTGAAAGTAGGGTTTTGCATTTGTGTATTAGTGAGGCGCACGTTCAAGCATCTTACAGTGTTGTTTGTATTTGTACTTCGATGGTATATTTGCATGCGAGTTCACTTGCATATGCATACACAAAAGTCTATCCACAATGCATTGTTTCAATACAAATACTATTTTTTTACCAATAATACAAATTCCATACAAAGTATACGAACAATTACGCACACATAACATTTAAACGTTGCCACTGTTGATGTGTAACAATAAAAATTCAGTGCTAAACGTCGAGATCGCCGCATTCACATAAAACATGATTTATCCAGTAAAAATGTTGTTGACAGCAGTTTCATCTTTCGTGTGTTAATGACTGCTGGTTCGTTTGTCACTCGACATGTTATCACGTTATGAATGAACCGCGGTTGTGACGTGCGTTACTTGTTGGTTCTATATAAAATGTCTCCTGCCTCTCCCTGTGTCTGTCACGTTGCGTCGGTGTCCGCCCTGTCTCCGACATTGGAGGTGTTTGATTTATGTAACCTTGTGTCAATGTCAGCACAGTTATTTAACACCTCACAATTTGCCAGGATAATAAATTACGACAGTACCCAGAACTAGAGAATGTGACAAATTTATTTCATTGTGATGTTGATACTAATAGTAATACAATAATACTGTATCCCTTAAATAAGCTTAAATGACCCCCCCCCCCCGCTGCTATATTTTAAAATAATGTAATTGTTCATAATGCTCACATCCATCAATACTGTTTGAATATGAATAATCCACTGCGTATAGATAACATGAATATTTGTTGTCTAACCTTGTGTAAAGTTTTAGAGAACTATGTAACCAAGGCTTGCTGGATACTTCAATAAAATAAATGAGTTACATTTTGTTTTACATCTTTGAAAGATGTTTTGGTCCCCTTTATAAGAGCATCTCTCAATTGGCACTTCAGTCATTTCCTTGATTTCCACAGCATTGTTTGTATGCGACTGAATACTTCACACAAATGAGGAAATCGGCCTTTTTTAAACGGGAGGTTTACTTATTGTTAACTCAGTGACCCAGTAGGTTGTGTATGTGCCCAATAGCCGGTCTCGGACAACAGGTTTTGCAGCTGTAAAATGTGTACAGTCAGGAGTCAAAGCATGAGGAGGCTGACTGATGCACTTTGACACCAACTCAGACTTTATGTCCACAACTTGCTCTCTACTTCAACAAGCCAGGCCCTTTCTCTTGCACTGTGCAAACGTTCAGTTATAAAGGGCTGGTGTTTGGTTTCCTCTGTGCTAAACCCATTCAATTGAAATATTTGCTAGGATAAATCGCGTATATAGTGTATTAAAATGTGTTAGGACAAAATATTGAGTAAAACCATTGTTAGTACAGTAAAGTAATACATTATATAAAATAACTAGTGGCATTTTTGGTCTGATGGGTTTTGGCATGGCCAGTATAAATACTCTGAGAATTTTTGTGGGTGTAAATATGAAGTAAAGAAAAATTGGTAAATGAACTGTAGGTAAAATATTACATTTTTGGAAGAAGTTCTACAGCTGGTATGTTTTGTCTATTTTATAGGTCATGTTGTCATTAAGAGTCACTGTCAGTTTGTCAACACTGATCTCTGTTGACATAGTCCGCATCTTGGAGGTGTGCACACAAGTTTAATCTCTTCCGCACCCTACCCCTTCCTTACTCTATCTTGTAGCAATCACCCTAGCAAGACATCTATCTGTATCTCTGTACGACAACGTGATAGATGCAAGTCATTATACAACCTACATTTTCATAACAACAAACACAGGTAATTCAATAACCCCTGCAGGTATGGGTTACACAGAGAGAATATGGTGTTTATTACAAGTAAAGGACCCATGGAGACATCACACAATCATATCTCATTAAGAAGCGTTCAGGCAGGTGACAAGATTCTGTAGTCGCATGACACTAAGCTGATGGGTTTTTGTGATAAACCAAATGTTTTCTAATGATATATGACACAGTATTTCACATTCAAGTTTACTTCTTTTTACAGTGTAAATAATACTTGAATGTATTGACATAAGGATATGCAGTCCAATATATATATATATATATATATATATATATATATATATATATATATATATATATATTTATTTATGTGAAACATTCTTTTAATTCATTAATATAGGTATATTTGTCCTAATATTTATTATGTAGAGTCAGTCAACCAAAGGAGTCCACGAACACATACTTGTTCCTTGTAATTGTTCTGCACAAAATGTTCTGGCAACACAAGGAGCAAATGCAAGCATTTTAAATTCAGTTATCTAATAGGGCCTGCAAGTGGGTCACGATACATGGCGTGACTCCGCGCGACTGGAGCTTATTGGGGACTAAGTGAGACTAATTGGGGACTGGACACAATAATAATATTCTAACGATGGATGACAGTTGTAGCTTCCGACTGACGAATACTAGGAAAATCAGTCCATAAATATCTTGTGTTATACGTTTCTTATCTTAAATGTCCCATTTAATATTGAGTTTACCACACTATCATAGGCACATAGCGATTTACGTAGTGCAGATAATCGACACGATGCTAAACTGTATGTGTCTTTTACGGGATTTGCGTTTTACATTGCTGTACGTTGTGGTTTCGATAAGCACTTATATCTGACAAGTTGTCTAACCCATTTTATCCTGAAGCTAGTGCAGACGAGTTGCTGCCAGTTCCTGATCATTTCCTCAAACCAATCTGTCAGCATTAAAAAATGACAGGCCTTCATTTAAAATGGACATAACTTTATTATTTCTCAATCAATTTTTAAATGTGATATACCTTTAGAAAGTAGATAAAATAAACTATACAGTCGCATCGATAAACTCATAGTTTTATCATATATATTATATGTGGCATATGGCAAAACATGTCTAATAAATTCAAACCTATGTTGAGGTTTGTCACATTACTTTTCACCCGACATTTTCGCCATGAAGGAAGCAACATGTCAATGAGCAAGTTGAGTTTATTTTATGCATTAATCTCTGCTGAAAATAAAGGTATACAACTTGTCCACACATCTTGGATAATAATGTCATAATGTAAAATTTTTTGTAATACCCCCACGTCAGTCGACTGAATCGCCAACGTGTGGCGCCGCTGAGCGGAATTATGCAAATTTTTGAAATATTTTCTGTCAACGATATATAATTCTGTGGCTCATTTCTTATAACTAATAAAAAAGTACTATAAAGTAACAACTTTGTTCAACATTTCAACATCACTTTATTTATGAAGTAGTTATCATCGTTGGAAATATTCTTAACTTTGTTTGGCGCCAAAAATACGGCGTGGAGCGAGGTGGGCGGATATGGTTGCCGTTGTCGGTTGACCCACTTCGATGGCTTCAAAGTATGTCTTCACGGACAAATGTCGCATCAAATACCATAACCGTCCATCTTATATCGTCTATCCACTTGTCTGCCTTCTTGTCATCACCAGTATGAAGTAAATTAGCGGAGTTATCCTTCAAAATACGTCAACATTTAACGATCTTTGCGACTCGACGCCATCTTTGATTTCACTTTAGCTTGGGGATACCCGCTTTGAACTGCAAATACCCACAGAACGGCGCTGATTGGTTGAAAAATATGAGTTTCCTAGTGATCCCGATATACTGACGTCATTCGGTGTTAACCAGCCAATGGGATTCCAAAACGTCAGAGAGCAGGGAAGCCGTGTCAAGTGCAAACTACGACTAGAATCGTATTCCGGATAAAAAGGGTAACTACGACTAGAATCGTATTCCGGATAAAATGGGCTAAATGCCCATAATCATAACACATGTATACGTTTGGCCCAAACAGGTCGTATTGCGCGAAAACTGGCACTCTTCATTATTAGTCAAGATCGCCAAACACAAGTACTTGCCGCTATTGCCATGGCAACCACCATAATAATCGATTAAAATTCATGATTTCCGTGATCATTGTCATCGGCAAAATGTTCCACTGCTTCTGCTTGTAATAATCCTTCGGACAATATAACTGAAATACGCTATTTCGGGACAGTTCGATTATTACGACCAAAACAAAACAAAGTCCTATATGTTAACATGGAGTATATGGACCTCCTGCCCCCAACTGCCCCCAGCCTCGTTTTCGCGCGCGAGACTTGCAGGCCCTATATAATTAGAAAACTTGGGTAATAAAATTAATTGTGCGTTTTTTTTAATTCAGATTGTCATTGTAACTGCCACTAAATATGATTGTGCATTGTGCATACATAACCTGACATTGAATAGCTTGGTTTATTTTTCATTAAAAGTGTTTTTGTTTTTATTGTAATTCTGTGACATTTGACCTATAGCTGCCACCACACAGTTGACAACTAGGTCAGCCAGTGCATTCACCAGTAACCTCAATAATAAGACTTGTTTTTATGCTGCATCCATTTAATTATTTTCTGAAACTAATTAATTTCACAAATCTCCACTGAGCATGCTCATAAGGCAAATGTCGTCTGCTACTTCTTTGGGTATTAGATATTTATGAATTTCAAGAGATTGTCAAACTTTTGATTATAAATGATTGTGTAACTAACCATTTATGATACAACTTGGTGTAATATGGTATTTAAACTAACAGTGATCTTAATAATGTGAGTATTTGTGAATAATGTCATCATTATATCCTATATTTGATCCAAATCAGTCAGCATTCATTGATTATTCTGAAACTAATGAATGGGAAGCACTTGATACATCCATCTGGGTAAGTGTTTAATTACTTACACAATAGAGTTTCAAATTATGGTTGTAAGTTAGTACAAATATAAAATTGAGATTTTACATTCAGCAGTTTTGATTGCAGATTTATTAAGTTTGTTGTGTCTGCAGAGTTGCAAAGAAAATGAACACTTATCCAGTGTGTACATTGATTTTCAGAGGATTATAAATAGATAAGCTCAAGTATAAATGTCATTTCTATAGTAGTTGATTGGACCTTGAGAAATGTTATGCATTGACTGGCATTTGAGCAGATAAGCAAAACACATTGCATGCAGATTGGGTTACATGTAATTGTATTTCAGTCAATAGTTATGATTTATGTGAGGAGAGTAGGCATTTCTCTATTACTTATTGCTGAGTTATTGGCAGGCCAGTTGTCTGGTCACCCGACCTTGTCAATATCAACACAATGTAAATGAGTATGATTTTATTTAGACAGTTTATCCAGTGATTGTGCTGGAAATTGCAACTACCAATAAATACTTTATTATAATACAGAACATAATTTTGTATTCCATGTAAAGAAATAAACTAGATAAACACACAATAAATACACTTTAAAATAGTATAGAATGTACATAATAAAATATTGCATGAGATGTAGAATCATTGTTCTGTGCAGAAATCATTATATGCATTAACAATAATGAAAATATACAACCATTGTTTGAACTTTTGAAGACAATGATTGCCGTTACTATTGCTTATTCATAGTATCTTTCAATTCAGCAGGTGTTGATTAACACTGGATTCTGGTGCGAGCTGATGTTATTGAAATTGAAACATTCGTCTCTCACTCAGTGACTCACTGTAATCAATCAGTTCAGTACAGCCATTGTACCATACCTAACCTTTAGATAACAGGGCCATTCAGAGATGTGTACTTCAGCCCAGCAGTCGGGCTGTCATCTTGCTCAGTGGGGGGAATTACCCTGTGGCTCTTAACTCTACTCTAGACCATTAATCAATAATGCCATCTATTTATGACCTATCTGTCCTGTCCTGTGTGTCTCAATGTCCACAGCCTTGGTACTAAAATGGAATTATTGTCGCCCAAGAAAGTTGAGTTAATTTCTTCATTGTGAACTCCACAGCGACAGCTGATAGCATTTACTTCTATAATTATGTTGATGTGCTTTAGTAACAGTTTGTAATTCTATATTGGGAGCTTTTTAAAGAAAATGTCAACAATTTGGGGTAAACAAGAGCAAGCATGGACAATCCACTTGTCTGTATGGTATGTTTAAAACGTATGTGATGTTTTATGTTTCATGCTGTGTATATCTGTGGAGTGTCTGTCCATTTGTCTGTCTGGCATGATGGGCTGCTATTCAGCTGTCCACCAAATGACCTGATGACTTTTTGTGCTAGAGGCTCCCTATCAGGCTGAATTGAGCCTCTCCTGACGTGTGGAATCACAGAGCAAAAGTTAAAAACAGCTGTGATTAGATACGTGATAACCCAAGCACCACCAAAATAGAGAAGTGTGAGGCAGCTGTTTCCTGTTGTCAATTCTGTATGCTTCAATACAGGCTGAAAGAGAACCCCGTTTTTGATCATCTTACTGGGAAATTTGTGTACTCATTACTAAATACAGGCTTTTACTAATTGATATAATTAACTTTTGTTTACCAGCATTTTCCACATTGCCTTAATTAGCCGAACATGTGGGTAATAATTTTAGGTGGGCTACAACTATGATGTATTCACTATTCAACATCGTTTTGTAAACAGGGTCAGTTATAATGGTGTGACCAGATGTGATGTTTAATCATCATAGTTGTTTCACATTTCCACTAGAAAACACCATGGTGTCTCACACTTAGCAAAATCTACATAGATTATAGAATATTCTACATGATGTTTGTGGATGGATTTCTAGAGAATATACTATAGTTTGTACTACAAAATTCTTTTTCTCAAGATTACAGTAGAAGTTTACCAGCAGTGTTTCTTCCAAAACATCCCATGGCAACTAAAACATGTAGCTGAACCCAATCAACACTGAATGGCTTGGGGTGACTGTGATTCCAGTAAAACAGACTGGTGCAGCTGCTGGCAGTAATTTAACCCCAGTCTTATCAGCACCGGCCCACTCAGAGTGCATCTTACACTAGCCACCCTCTCTGCTGATGCAGCCTGGGCTAGAGGATCAACTTTCACCCAGAATCCCTTTCTGGCCCACTCAAGGCAGCAGCAGAGAGAGAGGAAGGAGAGGCGTCCATCTTGTGCAGAGACTGATGCTGGCAGATTCCACTGTGCTACAAGTTATGACCAAGTAAATCACAGGATTGCCGTAGCTCTGACTTTGCTGTTTACTAGCCAGGTTGGCTAACTTCGTTTAGAGGGATAAGCTGGTCGTGTTTTTCGACAAGAAGTCGACAGCGATAGAACGGCAGCGGCAGTGCCAGCAACATGACCACCATGATGTGGATTCCGTCTAATGCCTCGGGATACGTTTCGCCAATGGTAAATATACGAATATACAAGTCTGGGACCCAAGTCTGTTTTCGTTAAACATGTTTTATGCCATTTTAAACCATCCTGTCCCTGCTGCAAGTTTCCTGGCTTAGTGGATCAGGCACTCCCATCTTGTTCATGATTGATGGCTGCATTTCACTGAGACCATTTCCCAGAGAGAATGTCTGTGAGTGCCACTGTGGCACTTGTGACACGTCTCATGTGGTCTCATGGTGGCATGCTTTGAGGAACATATTTCCTCTCCCATATCCACAATGTTTTGTGTTTTCATGCCAAACAGCAGTTAGTTTTGGGTCACACACAACCTGATTTGCTGAGCTTTATGTCCCCACTGACGCAGATTGGGTGTTGCAATCTGGAGTCTGTCGCCAGCATGGCTACTCTGCCATGTTTTCTTACACATCTCGTTCGGGTTGGCCTATAAACACTATTGATGTATGGACAGCAGAATGAATAATGCATGAATACACACGCAACTGCCTCACTAGGGACGGAACGGATTGATTCACAGTCATCTCAATTCAGCCAATGCTTCTTCCACTAACCTCTTTTGAATAATTAAGTTACTCACTAAATTTAGTTCCTTTCACATCCTACATATCTGTCTAGTTAAATCTGGTTAAATCTTATGTTAAGTGTCTTACTTAGCATAATCTTTTGTCTTGTGTGGCAGATTTCTGTACAAATGCATAACATCTTTAGAATAATAAAATGATAGCGTTATATAGTTATACTTTAAATTGCAATTGAATGACTTACACAGACATATTATGTCTTTCTCAGTATAGTTATTGTGAAATATTAAGTATCTATCTTGTATAGTATTCTCTTGTGCTCAATTTATTTCTGTGCAATACAGTTATAAAACTATGTCTAAAGTTATATAACTATGCCATAAGTGGTTTGTTTCAGAGACCAAATATATGTCTAGGGACGGTCGTGCGTGCAGTGAATTAGTTCTTCAACACAAAATACGTACTTAGCATAACACCACATTTTTACCCATTGTGGCATCACATTTTTCTGTAGCAAAAACATCACAACCTTCAGCAGTTTGACACCTTTCACCTGTTTGTGTAAGGCCGGGATGTGAAAAAATAGAACTGTTGAGTTCTTTGTTCAGTGGTGTTTACTAAACTCGCCCCAGACAGAAAGTTGCCAAATGTTTGCCCTGTGATTCACCAGATGTGTTCCATATGTCGTTGAGCTCTCTTTCATCCATCCCAAAACTACTTGAAACAACCAGTTCTGCAGATAATCCTCCTTAGGAATGCATGTCCTACTTAGGAATGACCATACATCTGTCTGGTTTAATACCAGACATCTTGTTTGCCTACTATTTTAATTGTGTATTTTACATTTACATATGATATAACCATGTTTGGTCTTCGTCAAGGCTGTGTTTTATATGTATGAGTGGGAATGCAGAGCAGACATGTGATTCATGATATAAAGCAGACATAACTAAGACATTTGGAGTCATCTGGAATGTTTTCCCTTATAAAACTGAAACTTAATCCAGACTCCACCACCCAAACGGGCCAAGCGTTATACATCACACTGACACAAGGATCAACCAGAATAGCCCACAACACCCATAAATGTAAAGGTAAAGTTACTGTGCAGGAAGCCTGGAAAAGCATAACTTGTACATTAGAAATATTACCATATTCAAGAATGCCCATTGCTTTCGACTTTCTTGTTTTAATATGAACAGATCAACCAGAGAGTCCAATAATATGCAAGCATTTATCAAGTGTTGGTGTTAATTGGCATAGAATAATCTATAATACAATCTGTGTTGTTATATTATTCTTTGTTAGTATAAATTTAAAGAAATAAATTTTGTTAACTTCCTTGGGTTTCGGTAACGATCCGATTTAGCAAACAAATTGCAGTTTTGGTTTTAGAGACCACCCATGATGTAGGCAGGGTGGAGGTCAGGCCAAGTAGTTACTGCAGTAAGGCATTCAGTGCAAAATTGTCCCTGCATTGCCTAAGATAGCTACTATATGTAACCCCAATATCCTCTACGTGTTTTGATTGTTAACATGTAAACTTTCCAGTTATTAATGCAACCATTTTATGTGTTACAGCTTACAGGTAGTAAGTAATAATCAGTAATGTGATTTGCTTGTTTTAATATCACCAGCAGTAATTGTTTATTCTTCAAAGCAAGCGAGGCCAGTGCAGAAGATGCTTAAAACTAGAACTTAGCCAACACTGGCAGGAATTGCTAATGACATAGTTCTGATAAGGGGGGGTTGCAATTAAGCACAGACATGAACCATTTGCCTTGGATTAGAGCAAGATAATCAGTTTAAGATTATTGGCAAGCCAGCCCCAGATTACCTTAGCAGATAGTCTATGGTGTATTTAGCTAAAACAAAGATTACTGCTGTCCCAAATGGTGATTATTGCAGCTGGGTTTAGGTGATTTCCCTGTGAGATTAGGTTTCATCTACACCAACTGCAGCACTGATACAGTAGAAGTACTGCCTGGGAACACAGAGATTATGGAATGCTAAGTAAACAAACAACAGAAAATACAGAACTAATCATGAGTATCCTGGGTTATGAGGTGCTGAAGAGAGGTTAGAAGTAGTATATGACCAGTCTAAGAGCAACCACTGCCATCATGTATACACATACATTCACTCTATGCAGAATGAACGCTCTACCTTTGGTGTGACTAGTCTGACTACACATGAAGTCATCCTGCTGACATTTGTCTTAATCCATGGAGAAAACAATATCGATCCATGGAACACAACGGTATCAGTTACGTTAGATGATCAAAGCTGCCTGTTTTCTTATAACACTGACTAGTGACTGAAAGCATGCCTGAAAACATCCTTACTGCTTGTGATACTGACACTTTTAAAAGCTGCTCATTCTGTCAAGTTCCTGAAATATCCATTTATACTGTCTGCTGTGATTGAATAGACCCAAAATACACTCAGTGCAATTGAGATGTTTCTTGTACTGATCACTGCATTCTGCGTCAGTCTGTGCCATGGCATGATTAGTCTCACTGGTTTACCAAGTCAGTTTTCCCACAAACTGAGCTTGTAAATAACATGAGTGGTAACGTGTACATCCGGCGAGGCTAATTCTGTCAGCCAGTGCAGGGGGTGATGGGATTTTTTTGCAAGGTTGATTATGATGTTTGGTTCTTGGAAGGAAGGAAGATATCTTCCACCAACTTGACAGCCAACCCAATCGTCGTATCAGTGGGAAAATTGTTTGCACAGAAAACAAAGTGTCAGATTGCTTGAAATGACTGAAGAATATTTATAAATACAAAAAGTGTTTAAAAATATAAATTATTCCTGGACTCTGATCTAGCAGCTAATTTGAAAGTTGTCATTTGATAGCAGAGTAGAAAATGTTGTGGGTCAGCATGTGAGCTCCACCACGTTCCAATTTATAGATCCTCAGTCATAAATAATTACTCTCCCGAGTAATTACACATACCAATTTTTATGTGCCTGTGCCAGTGATTGTCGTAGATCTGAGAAACCTCAACCCCAGCATATGGGATGGCCTGATTATGGTTCGCATGGGAGCCTTTCATATTCAGTGCTCATTAATTATGAATCCATGATTCCTCTGTGCCCCATCTGCCTTGTGAATTTGTGCCATGTTCCCTGGTGTCACAGCACTGTCCTCTCCAGGGGTGGGTTGGATCTCCAGTCTTGCTCACTCCAGTCCCTGTGCAGGGCTGACTGGTGTAATTGCCATTGGGCTCAGTCATTTCGCTCCAACCTTGGGCAGAGATGCACGTTATTGGATTATACAGGGTGAGTAAAGGGGACACATTGCAGACTCAACTAGATTACCGGGCTAATAACAACATTTTGGCTGGCCACGAATGGCTGTCGAACATAACGTAGAGTAAGTGAAATCAGAAACAATGGATGCAAATTGTGCGGTGTCTGTGGCTGTATTTCCGATGATCTGTTGGTGATTGGGTGTCTTATGTGGTAATTATGGCATTGTAAGCTGGTGGTAGTAGGCAGGGCTGACAGGGGGGGGGGTAATGTTATGTGTGGCAATTATTAACTGAATTTGGGCATTACTATTGTGTCTTTATTTTGTTTGAAATAATGTTATATTTGCTAACAGTGAGTTGGTACAAACTGACTTGAGTAAAATCATTTATCTACAGCTGCTGCACAGAATGGAATCATGCACTTATGTGGAAGGAGAAATCAACCAAAGGCTCTGTACCATGGAATGCAGGGATATCACCTTACCAACTAGTGGCTGATTCTGTGGGCAATTGGTGGGATGATAGTGTGGATAGGCCAGGTTGCTGGCCAGTATGCTCTGGGCTCTTGTCCAAGTGTTTGTTGATGCGAACCAGGACTGATTACTAAACAGTCAGCACACCAGCCTTCTATCTTTCCTGGCTCAGCTTTCTAAACACATCAGCAGTGATTGGTGATAGCTGGGCACCCAGCCAACCCCGTCCTCTGCCCTGGCCCTAGGCAGAGGGAGGCTGTAAGTAGCTGCACAGCCAGGCCCAGAGGCAGGGAGGCTGGCATGTGTGGATGGGAGTGGGGGCTGGCCAGTGCATCACTTAGATTGCTGGGACCAGTGGACTAGCAACACTTGGACACATCTCAAGCAGCCATGCTGCCAATGCTCTTCAGTCAGGTAACTAACGCAGACTGGTTAATCCTGTTCAGTTTGTGCATTTGTTACTTCAACTTGGTTCTGGACCAATTTCTGGGATGCTATTTCTGTTTGATGTTGTTTCTATGCTACTTGGTAACACTGAAATGAGCCAATTCAGCTGTGGTCATGTCTTCATGGTGCTGATGGGCAGCCAGCTAACCGTTAAGATTGGACTCGACTTGTAATTTAGTTACAAGTGTTATAAAATGTACACCGTAATAACAGCACATTTGTCATTGAAATCACTGGTGAGTGTTTCCGGTGTGTGTGAAAGGGTTTGGTTGGACATGTGCCAGATTTAAAGTCCATTTCAGTCAATCAGTGACTTGTTCCAGTGCATAATGGGCTGGGCTGGGGGGGTAAGGCATAGGTGCTTCCTGTGCAGTCTTCAGTCACACATTTGAATTTGCGACGTTCGCTTTCTATTTTTTTCCCGCCTGCATGGATGCGTATTTTCCAGAAGCGTTGGACCGAGCAGGGTTAATGAAACACCCTAGGTGCCTAGGTGCTAAAGTGACAAGAAAGGGGCACAAAGGGGCAAGTTATAAAATGAACACCCTGTCCCTCTTGTCACATACGATGTGCAGGAATGTCTATTATCACAGAACTTGGTACGCAACTTAAATTTAAGCAGTGCTATTTTTGCCGCACTAAACTTTGTGTTGTGTGCACTGTAGGAAGGGTCATGCAGTCGTACATATTGAATTTCATGGCACAGCGGCCTGCGGTCGTTGATTACCATTTTATGTATTTCAGACGTCCTGGTTACAAGGGAAGTGAAAATAAATCCGACAGCAAGTATAGTAGACATGCTCTTATGGTTCATTAAAACGAACTCCTTTCATGGTTCACTAAAACCAATTCGTCCTTTCATGACAACTTGGCAGAACAGTTTTAGTGAATGCGCTTTTATCTTAGTGAAAATGAAACTGCAAAAAATATTTGTTTTACATCAAACAGTAGTAATGGATAACAACTGGTCATTGAACCAGATTTGAAATTGGTTCTCGGGACAAATTTAGGAGTGTCGTGGTTCACCCCAGCAGACCTGTCTACATGGACAAGAACTCAACTTCTCGGGCAGGCATTCAACCATGCTGCTATAGATTCACAGATGACAGGACTGTTCACTCGTGTAATTGAATACTGTGCTGCAGGCAATCCTTTACTCAGTTATGTGAATTGAAGCAAATCCTAAAAGAATGCCTGTGACAAATTACACGCGGTCAGTTTCACTGGTCACTGCATTGTGAAGTAAGTGGGTTATGTATGGAGTTTGTACAAGCGGATAAACAGGTAAATTTCATTTAGACTGGTCAGATAATCCTGTAGGTGCTAAGTTTATAATACGTTCCCATTTTAATGTGCAGTTTCCACGTAGAATTGTGTTTTGCACACAAGGGCAAAAGTTCATGAGTAGACAAGGAGGAATCTGGGCGGTAAACACATGGTTGAACTGGTACATTCCTTTCCCTTCCTGGGCATTCCCCTCAGTCAGGGTTCACTATATATACCAGGAGAGTAATTCAAGACAGCTGCAGGCAAAGTTCAAAGTTCATTCCTTGCAGACAGTTCTAAGTGAGTTGGTTGTTAGAAAGTATTATATAACACCGGCTTTTTAGAGAGTGGCAGTGAAGACCTGTCTACAAGTCTGCGTGAAAGGTCTCATCTAGGTGTTGGAACCAGGAGGGGTTCATGGAGACACCCCAATAGGATAGGTTTATGCTGGCACCCAATACAGTTTCAGAAGCCATCTTTGTCTTTCTGATTAACCATCAGTTTCGAATGTGTGTTACATAAACTTGATGTGCTCTCTTAGAATTGATAGATGACCATGCTGGACACAACATATGCGTGTAACAACAAACTGGTAAAGCAACTGCATTTGTGAGTTTGTGGCAATTTGGCCAATCATCACTTTGGTGGATTGTCATACTGAGTGTAGATTTTGAAAGTCTTCACTGCACATCATGACTGCAATGCTTGATTGAAGTCGTAGTAGTTCTGACAGAGATACAAGGAATGTACAAATTGCATATAGAGCTCCACTAATTGTATTCAGATTGCTGCTAGCTTCTGTGTGACTGTCAGCCAGATTGTTTCTAGTACTACCAAGAAAATTCCACCAGATTTTATTCAACACATTCAGAAGACAGTTTTACTGTGTTAAAGAAAGGCGCCCTCAGTTTTCACCATGAGATAATTCCCTCATATGGTGGAGTTGTGTAAACATTTCTCTGAGGCCAGTTGGTGTGTGTCATTTTGTTTATGTTCTGATCACGAGAATGTGACCCAGAAGATAAACCCAGTGACCCATGTATGGCTACATTTAGCAATCCTGATGGTATCACAGGAAGTTGCCTGTTTTGCGCATAACTGCAGGACAATTGGCAGAAATAAAAGAGAATACCAGTAGTTCGGCCATTGCACAACCACATTGACGGAAATGCTGAACATGTAAGGAAAATCGTGGCTATTTTTAACTGAATTTGCTTGGAATATTCCCGAGTGTGAAGGTATAGTAGTTGAATCTTAACATTTTATTTCCAAATATTGGTTGTTACATTTGCAGACACCTTTGAAGGATGTTTGTTGCAGTTTGTCTTCATTCACTCTTAATGCTGGTCTGCCTGTATTTGCCCTGATATGAGCTGGTTTCACTGGCTCAGGAATTCAATTTTTCTTCAGAAAGTACATGACAATAGTTATTTCTGAAATGATTGATCACACCAAATGTTTTGCAAGTAAAAGCCATTTTTTTATTTTCTCTAAGAAAGTAGCCACCATATTTGTTTGTGCATATTTATGTTAAGTTGCAGTTTTTGTGTTATGCAGTAACATTTTTTTTTAATCTGGCATTTTGTTGAAAATTGTGGGCTTGAAATTTGAAGCAGTTAAAATTTCTACTCAAGTTGTTTTCCAAAGACCCTTTCACACCCCACCCTTAAGTTCGGGGGCAAATTACAATCTGGTAAATCAGACACCGGTGTTCTGTACAAAAGCTCTTAAAGTAAAAAAGTAAAGCCTGATAGTCCCTCCAGACAATAAATAGCTATTAGATTACACGGTGTTCAAAGCATGATGTCGACTCCTCCCGAAGACATTTAAATACATGTGTCATGTAATTCTTTAGTGCTTCTTTGTAGCCACTCGTATTCCCATTGCTGCATTTGTGTGTAAATGAGGATAGAAAAGAAAGGAATAGAGGTATAAAACATGTGAATGTCGATGGAACAAATTGAGGAGAAGCCTGTGTGAAGTGTGACGACTGTTCACAATTCTATGCTCCAACTCTGGATCATTTTACCAGACACTGGAAAAATCCTTGTAACTCACTGTCACCACGATAAGAAATAGTTACAGAGTTAGCAAAGGAATGAAGTAGACTGATAAATGATGAACACGTGTAAACTAGGTTTCTGTGTGGCGATTTGGATGCTGTGCAAGACTGAACAAGAGTGTATGCATAGATATGTATTGAATCAGTATATAGTACATAAAGATGCAGTGTAAAATAGCATACACAAGTATACAATTACACTTGAGATTGACTGTAACATATGGCACAAAAAATCATACTCTTTGCCTAGCCCATATCAGGTGCCGGTTGCTATGATATGTTTGTATTCTGGGCTTACAGGTTCATGTCTAGGCACTTGGCCCTGCCATGTTCCTGGTAACTCCAGCAGTCATTTTACATCATGAACCAAATCCCCAGAGTGCGGATGAAGCCGTGTGTCAGGATTATGACACGGCCAGATTTTGTGTGATTTTGTCCCCAAATTTCCTTCCGTGTGAAAATCTTAAGCTGAACACTGTAACAAATAAGGATTATGCCCCTAATCCTTTTACCATATCATCGGCCTTATGACACCTTGCACCTGTCTATAAATACCTGCTTGACCGAACATGATTTTTTATTTTGTTCAGTGTGAAATTTAACTTTTGCATATGGGGTATATTTTTACATCCTGAAGCTAAGGATAGGCAATGTGATTGATGGCCTTAAATATGTGAGCATTGCAATTATAATACAACTTCGCCAGGTGTGAAAAAATTGCCAGCCCATTATCGCTGCTGTTTTGCTGTTGGCAACGGTTTTATGGCCATGTATCATTGGTAACTATTGTTACTGAGGAAATTTGCGTGGTTATCCTCCTGCCCAGTTGTGACCATAGCTACAGGGCATCTGGCAGTGTCATTTAAACAGTCACCGCTGTCACATTTGGCTATTTAAAATATTTTGACAGTCGTGGACAATGTGCATTGTCTCTGTTGAGTGTGGTGTAAGAGCTGGCTGGTGACCGATGGAAAGTGGAGAGTTTAGAGTTTTCTATCAAGCGCATAAGGTGGATGCGATGATTGAGGGCGAGAGAAGTTTGCCTGTGGGGTGGTTTGCTGGGTGCTCACTGGCATTTGGCGGGGTAAATGATCAATTTAATTATTTCATAGCCAACTGCAAATGCATGTATATCGCTTGTGTATATAGAACTGCGCAACTGAGAACAGGTTTCTGTGTCTACGTAATTTCTGATATCTTACGTTGTATGGTTGCAAGGTCAACATTTTCACAAATTTGAATTATGTAAAACTTTGTAAGAAGGGATTAATTTTTTATCTGTAGCGTAACCTTGTCTTTGTTTCTTCCTGTGACATAGTGTGAGCTGTAACTTGACCTCATTGTTGTCTCTTTCTACAGCACATGGTGCAGAATCAGATGGCGCCGGGGACCTTCCCCCAGTTCGCACAGACTCCAGGACTCGAGGAGTTTCAGCAACCTTCGGCAGGTGCGATGACGGCAGGAGCCATCCCCATAGCCGCTCAACCCCCTACGACAGTCACAGACCCCCAGACGCAATACACCGATCCACAGGGCACGGTTTCCACGGCAACAAATGGCGTAGAACAACAGACAGTAAGTAAAATCTAAAGCTGAGGAATTCATACAAACAAGGCTACTTGTTTGGTCTAACGAATACATCCAGTCCAACCAAATGTACCCATTACCTACTGTGATTTTCTCTTGTAGTTTGATATCGCCCTGTCCAATTATTTGACAATCCTATTTCTATTTTACCGTCATATTGCCTTCTTACGAATCTATTAATTTCCCCAGCTATTCAGTAGCCAGTTTCCAAGAAAGACTCATCTTGCTTGTTCATTTAGTTGGCACAGTGACATCGAAGTGTCCTCAGGGTCCAGACTCCAGTGTTGATGCCTATCATGGCTGTCTACAAAAAGTGTGCTCTACTACAGGACTGTTGATGTTGTGCTGTGTCAAGCCAACAGTAAATCACAATTGCTACTACATTTCCGTTAGGTCACACCAGTGCGATTCAGCTTGTCTGACAGTCTTTTCTCAATTTCGTATATTAACCAAATTGACAAAGGATCGACGAATTACTTCTGTAGACCAGTTGATCAGTTTCTTTGGGACAGAAGATGAATGAAAGTGTTGAGCAAAAGGCGGTGGTGACACATGAGACGCTACTGTACAGCAGTGGGGTATTGTGTTCGTAAAGACACTTGCAAATTACCCATTCCAACCACAGCTCTACTTGGCTCCTCTGTTCGTTGTTTGTCAGCCAATTTGTCACATGACCTACCAACTGTATCAGATAGCGTACTTGGCTAAAGACTTGGCTAAAGACAGTCGTGAACATCCATTAGAAACAATTAGATCATGTGACAGTCATGCCATTATGCCTGTGCGAATGGTGTTACGTTTAGCGCTGGGCTGGCAGACCTTTCACCTTCATTGGCCTAGAGCAATTTATGGCAGTTTAACATTTTATTGATTTGTAGCATCTCGATATGAAAGACGGCTCACTGCACATGTCTTGTTATTGTTGTCACATTCACCGCTGACAGAGTCATGAATTTCTGACATAAGTATCAAGTTGAAATCTCTGGAAAATGGTCTTCATTCCCAGTTCCCATATGTGAGATGTTGATACTGTTTCCTAAAAGACCTAATTATTATTGTGTATTGATAAATGGCTGAGTCATTAATACGTTGAGTAAATTATTTAGCTTCTGTGAAGGTCAACTGGGTTACCGATAAATGAACGTGTAATGGAGGTAAAGGAAAGTACAGCAGAGTTTCATAGAATGTCATGTTTAATTGTATATTCAACAACACTAATGTTGAATAAACTAAACACAGCATTGTGATAACTCTGTGTGTTTTCTCGGGTGAAGTGTAAAGTGCTTTGATCTGTTCTAAGGATCTAGATACCACTCTAAAGGTGAATGGACTTACTTTTACTCCTTGTACATGGTCAGCTATGTTGTGTATTTTCTCACAAGATGGAGCAGGAGGGAGGCGGGTCGTTAGACGGGCAGTCATCGTCGAGATCACAGTCTGGAGACAGTGGACCAAAGCGACTCCACATATCAAACATCCCCTTTCGGTTCAGAGAAGCGGACCTTAGGAATTTATTAGCAGTAAGTATTAAATGCGTGTTGGCTGGTACAGCCACTGACTAGGATCTTTTCCCATGCACTATCATTTTGAGGTACATACTTCTGGAATAAATCTGAAGAGATTGTTGTATTTTACATAAACTTTGCTGCATCAAACGCGTTATGTGATAACATCTGCATTTGTTTCAATATACATGATATACGCTTAAGGAATATTCAGCAGTCATTAACGTTTTAACTGTTGAAGCCTTACGGTGATGGTTTTAATGTGTGAAATAGGGTTTTAGTTATACATTGCATAAAGATGACTTAGTTGCATGATGACATGTATATGTGTATTACTCATCCCACATGTCTTATCTTGCAACGTGCCTCTTCTGTTCCCACAGTTTGGCCCTATTTTAGATGTCGAGATCATATTTAACGAACGAGGCTCAAAGGTAAGTTTTCTTTTCCAGTTGACATTCATGTAACTGATAAATCTGTTTAAATGGCAGCTTTCTATAAATTTAGAACTTTGCTGTCATTAATGTCGGCCTAGTTCGGAACTGTTCACAGGCACATCTGCTTTTTCACTCTTCCGAGAAAAGTAACTTAGGCAATAATGTTGCCATGGTAATATGGTGTGGGGGTTTCATGTTACCATATTCCACCTGGGGCTCAGTGGCTAAACTACTTGACAAAATGTAAACCTATGATGTACATTGGTACATATTTTTAAAGAAAACTATAATACTTTATACCTGATCAAATTAGCTTGCATCCAGACAAACAAATTTTGGATGCATAAAAATGAATTGACAAATGTAATCACAACTGGCATATTTTACCAGGAGCTGTGATGAACATGTGCCCGTGAACTATGTTTAATGTAATGTAATAATGTTATTTTATAAGAAGACCAATGCAGTGGATTACTGAGACAGAATACTCAATTTAACTTTACGATTTCATAGGCAATGTTTCCTTCCTTTGAATGATGGCAAAACCCATTTTTAAAATGCCAATAAAATTTAATGACAGATTTCTTTTTATGATGCGTTTTCATTTTATGCTCTTTGGCTAAGATCCTGTTGATTTCCCTAGAGGGGTAGAGAAATCAGATTAGTACTAATAAATGACTGGCTGGGTAAAATGCTCAGTGACCCGCTGCATTAGTAATATCTATAAATATCCAAACTAAGCCTGCAAGTAATTTAAATTGTTCTTCCTGTTTATTGTTGCTGCATTTGCTAACAACTATATCTGAAAGTACAAAGAAGTGTAATAAGTAAAACATTTGAAAGAAATTAAATTTAAATATAAAAAAGTTTCACTGAGACATGTATTCCAATAACATTGGTTATCTTTGTGGGAATATACATTCACATATTTGTTGTTAGCATTTGCACCAATGTTATTGAATTGTTGACTAATTACTGATTAAATGATGATATTTAAATTGACAATAAATTGACATTTCATTTAGCGTATACATTGAAATTGTACTATTTTCTTTATTTTAAAGCCTGAACTTTATCAAACCTCAAGCTGCATCTGTAGCCGAGTGTGTGTAGTAATTCCAGAACTTTTTCATTTATCAACATTTATTACTGAATAATTATTGCGTATTTATAGAAAAATGTGGCTTATAAATAAAAGAAAATAGTACAGGATGTTTGTATTGATAAAGATTGATTATGTATGAGTTTTGTGAATGTAACTGTTAGAGGGTACAAGGGTGTGTTAAGAGGGCGTGTTTCTTTAGTGACGTGGCCACATGTACTGCATAGCAATGTTGTGTGTGTATGTGTCCTACCTCTCACTACTCTCATCACATTCGCCCCGCACCCCCTGCAATGACCTGCACCTGGTGACAGGGTTGTCATACATACCCTCTTGGCTGTGTCTCCGAACACTAGTGAAATGCGCACTTTCGAAGTTCAGAAATCCCACTGTCGAATAGCATCTCTTGTCCACATAAGTCCTCATGCTATCTCTCCAGCCTGTCTCGTCTTTGTCTTGATTATTGCATTGTTATGAGGTCTTTATGAGACTTTTACAGATTCTGTGCTTATTTCACAATTGACATGGTCCAGGTAGCATTTATCTTCATGGACAATGAGTTATATATATTTTGTTAATGTAATGGATGGCAATGGGGGGGTATTAAGATAATGTTGATTGTTGTGTGGTATTATCTTGATTTTTCTTGAGCATTATATGAACAATTAGGCAGTTTTATATAGAGTTGTATATTAAGCCCATTTTGAATGGTTAGACATGGGTGGTGGTGTAAAAAATATGTAAAATCATTGATGCTGCCAGTTGTGCTTTGAAAATGGGTCTCACACGTGTTTGTAGTTGACTTGAACTTATACACTTCTCGACCGGCTTGTATATATTTGAGATTTGAGGTCACGACGATTATAAGGTTACTTCCATCCCGTTAGCATCGAGCATCCAAGGCAAAGAACATCCATCTGTTTATAATTTGTTGTAAAAGGGACTAAGTCCAATGTATGGAACTTGTGTAGGTGGTCTTGGATTTAAAATTTGGCCAGGTTAGATAAGTAGCCTTAATCTATGAAAGATGACTGTGGTCGATGGTATGATTTATTTGAATAGGCAGATAAGGTTGTGTATCTATCTAACTTGTATTTATTGAAGAGTAGACTTAGCCAACGAAAATGGTTTACAATCTGTTGATTTTCTGCCCTGTTGTATCATTTCTTTCAACAATCCGATAAAGTCACTAAATGATCGTCTAAGTCTGGCAAATTTATTCAAGACTTGGATCATTTGTACAGTGCATAGCTTCCATTCATTTCAAGGCAGAAGCCACCCAGTGTTCAGTGTTGGCAACACCATCACCAAATTGTAACTTCTACGTGAGCCTCTCTGACATCAGCGCAACACCCAATCAGCCAGGTCACTAAACATCTCTGTGAGCCAGGCGCATTTGTTCAAGACTCAGATCATTCCTACAATACAGAGCTTCCACTTCAAAACCATCACCAACTCATAACATCCACATGACCTTTCTGGCATCATCAATATATCACCCTATCAGCCAGGACACGGACGTCTCTCTTCACTCTTGTCTCACTACTCTCCTGCCATATCTCCAGCTCCAATCATCCCTGCTTCAGCATGAATGCATGCTATATAACTGCTTCTCTCGGCCGGGCATGACTGTGCTCCTCTCTGTCTCCTGCTGATGAGCGATGTCTCGCGCTCATTGGTCACTCTCAGAAGTCACGAATCAGTGCAGTATGCCTACTACGTTGTGCATGTGATCAGGACAAATGTGGTCAGGGTATTTACCCATAGCAGGGTGCATCTGGTGTGGTAAACATGGAATGAAAAACTCCTCATTGATTATTGCAAAGCAAAGTGTGAAACCGGTAGAATGTCACAGGGCAATCTGTATTACAGTTATTAACAATATGAACAAAGTCCATTCCCGCAGTGTTTTACACCATAAATAACATAACATGGTTCTATAAGCAACACACTTGCACACACCCGAGGTAGAAACCCTGGCCACCGTTACGATGATGATGATGATTGTTTAATGACAATGATGAACACTATATGCTGTGTTTTTGTTGATTTGCACGATTTTAATGCATGCCCCTTATTTTCCTCATGCATGCAGGGATTTGGTTTTGTAACTTTCGCAAATAGCGCGGATGCGGATCGAGCACGGGAGAAATTGAACGGCACAGTGGTTGAGGGACGAAAGATTGAGGTGCATGGTCATCTACAGTTTGTCTTAGAACTAAATCTCGCAGTCTTCTTATCCTCTCTATATTGTCGTGTGTGCAGTCTGAAGAAATGCCGTGGCTGCCAGTGCATCTGTCTATTCAGTTGTCCCTGTCTATCTCCGTCTGTATCGCACCCCATTGTCATGCTCGTTGCAAGCCGCAAGCAAAACCGTAGCAAAATCGTAGCGCTCTTCTCGGTGTCTTTAGTGTGTTGTCGGTGCACACCCCAACCCGCCCTTTTACCCCCGTTCCCGGGGCCGCAGTGTAACTGTCGTGTAAACGATGCATACATGAATTAATTAATTAATTGTGTTTCTTTCCTCCGGGCGAGAGCAGACAACTGCTGGGCAGTCAGCTGGCATTTCTTGATTCTGGTATACCTGCGTATATAATAATGCATACTCTCTCTCTATCTGTAATGTAATGTAGAATCGTTTGCGGATAGGTTACATGTGCTCTGAGAGTAAATTGAAAGAACCAATATCAGGTTTATGTTTCATTATCCCATGTAGCGAAATAAGGAGAATGAGACTTGAGCTAAAAGTGCGGTCTAGGTAGGTGGACTAAAGCTGAATTTGTCTGCTACCACTTTCCTCTCGGGTGCCGTGTCTTTAGCTTACGATGCACTGGCAATTAAAATCACTCGTACGTGAAAACTACCACAGCCGATGGAGTAATCGTCAAATATTGTAATCTGAAGAAAAAATTGGGAAATAACGCTTCCCATTGATATGTTAAAAATTTAAAGTTCAAAATTATGAATCTGTTCACGAGATGTCAGCCAGTCAAGTAGGAAACAGCAGTGTAAATAGCTTAAAATCAGTCGGTGTAAATTTACACACTTATTTTGCATTTTCTGTTTCTTTGTTTAGTTTTTTCCTATCGTAAATCAATGTCACAGACAAACGAAATATATTGCTTGTGGTCCTCAAAAAGAAAAATTTAATTAGATCAGTTGTTGGAATACAAAAATATCTTGAAATGATGTAAGACCTGGAATTAAAATTTACTTTAATGTTAGAGGATTTATTCTAAACCCAGACAAGTTATCCCCGTGAAACATGCAAGAGGTGTTTAATTATTTTACGTGTAGCTCTCGTAGTTGATTTCTCTAACACGGTTCTTGGGAAAGCGTGAAACAGTAGCGGTGTACATAGTAATACGGTTGAAGCACGAGTTGCATATGTGCATATGACTTGCTTGCGTGCCGGCCTGCACTGGCGGTGCCCTGCGCATCCATCCCACTCATTACGTGACACTGCTTGCCACATTAACACAGTGCTATGTAGCCGGGTGATAGCAGCCATCTTGTAACTTGGTCTGACCTTGGCGGCCATCTTGTAACTCTTGCCCCTCAAACTTTGGCCTCTTTCAAGCTGAACCGAGCGAACCCAACAGAAATGGCAGAGTGACAAAGTAGGTGAGAACTGGTTGTTTGTAGAGAAGATTTTGCTTAATTTACGCCCACCGATCAGTTACTGACAACACCAACAGAGTTACTATTAAACAGTAAAATTAGAAGTAATTTATAATTATTTTCAATGACATCAATGATAGATTCGGTTAATCAGAATGACAGGATGTACTAGGTAGTGATTGGGTAGTCTGTTCTCGCCTCTGATTGGCTGACAGTAATTTTAATTGCCAGTGTGTGGTTCATGTATCCAAGCTTTCTGAAAGAGAAATTTGTCAGGTTAGTGATTGACCACTAAAACATACACCAATTGAGGTGTTTGATCAATGGCTATATTGTATGTAGACATTTCTCTGTCTGTGTCTGTCAATACATTATTTGCTGAGTGGATCCTGCCTGGAAAGCCCCTAAAGTTGGAAACAAACACAAAGCTCACATCACATGATTATTCAGATAACTGCAAAAATATTTTATTTGGCCAAATTTTATTTTGATTGTAATATGCAATATTTGAATCTACTGTAAAAAAAATCGCCGTAAATTGATGTCTTTTAAAATCAGAAATAAAGTTTTGTTTCCAACTTTTCAGGGTCTCTAGTACTACATACAACTGATTGCCACAGAAAACATTACTGATCTTACTATTTTATAATTACCATTTTCGATGTATCATAAATATACAATTGGCAAAATTGGACTTTGGGTATTTGTTTCGTGTTCAGACATGTTCCAAATTAGTTTGCTAATGTTGAACGTAAAACGTGGATGTGGCAAATAGTTCTATGTTGGCATGGGAAGCATGGGATATGTTCCTCCCCAATTCCGAGACTGTCTAACAGCGATATAAAATATTCTATTTCCTGAGGAGTAATGTTGCCAAAATTCTTGCCCTTTGAAGAAGAATTTTTTATTTTAAAGGACCCACACTCACTTTGGTATATGCTATGTAAATTGTTACAGTTTTTAAAATTTCATCTTGTTAGACAGTCTCCCAAACACTTGTGCCTTTCAGATATATTTATGTTATGTTAATTTCATTATGTAAAATTGGTGCAATCACCTTTAGGACAGATGTAGACTAGTGCGAAATATATTCTATACTACTTACTACCAGATTGTGTAAAACAGAAAAGAAATATAACATGTTTTGATTATAAAGCAAACTGGTGCACATAGAGTCAAGACTATCATGTTAGTTTCAGGTGAAATATATTGCTAATTAACCTGTTATGTATACATATATTACACAAAAGTTACAAATTATGTTATGCAAAATTATGTTTGATGTTTCTTATCTGAAATAATTGTGTCACATTATTAGTGTATCACTGTGAGAGTAAATACTGTCACCTGAAAGGCACAACTGTCCCTCCGTGTGCGTGCAATATTGCCTGGTGTGTTTGTGTCAGCTTTTGTGGTTCGGGTCATAACCAGCATTCTGTTGTTTAGGTGAATAACGCCACCGCTCGAGTAATGACTAAAAAGACAGTTGCACCCACAAATCCGACTGGTGAGTTTTCGTAACCCGTTCTCAATGACATTAGTCGACAACGACGTCGTCCGTCCAGCCGGCCGGCCGCAGAAACGAGGCTGTGTTGACGTCTTTGTTTTGTGCATCTTAAAATTGATCGGTTAGTGTCCGCTGACATTAGTGTCCAGTGATTGACTTGCACGCCTGTCGAATGTTCCTCTTGTGCCTGCTGTGGCTGGCTTGTGTATGCACGGGCACGACCTGCCAGTGGCTAGGTGGAGGGTAACTAAAGTTCTACGTCCTACACTAATGCTTGCATCTTGTCTCTGCATTGTGTCCTGCTCATCTCCTGCAGACTCCACCCCTGTGTCATCCGTTTAAGTTTTAACCCGCATTCTGTGTCACCCCACAGCAACCGTCATTGATTCGACCACAGCCGCCCTGGCACTCCGGGGTGCAGCTATCAGAGGGGGAAGGGTGAGAGGTGTCTACCCTGTGGCTTGCCCCACTGGAGCGACTGTTTTCCGACACCCCACGGGGTTAACTGCGGCAGCCGCAGGAACAGGGACACTAGCGTACCTGGGGTAAGTAGGAAAGGGCAATATATTGATGCCGTTTTATACTTCCTTGATGAAATTAAGATTATCTTGAGATGCGTACATTTTCATGTATATTATAATAAAATTAACAATTGCATAAATTCAGATAACTGCAATGTTGACCACCCGTAAAACAATAAACTAAGCCTTCTTACCCTTTGTATGTATGTAACTACTAACTAGTACTAACTAAAGAGGTAAACCTGCAAAACATGTTTTCAAAGCTGTTTTTAATTTAGATTTTATTTTTGCGAATGCAGCTGTAATCAAAATGCATTTAGTTTTTTGTCACAGTCTTAAAGTGGGCTATGGGTTGGCAGGCAGTGTGTAAAACAATTAACAAAATATTAGAAAATCTAGGACAGTTTTGAACATGTTACTATGTGTTTTGTTGGTGTGAAGTAACGAGTGTCATCTTGTCACCCAGGGGTATTTACCAGGAGCCATTCCTTGCCGCTGCCTATGCCGACAGATACCAGGTAAACACGCCGCACAGACCATGCGACACTGTAAAGTACAACCTTGGCTCTCTGCATGCCTCCATCTTGCTTCCTTAAAGTCACATGATTGACAGTCTGGTTGGCCGCCCGTCTGGTCAGTTTTGGGTGTTGGTTGGCTGATGGCATGAGGGTTGCTAGGTGGGTGTGCATGAAGTCTTGGTTCTCCACTCACTACAAGGTGGCTCTAGTAGTCTCGTCACAGCTGTCTTAGCGTTGTCTGTCTGTCTGTGTGTCTCGTTGTGTTTTTCCGTGTTAGATTCTGTGTGATCATCACGATGTATTTTGCTGCAATGAATATCATGATTTAAGTTGTCTAGTTTACATGTGACTGCAGCAGTTGATAAATGTGTGTGTGAACGCTAGAGGGTAGACCATGCGTGTAAGTGTATGGAATGGACGTGCCCCAGTTAGTCATGCAATGTGTTGATGCAGATGTTTGTTGAATGTTGATTGGACGAGAGGCTGTCGTTAGTATTGTGCACAGTGTCACGTGTGGCAGACAGTAGCGCCCCCTGCATGGCTCCCCGTCCTCGAGTCGAAGCATTGTGACCGGAGCATGAGGCAAGTGTGGTGCACATTTGATGGCGACTCGCACCGTAGCGCGACAACTACTGCATTGTGCTAGATGGCGGGTGTTTGACCAGCGTGCCTACCATGTGTTTGTCCATCCGTCTGTCCATTCATCTGTCTTTTTACATGTGTCACTTCCTTGTTTCGTTTGTTCTCCTCCGCCATGCTGCACCAGTTGCTGTGTTCCGTTCATTTCGACAAGTTTTCCATGAATGACTAATCTGGTACAACCTCGGACACAGTATAGGCCCTGGTGATGATAACTAGTACTAATGGAAGGTTGTTAAGGTCTCCTTGTCTCGCTGGTTCACCTGGCTTCAGTAGCTCAACATCATTAACGTAACAGCCTTGACCTTTGGTATGCGTGTCAGCTACCTTGGCACGTGACCGAAAGTCAACACGTCATGTACAATCACTCTAGACCATTCTACCATAAGCTAGTAATCTCCTGGACGTCACGTGGATTTTTAATGACATCTTTTGAAGCCATTGAGGGACAGCTTTAAAAACGTAACCGTAAGGGAACGATTGGGTGTGGTAACATTTTAGGGAGGGACGACGGCCAACCAGTTGAGGGCCACGTGTGAATGACCGTTGACTCTCTTGCTTTGTAGCCATATGCTGCTGCGGCAGCTGCAGGTTACATGACCTCAGCCACCAGATATGCTATCCCTGCAGTAGCCAGTCCAGCTACGTATGCAGCAGCACCAGGGTATGTTTTCATGGCTCCACAATCCGTCCACATGGTGGCACCACCATCTCCCAGCATCCTGCTCACTTCGCCTGGACGACCCGGCCCTTGTCGCGTCGCTTAATGCTATGCAGATAATTTCTGTTACTTTTAAGAAATTTTACGGCCATCGTACGAGTAAATGGAATAAAAATTTTGGTATGGGATGTACATAATTTATTAATGCATTGATATTAAGGTGCCCATTTTGCACATTTTTGTAAGGAAAATTTTGAAATTAATAAAAAGTATTTAGATACATAACAATTCGGCTCATGGTATTGTTGCTCTGAAAGGCAATCTTCTGTAGACTGGTGAATGAAATGAATACTTTTAAGCTCGGTGAAAAAATTAGGTATGAATAACAGTGCAACACATGAGTACGTAGAACTAGCAATGCCTCTAAAAGTGAGCATAGATGTTGGGTGATACGCCCCATGTGTATCTTTGCTCTGAAGTATTGTGCACTTAAATGGGGTACTGTATAACTGTGCCCTGTCTTTCAGTCTTACCCTCAAGCCTGATACAGTTATAATTGTTCTGGTTAATGATGAGGAATTCTTTCATTAATCTGTTGATTAATTGAAAGGACAGATTAACCCCAAACCTCTGTATTTTTTTGAGTAAAGTTCATGATTTAATGTGAACAGTTGTAAATTGAGAAGTTTCATAGATGAGATTCCAGTGCCCGGCACATGTTATACCATACCCCAATCAGTGCATCAACGCTGTACCATGTACAGTGCAATGCACTAACACTGCATGAAATGTATAGTGCTCGTGCACTCGTGTGCGTACAATGCTGTTGTTGGTAGTGACACACGGTGGTCATGGTCTGTACCAGTGTCCGCCGTGGCGTCTTGTTAACACGATCCTCTGCTGTTGCATTTGAGAATCATTAATTTACGTGTGTCTTTTACTTACTTGCTTGTCTTTTGCATGTGCAACTTGTGTCTAGCTCAGTAGTAACACCATTAAAAGCATGACGCTGCAGTGATTGGTAATGCATCTTAACACGATCGTGTCCGTTGTATTCACCGTGGTAACGTCGAGATCATGACGTGTTCACAGACTAAGATTGACCTGTGTGGTGCATGTCGTGTCGTGTGGAGTGACTAACATCCGCGTGTCTTTTATTTGTCTTTCAGAGGTGCTCTTCTTTCCAGTTATAGTCGCGACTACACTGCGGCCGTCGCCGCGGCAGCAGCTGACCCATATCTCGGACACAGTATAGGCCCTGTGCCAGGCTACGCGGTGGGTAACAGTCATGTCCTCGGGTGGTCGATAAGTTCACAAAACGTGAAATATTTAGTAAATTATTTACCTCTTAAAAACCTTTTTCAACTTCTCCGTATCTTTCGGCTGCCTCTCAAGCCTTTTTCAACATAAATAACATGAAATAAGAAACCGTATCACTACATTTGAAGATGTAAAATATTATTTACGTACATGTCGGCAGTGGTTATGTTGACTTGTTGATGCCATGTTTAATGTTGAAAATAAATCGCAACAGTGGCGCCACCTAACATAACAAATGTGCTAATGCAAATTGATGCTTATGTGGGCATCAGGACCGGGGGCCACTTCACTAAGATAAAAGAGGCATTATGCAAAATTCATCATTAAACACAATTTGTTGTTAATTTAAATGAGTTTCCGAAACGCAAATACCCGTTGCCGTATTGCAGAGGACACCATTTTCATGACCCACCAGTGACACTGTCCACTGGCGTGTCATTGTGTTGACAGTTTCCAGGTGTTCAAGATCACTGTTAAAGACCAAGGATCTTAAAGTGCAAATTCGGGTTAAAGAGCTCTTAGCAACGTTAGTGAAATGGTTCCCAGGAGGAGGATGGGCAGTATCATGTCTGTTGATACTTTTTGGCAACATTACGTCAACTAGCATTGTGTCAGTTAAACGAATAGGTCTACTAGAGATGAACTGTGTTTGACACAGGACATGATTTTAATACGTGTGGGGAGACAACACTACTGGTGCCACCTAGTGAGCTAAACATTAACTAGTATGTTGGCTTGTTTACAGGCATCCATGTACCGAGGGGCGTTCCAGCGGTTTGCACCCTACTAACAGGGACCGTGTGGAACTCTGGGAGGACAAGCCAGGATGAGAGCAGCAAGTGACGATGATGTTGCTGCCACCTGGTGTCAGTCAGACGTACCTAACGACACTGCTATGACATTGCAAACACTTGAACGAAGCAGGAGCCAATGGAAATACTCAAGCAATATAAGTGACGAGTATATCATTCAGAGGTCACCGGGCAGCGCCAGAGAGAGGCTAGCCGTGACCACACCGAGGCTAACGTTTGGTTCTTCTCGCAATGTTCTGTTCTTGTTTATTTCCCTGCCGTGGCTCTGCAGCAGGCCACTAATATTGGCACTCGCACCAACATGTGTCCACTTGATTTGTGAATGGTCATGTTGGACATTGGGCATTTCTAAGTCTGTTCTGATTTCACTGTTCACTTGAAGCAGCATCTCTCTCTAGTCGGTGGCTCGGTGAGCTGGGATTCAAGGAGAGGCCAGCCGTGCATGGCGTCATGCGCAGGCATTTACACACATAGCTCTAGGATCCTGATTTTACGGTGCTCATGGTATTTCCGAATACCACTTTGTGATGTGCAATGATATTTTGTGGAGAACTAGTGTGAGGAGTGCGGACACAGAATATGTAAATATAGCCATGTTTGGAGTGTTGCTCTTGCCTTGTAATGAGCTGGCCGGGCGGGGCCTCCAGACGCATTAGTTTATGTATGTATTGTAGCCGTTGCCATGGTTACTGAGCCAGGAAGTCATCTTCCCTGGAAAACTGTTCACATGTGATGCTGTAGTAATATATATACATATACTGTAGCAGTTATTAGGTAGAAACTGCCAGATTTCACATCTACTTACAGGAAGTAGTGGAATCACCTGGAAACCTTTGCTGTATGTACCCTTTGGCGGCCATCATAAGTTTTTAGTGGATTCATGCAGGCACTCCTAGTTGGGGTTTAATACATTTTGTTTGAAGGAAATGCAATTGTGGAAGATTTGTTTGCCCAACGAAAAGAAATGTTTTGCTTGGAATGGTTGATTCTATTTGAAGTTTGGTTTCCACGTCATAATTCAAAGCGGTTCCTATTTTGAGATAGTGAGTGGCAGATGATTAGTTCCAACTTTTGTGCACAAGCAGAAATATTTACATTTACCTGCAATTTCTTACCGAGTTGTGTTCATTGGTTTTTATTTAATTATTGGCTATGACTAAGAAACCTTATGTTCGGCAGCTTTATGTAATCTTCACTACGTAATCATCATAACTGTTGGTATAACAACGTTCAAGCTGAATGTTTTACAGCATGATTCAGTTACAGGAGTGAGAGAAACTTCGGTGAATTAATTGTGGACACTCAATGCACAGTAGAGAACATTTGCTGACAGAAATTGTGTTGCATTCTACATTATTGGTTTATCAGGAGTACGCAGATAATGATAGTTTTATCTACCGTCACTTTTACCACACATACAGAAGAAGATTGTGCCACATTTTATGGTAGGGTGTATTGTGAGGGGTTGACTAAAAGTTACTGTGAACAGTCACTGGATAAGATCTGCTACTGCGCAATGTCTGAAGTTGTATACATGTTATGTTTACAGTCCGTTTAAGATGTATTTAGTGTAGAACTTGGTAATGCAAACATGTAGTATACACACACTATACATATTTATGTATTCCAAAGACGTAGTCATTACGATGTTATGAATCATGTTGATATGTACGCCTGTGTAGTTTGTAGTATGTTTACTTGTGACGTTGGTGACAGGAACAAGACTGTGTGTTGGTTGCTTCGGCAGAACCAGTCGTCTGAGTGAGGATCGTATAGTGGCTATTAAGATGGTTCTAATCAGTATTAGCCAGCCACAGCCAGAGCGTCCGAACAACTTTGGTCTGTTCGCTTCAACCAGGTGATGGATGGTCGATAGAGAGGGGAGCGGTACAATATTGTTGTCGTCACTACGTGTGGTGGTTCTTCCGGGCCGGGATGTTCTGTTACATGGTTGCAAGACTTGTGAAGGCTAAAATGGCTGTGACGTTGTCGGCCGGATGTATGTTTGTTCAGTAGTGTACAGTGATAGCATATTACCAGTCCACAACAGCAATTACATTGACTTCTGTTCCACTGTAGTCACTCGGTTTCCGACTGAAAATGTTGCATCATAGTAGTCAAAAACGTGTATCGATAAACGTTTTGCCTGTAACTGCCACTTGTCCTCATTTAGTGCTGTGACATCTTTTTGGATAGCTTTGTATATTCGGTGCTGTAAAAACGTCTCAACTCAAAATCTAGTGAGAATATCTGGATATTTAAATGATCTGATGATAATCAACCATGTTCCATTGTCAATTGTCCTTGTTGTAGATGAAAACTAGTCAGTTTTTATATAATATTTATATTGTACCTATCTATTATTATGTATGGTTTAAGCGTATTTATTTACACACCTGGAGAGTTGGCAATCTGAGAGAGGGACGACCCACACCTGGTCAGTAGACAGGGGTCTGAACTCGCAACGTCACCGTGTGAAAAGGAAATCAAACGTTTGTGTTATATAAGGTACAGTCAGTCGCAATGAGTCTGATTTGAAGTCACATTTCACTTAATGGAATGAGAAAAACATAATGCTTACATGTTTGGTTATGTCTGCACGTTGCTGCATTTTCCGCAATAAACAGATATGAAGCAAGCGTCTTTGTTGTTTACAGCTACTTTGAGGCAATTTCTGAGTGGTACTTCAAACAAATCATGATGTAGTAAAAATACAAGACTGATGTTAAAACATTGTTGCTTTTATAAATGCTGTCCTCAACACACTTTTACAAAACGAAAAGACCTGACTCCTTCTTGAATTAAGAGACGGGACTTTTTAAAAACTTCCCAATATGTGGACTTTTTACTTGATTGCGATCTGTTTCACCTCCAAACAATATTATGCTTCGAGGATAAATCGGCAGTGGATGTGACAAAAAACTGATCATCACATTTGCTCGAATCCCTTCATCCGTGACCATTAAAACATTTGCTCGAATCCCTTCATCCGTGACCACTAAACATTGGCTTGAAACTGTTCCTCCGTGACCACAAAAACATTTGCTTGAATCCCTTCATCCATGACCACAAAAACATTTACTTGAATTCCTTCATCCGTGACCACTAAAACACTTGCTTGAATCCCTTCATCCGTGACCACAAAAACATTTGCTTGAATCCCTTCATCCATGACCACAAAAACATTTACTTGAATTCCTTCCTCCATGACCACTAAAACACTTTCTTGAATCCCTTCATCCGTGACCACAAAACATTTGCTTGAATCCCTTCCTCCATGACCACTAAAACATTTACTCGAATCCCTTCATCCGTGACCACTAAAACATTTACTCGAATCCCTTCATCCGTGACCACTAAAACATTTGCTTGAATCCCTTCATCCGTGACCACAAAAACATTTGCTTGAATCCCTTCATCTGTGACCACTAAAACACTTGAATCCCTTCATCCGTGACCACTAAAACACTTGCTTGAATCCCGTCATCCGTGACCAAAAACAACACTTGCTTGAATCCCTTCATCCATGACCACAAAAACATTTGCTTGAATCCCTTCATCCGTGACCACTAAAACACTTGCTTGAATCCCGTCATCCATGACCACAAAAAACATTTGCTTGAATCCCTTCATCCGTGACCACTAAAACACTTGCTCGAATCCCTTCCTCCGTGACCACTAAAACACTTGCTTGAATCCCGTCATCCGTGACTACTAAAACATTTGCTCGCATCCCTTCATCCGTGACCACTAAAACATTTGTTCAAATCCCTTCATCCGTGACCACAAAAACATTTGCTTCAATCCCTTCATCCGTGACCACTAAAACACTTGCTCGAATCCCTTCATCCATGACCACTAAGACACTTGCTCGAATCCCTTCATCTGTGATCCCTAAAATACTTGCTCAAATCCCTTCATCCGTGACCACTAAAACATTTACTCAAATCCCTTCATCCGTGACCACTAAAACATTTGCTCACATCCCTTCATCCGTGACCACAAAAACATTTGCTTGAATCCTTTCATCCGTGACCCCTAAAACATTTGCTCAAATCCCTTCATCCATGACCACTAATACATTTGCTCGAATCCCTTCATCTGTAATCACTAGAACAAACTGTTGTGGATGGTGTAGATGAGAATGTGGACAAAACAACAGATCAACTATTAAGTTCCCAAGATTTGCTTATTCATCTAAGAAATCATCTACACAAGACAAACTTGATACATACATGTACAGTGTAAATACATTAAATAATTTCATCTTGGAATCCAGTGTCATTCAACTATCAAAATAACAATACAGGCACCATATTAAATATAACGTGCAGTGTATATATATATATATATGTGTGTGTGTATATATATATATATGTGTGTGTGTATATATATATACATATATATATACACACATATATATTATGTGGAAAACAATGTCAACTCCATATTACAAATTTTACAAAAGTTCACGTTTAATAAAACCGATGTTGTTTCCCCCCCACCTGTGAATGTATGTTGGCATTTTCGAGGGTTAATAAAATGGTTTAAACCTTTGTGTGTCACAATATATATTAGATATAACGTGCAGTGTAAATATGCATATCTGGAAAGCAATGTCAACACCTTATTACAAAATCGTGTTACACAGTTTACATGTTCTCGCCATGTTCTATGGACACTACGCACAGATCCTGCAAGTATTCCTACCAACAGATGTCTCGCTCTTGGCTAGAGGGTTTTGAGAAACTGTAACAAACATTTGTTGATGGTAGCAGCATTTCTTCCTATTTCTCTTGTCTTCTGGGAAGTGTCAAATGTCAAAACAGTCCATGTTACCTTCCAACCTCCTCATGTGTGCCTGGGGTACTTCCCTGCGTGTGCCTGGCGTACTTCCTCGTGTGTGCCTGGGGTACTTCCTTGTGTGTGCCTGGGGTACTTCCTTGTGTGTGTGCCTGGCATACTTCCTTGTGTGTGCCTGGGGTACTTCCTTGTGTGTGTGTGCCTGAGGTACTTCCTTGTGTGTGCCTGGGGTACTTCCTTGCATGTGCCTGGGGTACTTCCTCGCATGTGCCTGGGGTACTTCCTCGCGTGTGCCTGGGATACTTCCTCGTGTGTGCCTGGGGTACTTCCTCGCATGTGCCTGGGGTACTTCCTCGTGTGTGCATGGGGTGCTTCCTTGTGTGTGCATGGCGTACTTCCTCATGGCACAGGACAGTATTTGCAAGGCAGGCAGATTAGTCAATACTTCAGGTTCCAGCAGCAGAATGTCTCAAACGAATTACCAGGTACACACCATCTCTAATTTATTTCTGCGTCATGCATGTGAAAATTTGAATATTTGCAAGTGAATCAATTGTAAGGTTTGCTGCAAGTATCAGGTTATTTTCATCTATAACTTGTTAAATTACAACATGTGATATGAGGCGGTACCAGGTGGTACCAGGCGGTACTGTCACATTATACACTTGTATGAGCATGTTACTTGAAGTAATAAATATGATAAAAGTACTAGGATTCTTTAAAAGATAAAGATTAGGAAGTGAGTCAACAGTGTCAATATTTTTAAATACCTGTGCAAATCAATTTCTTGAGATCTGACCTACCCAAAGAATTCAAGTTTATGGACAATGTATATCTTAAGCACACACATTTTAAATCATTCCATTCAATCCAAAACATTATGATAATACCATAATGGTTTATTCAAGCCAGCAAGAAATTGTTTCATTTAATAAAAAAGATGATGTTATTTCCCTCCTGTGAATGTATGTTGGAATTTTTTGAGTTTGGTAAAATGGTTAAACCATTGTGTGTCACAACTAATTAAGATATGTGTGTGCACCGGTAACTATGTACTTGAAGCTGCTGCCCACAGTGTAGGTGATCCTACTCGTCGATTGGCTGAGGAAGAAACAAAAGTTATATCAGTGGAGCAAGATGGACTCATTAGACAACATGTACAGGTGTATTACATCAGTACCAACGTACACTTAGAAATAAAAAGAACTAAAATTTTTTTTTCTTTTCCAAACACGAAAAGGATTAATCTCAGTTGTAGTTACCAGATACACAGCTGGTAATTCTGACTGAGTTGAGAAATAGCATGAGTAACATACTGGGGTAGATATTTTTGACAAACTGAGAAAGAATGATGTTACATAGCATAATATATACATTTTGTATAGGTATATTTATCCTAGACACTTCCAGTTTCTGTTAGTTAATTATGAAACAACAGTTAGACATATTTCACAATCCAACTTATGTGGCTGAAAAGCTTTTGGAACATTCACTGTCGCTTCTTTAGCAACTGTATGAGTTGCCCTATGTGATAGTCGTCATCTTCCATTTACTATATAAACCTCAACATAATTCAGGACTAACTTAGGCACATCGCAAAATGAAAAATATTGGTGATATTAAAACAAATAAATTAAATGAACATTGATTTTAACTTATTATATGTTTACTCAGTGAATAATAATAGTTATTAGATAATTTCTGTGCATAAATCCTTAGAAATCAAGCTCAGAAGTGCAGCAATAAAAAAGTAAATAGAATCATGAAAAACTCCAGCTCTTCAGCCATGAAAATAGGATTCAACAAGTCATCTAAATGTTGATTTGTCAAAGTACCTGTTGCTGCACGTGTGAGTACTTGATGTGGTCGTCACTGTGTCTTGTCCTACAGTCCCACTCCACCAAGAAAAACGACAGAGTCGCCAGCACAACTCCACAGGCCAGGATCAACAGCTGCCAGTGCAGCAGCAGATGGGGGCTGTAGAAAAACCCTGCTGTGGCTGCCAGTGACTGAAACAGGCAACCAGAGATTGTTGTAATGACTGAAACAGTCAAATATAGATTGTTGTAAACTGTCCTGTAGTACCAGCGACTACACCAGGCAGGCAGGGAGTGGCCAGTCTCTGAAAGGAAGCCACCTTTAGTAACTTTGAATAGAAAACTTCACCATGTTTATTTGGGCTTGTTAGCAGTAAACATTGTTGACCACATTCACCTTAGCAAATTTTTTTGTTTTTAATTTGATCTACTTTTGCAACATTTGTAACTGGTGTATATTAAAAAGGGCATTTTTTTTAATGATAATATATATATATATATATATATATATATATATATATATATACAAAAATTATATATATATATATATATATATATATATATATATAATATATAATATATATATATATATATATATATACATAATTACATATTCAGATTCACAAAATAGCAACTTATGCTAGTGAAACAACTAGATCACTCAGGTCAGCCTAAACAGTTTCATAACTGATTTGAATTTTTTTTCATTCATGTTTGCAGAGACATTCCATACAATAACTAACCCTGGTATTGCATATAAAAGATGATAAGTACTACATCAATTCAACTTTCTCAAAATTAATAACATGAATTTTATGTTCCGTGTTATGAGAAGGTTTTGTTCCTAAAACTATTTTGACAGGAAAAAGATTAACAGACCTGGCGACCATTTCACTAAGATAAAGATCTCTTATGCAAATTTCATCATATACAAAATCCGTTGTTAAATTAAATTAATGCTTTTAAAAATTCCAATATCCATTGCCATGTCACATAGGACACTAGTTTCCAGACACACCAGTGCTAATGCCCAATTGTGGTGACCGTTTTCAAGTATTCAAGATCACTATTAAAGATTAAAATTGATCTTAGGGTGCAAAACTGGGTTTACGAGCTCTTAAGATTAGTGAGATGGTTTCCAGAACTCACCTGTACAAACTTGAAGAGAGCAAAGGCAGGGGCGCTGTCTTCAGAGTACACGTCTCCCAGGATAGAGTACAGCTGAAACACAAACATAAGTAAATTTAAGGGCAACAGTGAATCAAAGCTACTCAGTTCGGTTACCCTACAAATGTCAGTATTCTGAAAGCTGTAAATAGCTAGACATCATAAACTGACAGTGGCGCCCCATAGTGGCCTGTTCCTCCATATATCAAGTGTTTGTTTTAGGAATCGCCTTCCAGCATTAACTCATTCAGTTTACGTGTTGGTCAGCTTAAAGGGCCCGACTGGACCACGGTCATCAGTAGCCCAACATGTGTAGGTTGTTGAGTGCTGTGACCTGTAGTTTACTGGTTTAAGTGTAGTTTAGAGTGTCCAGACAAAATGGCTGTTAAAGGAGGTGGTAATTGGAACATATTCGTGTAGTGGTGAGTCCAGTATATGTTAGCGATAACTAGTGTGTCTGAATAACAGATCACAGTTAAAAGTCATCACATATGCTTTTGATTATATCCACATCAAGACCTTAGGATGTAAAATCTACATGTCTGCATTCCTCTAGGTCTACAAGATGGCCGCTCTTGCTACTCAAAGGGAGGCTGGCGACTCCTGTGCCCAGAATTGGCCAAGCAGTTTGTTGTAACAGGAAGTCTGCTGTCTAGAACGTGGGAAAGTTAAGTATCAGAGGGTATTGCAATTAACTCTGCTTGCCTTGCCATTATTGCCAGTCAATTTTGTTTCGACACTATGTTTTACACGTGAACACGTTGCAGGTGGAATCTTTCCAATTGCGAACATTGTTCTGAACTTAATAAAGTAACTAAACACAAATTGTCAGGCAGCAAACCTTCAACATGCATTTTGTGGTCATAAGAACTTAATATTAAATGAAAAGAAATGAAACCCAGGAGCTGGGACCCTCGCTTTTATGTACAAGTGATTTCTATGATAACAGATTTAACAGAATACTAGAGAAAGTGAAAGCAGATCGTGGAAAAGTGAAGTGGTTTGTATGCCACAAGAGACACGATGAAGTGGGAGAAATGTTTCATCAGAGGACATCCAGCAAAACACGACACTCCAGGATACAACAATTCTGCTGATTTTGTGGTTACCGTAATTGTCAGAAGTTTCAGAACTAAAAAACATACCTGTGTATTGAAGCTGCTATCTCCAAGGCCAAGTAGGAAGGCACATATTACTGCTACATACTTTCTGCAAGTAGAAATGCAAGTATATTGTACTACTTCCTGCCAACAAAACACAAAGATCAATTACACCTGGTTTGGCTACATAATAATGTGGTAGCAACTGAACATTCATATTTATTCTGTCATTTTTTATTATTCTTTGGAACAGATTACAATGAGTCATCAACGTTAAAATACAGATCAATGGTAGAGTAAAACCACGGACGGTAATATAAATGTGTTCACAAGGGGAAGCATTGAGAGAGTGTTTGCACATAACAGATTTCATACTAGACCGGAAAATTATTTTGTCTTAACTGTCTAAAGATGAATTTACCTGAAGTATAGACTTTCACCTGCTAGTAGGACGGCTTTATCTGTTCGTTTCTGTGGCCTGTAATTCCCCTCAACTTCAATTATTGCTGCCACTGTTTGTTTGTGTTCCATAATTGGTGTTATACATGTCTCCACATATGTGATGACATTACCTGGGACATGAGTCTATCACCTTATCTTGTCCTTCCTATTTGTTCCCTGTGGTACAGGCATGATGGTCAGGCCTGTACTACCATAGGGCTGTCTCTGCCCCCCCCAGTCTCCTGTCACTAGCCCTGTTTGTCCCATGTTAACTTTCCCTGATGTTCTCAATGCCTTCTTCTGAAGAATCACCCCATCCAGCACCTTTCATGTTTCTCCACCTTGGCTCACTTTTACTCTACATAACTTAATCTTTTGATATATGAAGACATGCCTTACAGCGAGGGTGGCAGCTGATAGATTTTAATATTACATTCTTATAATGACAACATGCATGTTGGAGGTCTACAGCCTCCCAATGTATGTCTAGTTACTTTATTAAGCTCGGAACAGTGTTTGCAATTTGAAAGATTCCACCTGCACCAAAACACCAGTTTCAAAACAAAATCGATTGGCAATAAGGCCGAGGTGAGCAGAGTTAACCCCAATACCCTTTGATGTTTAAGTTTCCCACATTCTAGACAGCACACTTTCCATTACAGATTACTGCTCAGCCAATTTTGGGCAGAGGACCTGCACCCTGACCTCCCTTTAAACAAGACTCACTCACTCTGTGAAGAAGTATGGCCCTGGTCCATGTGATGTCTGAAACGGAGTTTTCGCCGGCAGATTGAGGAAGATGAGATAGAAGCTGGCAAGATGCACGAGGAAGCCAAGAAGTATGATCGGATCCCGGCCATGCTTGTTTGTCTTTGACCCCAGTATCCCAAAGAGGGCGCCACCTACAGGTGTAATTGAAATTATGTTCCGGATATGTGTCACAAATTTATAAAGTCGACAATCCGTAAATAAACCGAAATATATTCTTTTCCAGAGCGGACCTGAAGTAAAACCAGTGCCTACTTTGTTAAGACGACTTAACAGGATACAGAGTCAAAGAGTTTATCATCACTTAGGTGATACAGCCAATCTACAGTTATTTCCAGAACAGTAAAGAAAAGTAGTGCCACTAATATGGTCATGCTGTCATTTAGGTCAGTGTCACCAACCACAGATGTTCCCTTATTTTATTATATTTTATTGTGTCTATATCCTTGACAATTCACGCACCCAGGTGCAACAAACAAATTCATTTGGCGTAATCAAAAACGGGGCGAGGCAACATTCATCACTGAAGCTGGAACCGCCAAAAAAAATTATGGTGGAAAGCAATTTCAAATAAATATGTTGCAAGGGTCCTAGAGAAATCAGAGACATGTAGCAGACTAAGTAAGTATGTTGATTATTGAGTAGAAAGAGTAAGGTGTGTAAGAGTCTTGTCTTGTCGTTGATGTTTTGTACTAATAACAATTAGATCAGTTTTATCAACTGTAAGCTTCAATTTACTACATTCCATCCACGACAAGATGTCAGTGAGGCTATCAATTAAAGTTGACATAGATGTTTGTGTATCCATTGGTTGGAGTGATTATGTAAAATTGTGACAGTTATAGCAATATTATACTATATAAGAACTACAGCTAAAGATTGGTTCAAAAACTGAAATTCTGAAGCAAAGACTGGCATGTCTAACACACTACGTATTATTCCAAAACACCTGCCCACATCATAAGCCTGACATGGCGTGTTAGCAGCACCTACCCAGGACTTCTCCAATTCCTATGAAGATGCCACACAGGCCTATGAGACTTTTGTTGTCTGGCTGAAAATATAACGTGTTGCCGACACACGTTCCATAGACTCCGCTGAAGAACGTTAGCTCGAGACCTTGAACAGGAGACAATGGCTATGAACATAAGTAACAAGTAACAGTGATACACACTGAGGGCAATGGAAAGGTAGAGGGACAGGGAGAGGGATATAGAGGGAGAGTGAGGCATATAAAGGGAGAGGGTTATATAGAGAGAGGGAGGGATATAGAGGGAGAGAGGGTGATAGAGTGATACCATGGCTTATATCAAATACAACTGAAATATCTAGCTCTGTTACATGCAATTCACTGACACAGTCAACTAGCTACTTCAAGATATGTTTTGCATCACTAAAACCCTGACTGACAAATCCATCTTCTGTGGTCATAGTCATAATATGGTGTTTTAATATGGTGTGTGGTGTCTTTTTGCCGGAATCACTATTATATCGCAAGACAGATTTTTCCAAAACCCCAGAAAAAGCAAATGTGATAATTAGAACCAATACATACATGTAGAACTGTTACATAAACTGTGTTAGATAACCTTCAATTGTTCCATGTGTGAAGCACCTACCTGTGTATGCAAATGTTACATAAACTGTGTTAGATAACCTTCAACTGGTCCAGGTGTGAGGCACCTACCTGTGTATGCAAATGTTACATAAACTGTGTTAGATAACCTTCAACTGGTCCAGGTGTGAAGCACCTACCTGTGTATGCAAATGTTACATAAACTGTGTTAGATAACTTTCACCTGTTCCAGGTGTGAAGCAAATGTTACATAAACTGTGTTAGATAACCTTCACCTGTTCCAGGTGTGAAGCACCTACCTGTGTATGCAAATGTTACATAAACTGTGTTAGATAACCTTCACCTGTTCCAGGTGTGAAGCACCTACCTGTGTATGCAAATGTTACATAAACTGTGTTAGATAACCTTCACCTGGTTCAGGTGTGAAGCACCTACCTGTGTATGCAAATGTTACATAAACTGTGTTAGATAACCTTCACCTGGTTCAGGTGTGAAGCACCTACCTGTGTATGCAAATGTTACATAAACTGTGTTAGATAACCTTCACCTGGTTCAGGTGTGAAGCACCTACCTGTGTATGCAAATGTTACATAAACTGTGTTAGATAACCTTCACCTGTTCCAAGTGTGAAGCACCTACCTGTATATGCAAATGTTACATAAACTGTGTTAGATAACCTTCACCTGGTTCAGGTGTGAAGCACCTACCTGTGTATGCAAATGTTACACAAACTGTGTTAGATAACCTTCACCTGTTCCAGGTGTGAAGCACCTACCTGTGTATGCAAATGTTACATAAACTGTGTTAGATAACCTTCACCTGGGCCAGGTGTGAAGCACCTACCTGTGTATGCAAATGTTACATAAACTGTGTTAGATAACCTTCACCTGGTTCAGGTGTGAAATACCTACCTGTGTATGCAAATGTTACATAAACTGTGTTAGATAACCTTCACCTGGTTCAGGTGTGAAGCACCTACCTGTGTATGCAAATGTTACACACAGCAGTATCATATTCCTGGTCATCAGCAACTGAAACGACTTCTCTGAAATAAAACAAAATAATTTTTTACATAAATTAACTATAGGGTACATATGCTGGTTACTGGACAGTCCATATATCAGATACATGTATTAAAATAAAAAATAGTATAATTATGAATGGAGCCAACTAATATAAAACTCGCCAGTCGGAATGTAACATGGCGGTGCCCAGTGGTCAATGATATCCAAGTTTGAAAACATTTAAAATATACCATGGCTCTGTGCTCAGCAAACAATGGGTTACTCAAGTGTTTCAGCCCCTATTTAACATATCTTCATTGTTAAATGAAAAACTACGTTCATAATATGTACATTACCAACGTTACAGAAGGACAACTTACTGAGAGCTTCAAGGGGTCCGTCTGGCCTCTCTACACTGAAGAAAATACACCAACATTAAAACAATCCAATAAGTACCCAGCCAATCCCACAGTTATTTTGTGCTGCTGTCAAACCTTATGCTTACACTGTTAAGAACAAATTTATCTGAAATGGTTGCACATTTTTTACTCTCATTTATCCAGGGAATCCAAAAAGTGGTTGTAAAGGTTTTGGAGAAATTCTGCATTTTTAAGTCAGTTGGATTCCAGAAAGAATGTTAACTTCTTGTCACACACATGCATATAATAAACACAAATAATTAGCATTTCAATAAAATGTACCCAATAATGAACATTGCATATTATTAATCATACCACACTGTGAACATAAAAACCTATTTCACATTAAGATTCAGAGAGATTATTACCAAGAAACATTAAAAATGGACATGGAATTTGTTGATGTTGTGGCGTTAATATACATACAATATGCACATACACATTTTCCTATCGCCCACTGTGCAAACAACATTATAAAAGTTAGCTATGCAATGTATAAATTTAGGAACCAACTGAAAACACACTGTAGGAAAACATAAACAGTTCAACTTGGTAATATCGTATCAATATCTTCTGAGCATTATCTTAAGAGGTTTAAAAAAATATATATATAAAAGGTATCGTAGACCTTACGAGACACTCATGACTGGATGAGTCAGACTGAGATTACCTTCCAGGTTCTGACGTTCTCGGTGGGGGTTTTCTCAAGAATAACAATGACAGTGTCCCCAACAGTACAGCAGCTGTCAACACTGTAAATAATGTTGTTCGAGACTGGCTTGTAATGTTCATTTCCCCCTTGAATGCAAAGTACACGTAGAGGTTGCCAACTAGCATACTGCAAACAAGAAGCCACTATTAAGTGTCATTGCACAGGGAGTAAATAGTAACGTCTAAATTATAAAGTCTGATAGGTAAACTGACAGGTAGACACACACAGACACAACCAGACATAATATATATATATATATATATATATATATATATATATATATATATATATGTACGTAGTACGTACGTACGTCGACAATGACGTCGACCTATATATATATATATATATATATATCAGTACGTATGTACGTATATATATATATATATACGTACGTACGTATGTACGTACGTACATATATATATATATATATATATATATATATACATACGTACGTATGCGTACATATATACGTACGATACGTACGTACGTATGTACGTATACATACAATCATACATACGAACATACATGTGACCTTTATTGTATATAATATATATATATATTATATATAATATATATATATATATATATATATATATATATATATATATATATATATACCATACATACATAGACACAACACACACATGTTAGGAATATGACCTGCAGGAAATTGCGTAAGCATACACATGAACAGGTGGATCACCTGACCACCTGACCGACTGACCACCTGACTGACTGACAACCTGACGGACTGACCACCTGACTGACTGACTAACTGACTGAGTGCCAATGAATGTGTATTAGGGTAAATCTGGTGGTGCCCACTGTCCACTAACAGAGAGGTCACTCACCTGCACTGAAGTAGGGCCCAGAAGATGCCACTGTTGCGCCCCATGGTTGTCTTGTCAGAGTTGAGGGTCAGAAAATTGCCTTGCCCAATCCAAATCACTGAAACAATGCACCCCAAGTGAGTGGTTAAACAGTGGTGTGCAAATGAAATGGAACATATTTAATCTATTGTTATCACAAGCAGAAATTGACATAGAATAAACTTGCTGAATACCTATCAGTCTGTCCCTTGTGAGACTCATTGTTTTCAGACTTTACGTCTTTCATATCCAGTTTGTACTTTTAGCATGACATCAAACATATATTTCATATTATTATGGTTATAAATTATTACGTAATTATTACAAATTTACTAAAATATATTTTACAACAGTCAACATTTTAAATTCTCTCTGTCCATCCATCTGTCTGTCTCCGTCTGTCTGTCTGTCTGTCCATCCATCCATCCAACAATTCATAAAAGTATTGCACCTTTGATAGGTTTCCTTGCAATTTTACATTAAATGACATTCGTGCAAAATGCTATTAAAAACGTGTGAAAATTTATGCCAGATGGAGAGATTGACTGTACCTCCAGCGCCAAGGCCAACTAACACAGAGCCCAGGTAGAGAGACCAGGTCATCGGCTTCAGAAACGACGCTATAAACAACCTGTAGGGACACAACCAAGGAAAAACTGTATAAACATAATGATCTAATATAATCACGAATGTAAAATGTCCAACTATTTTAATCACATCTGATGATAACATTCAGGAGAAGGATAATGATATCATTATCATCAATGTAATCGATGTTGATTATGCTGTACAAGCATGATGCTTAGAGAAAAGAATTTTACAAATATGATTATGTTTGCATGTAATTGTATATACAAACATGATTACTTTTGGAATGTAACCCTATTATCTTATTTTTTTACTATCATTTTAATGTATCTTTTGATGATTGTTAATTAATTAAATGACATTTTATAAGGTCAGTTTGATGCAGAGTCAAAATAAGGCTATGTAGTAATTATATGTGGCATAAAATCTGTTGTACAGAGAGGATTGATTTGTTGTGTCAGTGAAAACTGACGTACGAGTAAAGTAACGCGCCCATGAACATGGCTCCTCGTGCCCCGCAGACTGCGACGATAGACGGCCCTGCCCAGTTGGCAACTGAGAACACACCATAGATGATAGCCAGGCTGAAAACACAATCATACCACCATACATGTTTGTTATTTGTTGCTTCTTTGTGATTTATTTACATTAACAAAATTTGTGTACACAAGTGTTATGCTGCCAAATCTTATCATATGACAGTTATATCATCTGCTAAAGTTATTTTTTTAGTGTATTGTTATTCAAGAAATAATGTTTACTAATTCAGAGTACGAAAGGCACAGACATAAAGTCTGCGCATGCATATTAACTATAAAATCATGTTATAATAATAGGCAGAAAATATGTCTAATATAGAATATAAACTAATGAACTAGTGTTACAAAGCAGTGTACTAATTATCAATGTTATATATGTCTGATGACTGATCCAGTATACACAGCACACTGATTATAAAAACATTCGCTAGTAACAGATGACGATGGTCACATCATATTTTTAAACGTTGTTCATTAAATCATATTTCAGCTGTCAAGATGCTTGATTAGATCAAATATGTAATACATTTATAATACAGATGTATACAGTTGTGCACCATATATTTTAAAATGTATGTGGACAAGCTGATATATAATTAAGTCAAGTCAAAACTTTTTTCAAACAATTAAAATGCATTATCTGCACAACTAAGCTATAAGATATTTTTATACCAACTCATATTAGCGACTACCTGGTAATTTGAAAGGCTAAACACTGTTCAAGTATAAACACTTATAAATCATATTTCTCCTTAACAAACAAGCATTACTATGACAATGAGCGATCAACTGAAATTCTACGACTGCATTCCTCATTACAGAACAAAAATATTATTGGAAATCATGATTATCAATGTGATTACGGTGAAATATCTAGGTTTATGAAACAGGATTACGCAACACTGTATGGCTTAGTGAATGCATCAGGTTATGCAGATGTATACTTAGTCACTTACTACACTTACCTAGTATAGCCACTCCCAGTAAATGTGCCATTTGATTGTTTTCTTGCATCCCGTAGGATACTTTCCTGCAAACGTAAGAATGAATTACACCTTCAATTCCATGTTTGCTCTCCAGTTAATGGTCAGCTGTGCAAGTGATCAGTTTATACATATATGTAAGAACTTTTTGTATTTGACTGACACTGGTTGGATGAATAGGCTTAACTAATTGTATCCACTACAATCTCTGACAGCATGTGCCATCGATTCATGATACGGCCCGATGTCTAGAGACATAGACTCATGTTTATTTTATAATCTACTAATTTAATAATTTAAGGTATCTGAATCAGAAGTACTCTTGTCAAATCTCATGACAAATTTTATTGCAGTTATTCTATAATAAATATTATTGTAGCTGTGGTAGGGCAAATTTAAATCACAAAAATTATACATACAACAAACGAAGTGTCTACACGTACGTGAGCCGTATCTTTAGACCCGTGTACGTGAGGATACGCGCGTATCCTGTTTTTTTATTCTGTGCAAGCATGCTGCGTCCGTCTCGTTGCATCAGTACGATAGAATTACATGAGGGAGCGATTTATTTCGACATTGTTAGATTTACTAACAGCCATAGGGCTATATATGTCAACTTGCAAAAAAATAACACACACAAAATCTCAAATATATTTAGAACTAAGTGCCAAAAGAGCTTCTGTTCGTACGTACATGCATGCGCAGAAAAAACTTTTATATTTGTTTGCTAAAGATATAGCAAGCACGCACAACAAATTCACCTAGGCCTACTTTTAGATCTGAGTGCTAAAGATATGGCAATAGAGCTTATTTATGTATATAAACATGCATATGCGGGGAAACTCACATACTCTTGGAACTGCATGACAGCTACTAAAGATAAGGCTCACGTATAGAAATCATGCGCATGCGCTTATCGAATGCCGTACCTTAGATAAAGGATGCTAAAAATACAGCTCACGTAACTGAAAATAAAAGCATACGCATGCGCAGTATGAATGCCGTACTTTTAAACTGGCGGCCTAAACATACGGCTCACATACGCGTAGCCACTGCCTACAAAAAATGAATGACAAAAGCCAAAGCCAACACCTTCAAAGGTTTGCAAATCCAAACAACTTTACCAAATTTTGAACTTCGAATCGGTCAATGAGTATTAGAGTAAAGTTAAACAAGCACAGTTCCTTGTTGCTGTCTTCAACACTGACAACAGACATGAGACAGAGGTCAGTCAAATGAAGACAGCAAGAAGCTACTGACATGATTAGGTAGATTGGGTACTAGTAAGTGCTAGGCTATCTGCATCTGTAACTGGCAAAATGTCCTAGGGACAAATCAAACCAGTGCGCATGGTGGGTCGTCTGACTTAATTGTTAAAATGTTGGACCAAGTTATTCTGAAATGAGTTTAGTGATTCACTTGAGACATTTGGGGGGGAGAGAATTCCATTCTTTAATTGTTGTTGGGAAGAAGCTGTTTCCAAATATGTTCGCAGAGTATCTAATTTGCAAGAACTGACTGTCATGTTTATGTGAGGATCTAGTGTTGTGTTTGGTATAGTGATCTAGCGGGATATCTATAAGGTTATGTTCCATTTTTTATATTATGCTAAGTCTATTCATTTTTCTTCTTGTTTGGAGGGTGTCCCACTGGAGGTCTTTAAGAAGTTGGGTTACTGTTCCTGGTTCTCTAGACTCTAGAATAGTTTTGTGTACAAAGGCCACACTATGAATATCTGGTTCGGAATGGCTACTGTCACCCAGTGTCAGTGTCAGTGTCAGTCACTGACACTGTCCAGTGTCAGTGGTGACAGTCACAGAGTCTAGTGTCAGTGTCAGACTCGGTGTCGGACTCCTATGTTAGCCCCAGAAGGGGCTGTATGGAGTTACGAATGAAGAACGAAGGAGTGACAAAACAAATGCAAATGTGCCATATCATGACTTTATACCTACCTCTGCCATAGAACATGTCATAAAGGCGGTGAAAATAAGCATAAAAGAAAATCCAAGTAATATGACATTGTACAGTCTCCAGTCTCGTCCAGGGTTGTGAGTATTTGCAACCGACCCCGGCGTATCGTCGGATTCACCAGACGTAACTTCACTGTCACCCATTTTGTCCAAAACAAGTCACATGATTTTTCTGAAATCACATTACTTTTGAGTTTGTTATTAAGTACACCAGGCGGCACCACTATTTTGACATAAGGCTGGATATAGACATTGTGTCACCGTTAGATGACAGCACGTGTGAGGGCACAAAGCACAGTTAACAACATGCCCATGGGAAACCATAATGTTGTCAAATAGCCTACCTGACAAAAATCGTAAATTTCTACACAATCACTGTAACCATGTCACTGATATGCTGATCACATTTCGCTGCCCGTCAATATTTACCGAATTAAGCACATTTTTCTGCATCCGCCACGCCGCAGGGTCACGTAAAATTGCTAAAAATCACAACGCTCTATCATGTCACTGATATGCTCATCATATTTTGTCAGAACCACATACCTCTGGCTGTCTTAGCGCTGCCCGTCGATATTTACCAAAACAATCACGTTTTTAACGCCCATTTTATTTTGATTCTGGCTAAATAGATGAGCTAATGTGATGTATTTACACCATTGTCACTAATTCACAATCGACAGTGATACTGTGCTTTAGTTAGTAAAAACTATGGTAGAGCTGCCGGATTGATCGCTGATGGCAGTGATGCAGATCAAAAATATGCTTTCTTCAAATCGTATTTGTGTAGCTTCGGCGTAGGGCCTATTATTTCGCCGAACATTATATTTCCCGTGACCGTTTCTGACTATATTTGGAATATCCATAGTCATATCTCAAAGACCAATATTACAACGCCACGGGTAGCAAAATTATATATTGCACTGGGACCATTACTCTAACGTTATATCGCATATATATACATAATATATATATATATATATATATAACACACACACACACACACACACACACACACACACACACACACACACACACACACACACACACACACACACACACACACACACACACACACACACACACACACACACACACACATTCAAACGCTACACCAGCAAGAAAATCTGTCAATATCCAGGTAAGTCAGAGATTTATTTTTAAATTTGACCTATCACAATCATATGTAATCATGTATGTAGATGCGCTGCATGAATCCAAGTGCCTCGAAAGCAAAACCTGCACCGAGAACGCTGATGATACACGTGTATCGAAGAACAAGCTGACAACTTCATGCGACACACGTTTCGTGGAACGGCATACAGCTGTTGTTACACTACGACGGCTTCTGAGATGTGTGATGGAGGCTCTAAGTGAGATAAAGAGCTGGCAGTCATCAGAAGCGAGGACAACAGGGAACATCTTGGAGAGACATAATATTACTATCGAATCAACGGCTATTATCTGACACTCAACATGGTTATCCGTGATATCGAGCTGCGCTTTGGGTTCACCAGCAACGAGACGCAAACATCAGCTGCCTGAGTCCATGTTTGACGAGCTTCGAAGGAGTTGATGCTAACCAACAGTGAGAACGACTGTAGAGTGTAGTGGACTTGTATGCAGAGCATCTGGTAGATCCAATGACGGCAGTCTAGAGCGAGAGAGAGAGCTATGGCGGAAGAAGTGGGAGAGAGTACCGGCAGACAAACGGCCAACGTTGCATTGTCGGCTCTCGACCATTGAGGCAGTCTGTACCCAAATGTACCAGCACTGCTGGCAACTTTGCCAGTCACAACGGCCGAGGCGGAACGGTTGTTCTCAAAACTAGAGCAAACGCTGGTGACAATCAGATCTACTATGGATGAGAAACGATCGGAGACACTTCTGAGGCTGCAAGTCCACAAAGCCCACACACCTTCCATCGGTCTACACCCTTCCATCGACGCTGTGTTTGACAAGTTTGCTACTACATCAGCTAGCCGTCTCAACTTCGTGTTAATGCTGTCTACATATCATATTTCATTGCGTTATTTCAACCATTCAACACCATCCCAGCTATATTTATGTGTTACAATGTTTTGCGCCCAACTGCACTATTAAAGCAATAAAGACGATGCGGTCGGCATTTAAATGAAGTCTGTGTCGCTCAAGCCAAGAGCACGGAGCAATAACACAGAGCCGCTGAGCTCGCGGCGAACTCAACACTGGCGATATTTGGGTCACAAAATGTCTAAGACGCAATATTTGTAAAGCATATATATTCCTGGTATGATTGAATTAACGCAACACAGTATAATATATATGCAAAGATTCCTTTATCACGGGAAAATCGTGGTATTCCGGATTCTGGACGACTGCCAAAATTCGCCAATCTGCAACCGTTCGAAGGTCTGCCTTCAACGAAAAGCACCGAATTGACGTTTGTTTTCAATAGGCAAAAACAACACTTTTTCAAAGCACGGCTGGTCCTAGTGGCATGTAGTGCTGCGCTAATCATGAAGCACAACGACATGTCTCGTATATGTAACAGTACCAGAATATGAATGTCGCACAGGCCGCTGTACCACAATACAACGGTATATTGATCTTAGGTTTAAATACGCTAGCACGAGTCCAGCCCTGTAAACGGTAGAAGTAGAAAAAAGAGTTTCACCCGGTTCGCTTAGCCTTAGATCAACGACGTCGCCATCTTTCTCACTACGTCGCCTAAATGTTTCGGCAACTACGCAACAGATGGCGCGTCTACCGCGTCGACGTGACGTCACAGTGGGCTTGACGTCTTCCGGGTTGGCGTCATCACAACGCCGCGCCGCTGGACGCTGGCAAAAACGCCAGTTTCTTTAGACAAATCTTGACCGTTTTGCTGTGGGTATTTCGCTTTTGATAGCGACTACACACCTAAGCAAACGGGGTGAATGGAATGCGTGCGTACGTCAAAATTACGACGACTAGTTTCATCGAAATCTGTTGTCGCCGTATGCATCGGAAGATACCTTTTCTTGTTCTTGTTAGGTTAGCCTAGGGAGGACGCAGACGCGTTCCGGGGTCGTCCACCGCCATCCCACCAGGTCGAATGTCGTGAAGACTAGCGACGCCGGACAACAAAACGACAGTGAGTGAAGCTTTGTTTTATCGAGTACTGTCATTTTATTCATCATTATGTGTTGATGTAATTTACAAATTGTTAACCAACCGCCGATGGAATCAGAGATAGTTTGTTGTAGATAGGGGAGACCGGGGTAGTTGTAACAAAACAACACATTTCAGGATTGCGGGTAGGTTTATTAACCGATCGAAACTTTTATTTTGCCAAAGGTTCCCCACATATCTCCCGAAATAATTGGTGCATAATTATATGCCTGGTTTATTACAATGTTGTGGCACAAAGAGTTATATGAGGTGTCCTAACGTGTTAGAAGTTACCCCGGTACGGGACTGGAAACAAACATAACACATTTCCGGATTGCGGGTGAGTTTCTTAACCGGTCGAAACTTTTTTCATGCCAATGGGTCCCCACATCTCTCCCGCAGATAACTGGTAAATAATTAAATTACTGGCTTATTACGTATTTGTAGGATACTGAGTTATATGAGTTGTCATAAAGTGTTATAAGTTACCCCGTTACGGTAGTACCTATTTTCTTTTAAAATGTCGTAACTGTATGGCGTGTCGAATGATACATGTGCTATTACTTACGACATGCTCTCTTCTTGCAGAATAATATGCAATAGCAGTTTTGTCTGCAAGCCCTCTGTTACAACTTACCCGTGTTACAACTAGCCCCGGTCTCCCCTGTACTTGTATGTGTTTCAAAACACTTTCAAATGGACGTTGGTCATAACGTAGTAGCTGTTGGCCATTAAAAAGCAGTCATTTAGCTAGATACTTGATCGTGCTACCTCTCACACTGTGTGATAGATTAGAAGTGATGTAATGAATACGGTTTCGACTTCGAACCATTTCTTTGTAACCTGTTAAGTTGTTGCTTTCGTTTTGCCTGGAGCTTTCTGTTAGTTCTACCCGAAAGTTCTGTACCTGGATTAAGAAGAAAACTAGGTGGATAATGCACAATGAAACAATCATCCCGGTTACATGTGCTCCACGACACCTTCATTGTGTGAGCGAGCGTCTGATGCACAAAGATCACAGATCGAAAATAATCAATTATATACGAGCAATATGAGAGAGTTAACGTTCCGCTGTTCGTCGCACCCACATTTTGTGCAGTAGGGTAACAGTTTGTTGGGTAGTGGCCAAACACACCAAAACACATCATGGTATTGTTTTTGTTGACATCTTTTTTAAAATAAATACGACTATCCCGTTTTACCCGCAAGTTTCCCATTTTACCCTCATATACGGGTAAAATGGGATTTGGCTCAGGGAAATACGGGATGCATATTTAAATGTGACGTGGTTCTACAGATTCAGAATAGTTATTTTAAGTAACTGATGTATTATAACTAGTAAAGTAAAATAAGAATAGCCAAGATATGTGATATGGTAAGGTCCTGTAAGCAAAATGTCATACTTCTTTGTGAATTTGACTGGGCGGATTAATATTCCTGTATAATTATGTAATCCACAGACCTCACATCTTTATGTAACTTAGTGAGCTACTAGTTAAATTAAGCGATCTACAGAAACAGGCATATTGTCAAGGTAAATTGCATTTTTAATATTTTATAAATGAAAAATACAAAAACAAGACGGTATAACATGCACAACTGTTGCAAACCATTGAACATTAAACAGTTCAGTGTCCTATGGACGTTTAGCAAAGGTCACATCTAAAATTGTCAACGTGCATAAATAACCTATGGTGTGTAACCATTATTCACAGACGTTACTTATATGAAACTTCCGTTGTATTGGTCATTAAACAGGTATCATGTCTAGACAAAACGGGATGATCCCATTTTGCCCGCATTAGTATATCCCATTTTGCCCGGAATAGGTATGGTTTAGTCAAACTGTGATACATTAATCATCTCACGAAAAACTATTATACGCTGAAACACTCTTAAAATAATACTATATCCTCACGACATTCGAAGTTGAAATATGACAAATGGTTACTTAGCAAACTTAGATGGATCGTCAAACAAACAATTTAGCAAGGGATCAAAGCTAAGAATTACTGACGATTGTTTCAATCCGCGCGAAGAATTGCATACCAATTGGTTTGTATAATAGTCAGCAGATGCCGCTATGCTAGTTGGAAGCGAAAATACGCTTTGTGGTTGGTAGCACTATTCTTTGCATATTGCGATTTCCCATATTACCTTAGTTCCCGTTTGACCCGGTTTTCCTACATAATATATATATATATATATATATATATATATATATATATATATATATATATATATATATATATATATATATATATATATATATATACATACATATACATACAAATACATAAAGCAGGCGATAACAACTTTCAGCCGCAGCTTCATTCTTGACACATTTCAGCAGAGAGGGCAAACACCTTAACCGGAAAATCTATCGTTTGTTTAGTAATATGAATGTCACTAGAGCGAATGATATTTAGATAGACCTACAGCCAAAAAATAATTTTCTTCACGTGCAGTTGGAACGTTTTATTATTATAAACCAATCAAATAGTCTTATGCGCCATGAACAGTGTGGTCTCTGAATAAGAAGAAGAATATGAATATATGTGTCATATCTGACACAATTTCGGCACTTGTGTAAAATCCTTACCCATATCAATGCTGTCTACATGTCATATTTCATTGCGTTATTTCAATCATTCAACACCATCCCAGCTATATTTATGTGTTACAATGTTTGCGCCCAACTGCACTATTAAAGCAATAAAGACGATGCGGTCGGCATTTAAATGAAGTCTGTGTCGCTCAAGCCAAGAGCACGGAGCAGTAACACAGAGACGCTGAGCTCGCGGCGAACTCAAAACTGGCGATATTTGGGTCACAAAATGTCTAAGACGCAGTATTTGTAAATAATAAATATTCCTGGTATGATGCTGAATGATTGAATTAACGCAACACATTACAACATATGTGCAAATATACCGTTATCACTGGGAAATCGCGGTATTCCGGATTCTGGACGACTGCCAAGAATTTGCTACTCTGCAACCGTTCGAAGGTCGGCCTTCAACGAAAAGCACCATTTGTTTTCAATAGGCAGAAATGACACTTTTTCAATGCATGGCTGGTCCTAGTGATATGTAGTGCTATCACAGGCCGCTGTACAACAATACAACGGTATTGGTGTCGTAGTTTTAAATACGCTGGCACGAGTCCAGCCCTGTAAAGGAAAGAAGTAGAAAGAAAGAGGTTCACCCAGTTCGCTTAGCCTGAGATCAACGGAGTGGCCATCTTTGTCACTACGTCGCCTAAATGCTTCGGCAACTACGCAATAGATGGCGTGTCAGCCGCGTCGACGTGACGTCACAGTGGCCGTGATGTCTTCCGGGATGGCGCCATTACAACGCCGCGCCGCTGGCAAAAACGCTAGTTACTTTAAAGAAATCTTGACCGGTTTGCTGTGGGTATTTCGCTTTTGATAGCGACAACAGACCTAAGGAATGCGCGCGCGCGCGTGCGTGCGTGCGTGCGTGCGTGCGTGCGTGCGTGCGTGCGTGCGTGTGTGTGTTGTAGACAGTTAATGTTTGGATAAGGTGTTTTACCTTACACATTTTTAAATGTTAATATTTTGCTCTTGGTGCATAACATTTAATATATATATATATATATATATATATATATATATATATATATATATATATATATATATATATATATATATATATATATATTTTATTCTCTTACCAGAAATTATTTATTACCACTTTTTCTGTGTTCGTGAAGGTTTTATTTGTAGTGATTATTCCGTGATATTGGGAACAAACGCCTCACCTAGTATCATATCAAGTAAGAACTCGTTTTCCTCTGCGGTTTCAACGGACACGAGGTCTGCACCGTCGCCCAGCCTCTTGCAGTTAGCCCTGCTCTCCGTCCAATTCATAGTTGGTGAACCAGTTTGTAGCACGACTGCTTAGTATTGCCGGATGATATACACCTCATGTTTGCAACAAAACGTAGTTTTAGGAACGTTCCACTGTGTCGGTGGTACATGTTGGACACATTCGTAATGTCCTGCATCTTATGATAGAACGGGCCGCTAATGTAAATGATTTGTTATAAATCTTTGGAATAATGACATCATTGTCATACATCTATCTAACATACCCGGATCAAAGAGTCTGGTGGCACGTGCTTCAAGATGTTTGTCAGTTTGCGTGGCCCGGGGGCAGGTTCATGAAGCCGCTAAGAACGTTCTTCATGCTAAGATTTATTAAGACTTACTATTCGTGTTGTGTACGTTTACAATTTTTTCCGAAACTCTTGACCTGACCACGGAAACCTGCCCTTTCATACGTCATACTCCTACCTACACTGACGATTTGTTTATGTGCCCTACATTTATTAAGTAATAGTAACCAAAAGGCATTGGTCAATATGATTTTTAATTCCATTGTCTTCGGTGAATCAGAATTTTCGAAGAAAACTAACAGCGCCGCACACGCAATGACACATATACGAGCGGACAGCCGCATAATAAGGCCTGTAAGTGGGTCACGATACATGGCGAGACTCCACGCGATTGGAGCTGATTGGGTACTGGACACAAGAATACTATTATAACGACGGATAACAGTTGCAGCTTCCGACTGATAATTACTAGGAATATCAGGTCATAAATATATTGCGTTATACCTTTCTTATCTTAAACGTCCAATTTAATATTGAGTTTACCATTGTCACAGACACATATAATGTTTTTATAGTGATTTACGTAGCGTTGAGAGTATACATGATTTTAGTCTTTTGCGGGATTTGCATTTTACACTGCTGTACGTTGTGGTTTCGATAAGCACTTTTTCTGACAAGTTGTCTAAATGCACATAATCATAACACATGCATACCTTTGCCCTAAACAAGTACTGCGCGAAAAATGGCACTCTTCATTATTAGTCAAGATCGCCAAACACAAGTACTTACCGCTAATGCCATGACAACCACCATAGTAATCGATTAAAATGCATGATTTCCTTAATCATTGTCACCGGCAAAGTGTTACATTGCTTCTGCTTGTAACAATCCTTCGGAGAATGAAATTGAAATATGCTATTTGGGAAACAGTTAGATTATTACAACCAAAAACAAAACAAAGTCGTATATGTTAACACGGAGAATATGGACGTCCTGCCCCCAAGTGTCCAACCTCGTTTTCGAGTGCGAGACTTACATGGCCTATAGACAAGCACGCGCGTGCTAGTAGTTTGGAGAACGAAAACCAATCTACAAAGTGTAGGCTATGTGCTTAGTCCACCATATACTATATACCTTTGTCATTTTCCTTCATCCAGTGTTCGACTGATTCCAACCGACTTTCCATTGCCTGCAGCCGTTCATTAACCGCCTGCAGCGTCTGGAGCGTTTGCTCCAATAGAACCGTCTGGAGACCGCCGTTGTCGTCACTTCTACACTGGTCAGTTGTCGCCTGACCGCGCACACAGTTGACGTCAGATGATAGATAGATGAGCAGACCAATCCAGTGCATTATCTTGGTTGACGTCATTTCTGCAGCTGGAAAATGAAGGTAGTAAGGTTGAATTAAATTTGGCTTAGGTATTTCATAGGTTGTGTCGATAAGAGCATTGCCTTGTAGTTACAACTCGAAGCAATGAACAAATAGACGCAGTAAAAAATAAGTAATATTACCAATTCTGTAATGCATTATTATTTATATCCTGGTGACGACGGCCGGCAGAACTTTCAGCTGGACTGCGACGAAAAAAATACAACAGTGTTTTTTTTACAATGATCATTTATACATACTGAGGCAAGAGTGTATTATGATACAAACCTGGTTGAATCACGAGCAATGAATGTAAGTAGTAACATCGGGTGAAATCAATTGACGCTCGAGTCAGAGGAGGAGGGGGGTCAAATGGCAAGGTCAAAGATCTAGGTTAGACAGCGCTCATGACGGATACGTGGTGAACTATAGAACTAGGCCACGTGGCAAGTTGCGCCCCTGGCGGAGAGGTCGTGAACTAATACTGTCAATATTCATGTGTCTTATTTTTAAACTATGTCAAACAGGTCCCCTATACAACGTTCTCTAGCGGAGAGGTCATCAACTAGGTAAAATTTCACACAGCCCCCCTTGGTGTTTAAGTTATGAACTAAAAACACATCAAATAAAATATTGTTATAATTCGTTATACATATTTTCCAAGTGCTTACTGTGTACCGTTTTTATAATAACATACGACATACGAATAGTAGCAATACTAGTTCACGACATCTCTAGAGGATCTCTTTGACATCGTTTAAAAATAAGACAGGAACATTAGTAGTAGTAGTAGTAGTAGTAGTAGTAGTAGTAGTAGTAGTAGTAGTAGTAGTAGTAGTAGTAGTAGTAGTAGTAGTAGTAGTAGTAGTAGTAGTAGTAGTAGTAGAGTAGAGTAGTAGAGTAGAGTAGAGTAAAGTAAAGTAGTAGAGTAGTAGTAGTAGTAGTAGTAGTAGTAGAGTAGTCAGAGTAGTAGTAGTAGAGTAGTAGTAGTAGTAAGTAGTAGTAGTAGTAGTAGTAGTAGTAGTAGTAGTAGTAGTAGTAGTAGTAGTAGTAGTAGTAGTAGTAGTAGTAGTAGTAGTAGTAGTAGTAGTAGTAGTAGTAAATAGTAATAGTAGTAGTAGTAGTAGTAGTAGTAGTAGTAGTAGTAGTAGTAGTAGTAGTAGTAGTAGTAGTAGTAGTAGTAGTAGTAGTAGTAGTAGTAGTAGTAGTAGTAGTAGTAGTAGTAGTAGTAGTAGTAGTTCACGACCTCTCCGCCAGGGTGCTGCATAGAGGATCTCTTTTCACGTTTTCTCGGCCAATATTGTTGTATGTAAGTTGAGAGGGTTTTTAATGGCAAACTGCACCAGTGCCTTCAAAGGGAAGGGGGAAGGTGGGGCCCCTGAAAAAAGCTGGAGAAGCACCCCAGGTTTCATAAAGCGTTCAGGCAACTCGGTGACGAATGGAACCTCAAATATCACGTGATGAAGCAAGTTGGAAGAGTTCACCTGCCTAATGTACGGACAGAACCGCGAGTCTTCGATGGACGGCCTCCGTGCCAAACTCCTACGCAAGATCGTAGTTGAGGACGAGAAACTCACTTCCAAATCTAAGATGAACCTGGTTCGCTTTCCTCCCTGCCACTCTGCTTTGAAGCCACACCTCCAGCGGTTGAACCACCACGTAGCCTTATATAAGCATGTTGACGAAACCATACGATGATGGGCAAGGACGGATAAGGACTGAGGATGTAGTGTTGGGTCCTGCGGTGCTGTGTAACCAAACTCACTGGTTAATCTTACGGACACTGGTGATCGTGACGAGGAAAAAGAGGAGGAGGAGGAGGCAAACGAGGATGGACGAGTTTGACTTTGATGATTTCAATGAAAGCGATGGTGAAAGATGATCTAACACTTGTCGCATGAATCCTATGAGAGGGTTAAGGCGCGGCAGCTAAGAAAAGATAATTCTGGTTGCTATTTATCTGGATCAGTAAATGAGTTGGTAAATGAACTTAGTGGAATTTCTTTATTCAAAATACCTTGAATTGATCCTCATATCAACCTTTGGTCGAAAAAACAACACGATTTCGTAAGCAGATGCCCTCAAAAAAAACTTTCACCTTAATTGCTATATTGGCTGAGATACAGCGAAAAAGTCACATTTACGGTAATGCTGGCACTATGGAATTTGCACAGCATGCCAGGGACACACGTAGTTAATTCAAGAATGGTCCATTGATGATCGTTGACCCTGAAAACATGGGTCTGGAGACATTATTTGTGCAGTTATGTGCAATATTGGCCGAGATAACGTGTAAATAGATTTCTCAATAATGGCGGCACTAATTTGCATATTAAACCGTCATAGACACATTTTATCATGTCCATAGTTTTACTATTGTCGCTGACCCTCATAACGTGGGTCTATACACCTTATTTTGTTAGTTATCTGTAATATTGGCTGAGATATAGTGAAAATAAGATTTTTCAATAATGGCGGCACTAATTTGCATACAAATGATACGTGGTACATTTTGCTGACTTGTTAACATAGCAAAGCGTTTTCTACGTACTTCTTCCGATCTAGTGATACCTATTAAAAGTATATTTCCAGGGGGTGCACGGTACCCCCCTCTTCCAACTAGATTACATTTTAGTGCTGATGATTTGTAGTTTGGTAACACTCCAGTGCACAAGATCGTGGAAGCGTTCCCTAAGATTTAATTTATAGATACCATTGGCATAGACGAGATTTTACCGGAAAAGTTATTTAACGCCAGTGTAAAGCTGAAAAATTCAGCTAGAAATTAAATTTTACCAGGGCACCATTTAGCGCGGGTGACCGTCTTTCCCCCGTACATTACCGAATAATTCGTCTAGTACACGCGCACGCGCACGCGCACGAGCACGCGCACGCGCACGCGCACGCGCACGCGCACGCGCACGCGCACGCGCACGCGCACGCGCACGCGCACGCGCACACGCACACGCACACGCACACGCACACGCACACGCACACGCACACGCATATATACACACACCAACACACACACACACACACACACACACACACACACACATATACACACGCACGCACGCACGCACGCACGCACGAACACACACACACACACACACACACACACACACACACACACACACATCATACACACATCATACACACATCATACACACACAACACACACACACACACACACACACACACACACACACACACACACACACACACACACACACACACACACACACACACACACACACACACACACACACACACACAAGCGCGCGCCCGCGCAAGAAACAAAACAGGAAGTACGTGTAGGCGGAATCAACGTTTTGGCAAGCCTGAACGTGTACTCTTGGAAGCTTGTGGGAGTTTGCCGGTGGTGTATGATTGATGGAATTGTTATGTTGAACTATTGTGGATATTTCATTGGCAGTCTCCTTTATAGTTTCGCTTGCCTTGTTTGGTTTTAGGGCCTCTAGTTGTTATATCGATCAATAGTAGTAGAAATTGATAGCACACATTATCCATGATGGAATGTTACCTTCACGAATCTGAGAGTGCAACAGTGCAAAGCCATATGCACGGGACATGGTTCCGTGATCCTTCCTGGATCATCAATGATACACAAATGCGTAAAATGTCCAACAGCATTGGTCAGCAAGGTTGGAATGAAACTCATGTGTAGTAGTTCCGGATGAATGAGCTATGTATGACATTGCCTTTTGCTTTAAAGAGAACAAGAATTCCATAATGAAGACACATATTAATTCTCATGCTAGGAAAGTTTCACCTCGCTGGAAAATAAAAGTCGTAGCAGAAATTACTCAAATCTGATAAATGTACTTGGGGTGGACGTGGTTTATTTCGGAATTGTATAATACATAAGAGAAGTGAAAGATAACGCTTATATACTATATATGTACAATTCATGTGTGATAGCAAAGCCGAGGCTGTTAGCAGTAGATGTATACAATGTTAAAACCGAAACAATAATAACAAATCACTGGTCACTACAAACCGCTGAAAAACCTAAGTTACCTCTTACATAGCGCGATAGCAAGTTTTCATGACTGCTGAAAGCGCCGTACCCATTACTGCCTAGCAGGTGTATCTGTTCAATCGAACGCCATATCGACTTATGTGAGAAGCAGCCAGACATGTTATAATGAATGCGCAAAGAATATCCCTATATAAATATTCCCCACTGTCTATAGCCAGATATTCATTCGTGATCAAAGCGTCGTGCCCATTAATGTCTGGTAAATCTGTTCAATCGACCGCCATCTCGACTCCTGTGAGAAACAGCCAGTCATGCTATATTTAATGCGCACGGAATGTCCGTAAATAAATATACACCACTGTCTATAGCCAGGTATTCATTCATGCTTAGTGCGTTGTACCCATTACTGCCAGGCAGATCGGTCCAATCGGGCGTCATCTCGACTTAACCCAGCCCTGTTGCAAGGCTTTGTACCACGAATATTGTCCACGGCAGTATATAGGCAAAGCTTCATTTTGCCACTAGGCGTTTTAAGAAGACACACATGGTCTTATAAGAAATATTAACCACATATTATCTAAATATGTAATATACTGTTGAAATTATGAGTTAAAAAAACCGCTTTTGTATCTTTTGTTTACTTCTAAAATGAGTGTAAAAACAATTCCATAAATGGATTTCTAGATTACTTTAGGGTGATTCTCTAGTAGAAATGTGTACCTCATTGTAATAGTTTATCAGACGGAGGTGGTTTTAATGTTTTATTGGTAGAGTAATTACTACTTAATTAATGATATGATATGCGTTAATATAGACTTGTAACAATTACATATATATATATATATAATAATAATAATAATAATTAATTATTAGTATATATATATATATATATGGTAATTGTCTAAATTATACTAATTTAGACAATTACCTATATATATATATATATATATATATATATATATATATAATAATTAATTTATTATATATATAATAATATATATATATATATATATATATATAAATTAAATTATTAATATATATATATATATATATATAGGTAATTGTTACAAGTCTATATTAACGCATATCATAGATATATATATATATATATATATATATATATATATATATATATATTATTATGGAGTAAAAACGGGATGTTAAACTGATTGGCTTTTACTTTAATTTAACATAAAGGCAAAGCAGCAACAATTAGCACGACATATCAATAACTCTCATAATGGGAACCCGTGGATTAGTGTCGCTAAAAATGTTCAACGAGCCGTTTAAAAAACCACACACACCAGGTGACACATTAGACCTACCACATTTTCGGAGCTACAGTTTCTCATTACGAAAATTCACAAATTGAGCATACTTTAGCGCTAAAACCTTCGTCGTTCCAGTGAATACTTCCTCCATGTTTCCAAAAATCCACTACATCTTCCACGCCATATCCGTTGTCCGGCTGACCCGGTATCCAATCTGTGTAGTCGAATGGCTGTCCGGTCGCCGTCCAAGTCCACACACCGCTGGAGTCAACTTTTCCCGAAGTCCAGACACGAGTACAACGACTCTCTGGAAAGAAGTGCTTAATTGAAAGAGGTATTGAGTGTGTAATCATACTGTCAAGTCCGTAAAAATAGTATGAAAGAACTTATTTACTCAGATCAGACAATTATATATATATATATATATGTATATATATATATATAGAGAGAGAGAGAGAGAGAGAGAGAGAGAGAGAGAGAGAGAGAGAGAGAAAGAGAGAGAGAGACCAAGACAAGGAGATTCAAAGAAGAATCATAATCATCTTAATAACGACTATATTTAAACGTTTACCATTGTTGGGCTTAGTTTTAGGAACACAAGATTGTTGGGAATTGGATGATTTAAGGGTCTTGGGGATATTAAGACAGCTGTGAGTGTCTCCGGACCCGAATGCGTATGTCATAATCTTTCATTCTGTTAGCACACATTATATATGTTGACTTCATGTCTACTTGTAACTTTGTGCTTCTTAGTCGATTTTCTCCGACTTTCTGTGACAAATAAATATTTCTTGTTCCTGATATGTCGCACACGTAAACAACTCACCTAATACCATGTTGAGCAAGAACCTGTTTTCCTCTGCGGTTTCAACGGACACGAGGTCTGCACCGTCGCCCAGTCTCTTGCAGTTAGCCCTGCTCTCCGCCCAATTCAAGTGTTGGTAAATTAGTTTGTAGCATGTGCGGTCTCCATTTTCAGCTGATCTACATTTCGTATCTGCAACAAAAGCTAGCATTTTCGGAAGTTCAACTGTGGCGGAGTTACATTCGATACATTAGTAATATAGTGTTGTCTCTTGTGGTAGAAAGAGCCACACATGTTTCGTATTACGTTATACAAACCAACATTGACATCGTTGTCACACATACCATGCACTGATCAAGGGGGCCCCTGGGGCATGTGCTTCCCAGACCTTCCTTTGGAATTTCGCATGTCATGTTCCTGGACTTATTAAAACTGCCCCGTTAAGTGCCCCCTACACATGTGGTATATGTCCCCGTTTAGATTAGAAGAAGCTGAAGTTACGACGGCGGGACAGTTTTCAACAGCACTCCCCATCTTCCGAAATATTGATTCGTTCATATGATTTGTTATTCCAAAGGTAAAATATTGAAATACCTAAAGCCATGTAAAATAAAACAAGCCTTATCAAATTATAAACTGTCAATAACATACTTCAACAGTACTTGACGTTGCATCTGTCATCTTGTTAGTATTATTATTGTATTAGAAATGTTATCTTATTGGTGAGGCTACTTCCAATATTCTGACAACCTTTGCAAATATTATATGTGTTGTCAACATCTTTACAAGTGCACACACACACACATGCACATACATATACACACATACATGCAAACACACACGCACGCACGCGCACACACACACACACACGCACGCACGCACACACGCACACACGCACGCACACACACACACACACACACACACACACACACACACACACAACACACACACACACACACACACACACACACACACACACACACACACACATACACATACACATACACATACACATACACATACACATACACAACACACATGCACACACATACACGTACACCACACATGAACGCAAACACAAACGGACTACTGCACAATATATGCAATACATTAGTCAAGGTCACAACATTACCTTTGTCGTTTTCCTTCATCCATTTGTTGATTGACATATACTGCTTCTCAAGTGAATCCAACCGACTGTTCATCCATTGTTTATTTGACACGTGCTGGTTCTCGACTGATTCCAACCGACTTTCCACTGACAGTAGCCGTTCATTTATCACCTGTAGCGTCTGGAGCGTTTGCTCCAAGAGGATCGTCTGGAGACCGCCGTTGTCGTCACTTCTACACTGGTCAGTTGTCGCCTGACCGCACACACAGTTGACGTCAAATGATAGATAGATGAGCAGACCAATCCAGTGCATTATCTTGGTTGACGTCATTTCTGCAGCTGGAAAATGAAGGTAGTAAGGTTGTATTAGATGATGCTCGCATATTTCAAAGGTTGTGTCGAAAAGAACATTGCCTTGTAGTTACAACTCGAAGCAGTGAGCAATTAGACGCAGTACAATTCCATGAAGGTTCGTACCTTTTGGAACGCATTGCCTTCAAGTTTCTACTAGGTGAAATTTCGAAATTCAGAGCGAAATCTGCGAAACCGCCATTTTCATAAATGGCAGTTATGCATATAAATAATGCATATAACTTTTGATAGGAACGTAGTAGATGGAAGATGTGGGTGTCTGTTATGGGGAATTTCGTAACGCCCGACACAATGTTGGAGTCACAAAATTATTTAGACTTTGCTTAGTTACTGAAATTCAAGATTGCCGCCACCCAAATGCCGTCAAATATAAAACGACGCCAGTTATAGCATGAATGTGGTATGAATATAATATTTCAAGCACAAAGAATGGCATGGTATGATACTACTACTACTAATATAATAATTACACATTTATTGAAAGAGATCAAACAAGTGCATGACAAAAGAAAGAAATAAGAGCATCATACATAAATCATGTCAAGTAAAATCATGATCATATAAATGACGATAGTCGTAGCATAGTAAAGTTTACTACCAAGTTGGCATAGTCATTAGCCAATCCAGACTTTAGATGAACAGCCAATAGTGTAGTGACCTGTCTGCGCTACACAAGACGTTTCTGACTTAATAAGCCGATTTGCGTTAGTCGTGACAAAACATTGCACAGTTTTGCCGTGCCTTTTTGCATAGGCAATGCTTCGTGTCACAATTTCCAATGCATTTACATATGACAAGCTTCCAGTTGGGTTTAGTGGATTTAGACAACCTCTGTGGGTCACATGACAGAGAAGCGTGTTTTGTGCCAATCTTACTAGGTGCATCATCGCCAGTGAGGACAGGCGCCTTCACTATGACTCGGCTTAGACCCACTCCCACCTTATTTGCGAGACCATGCAGAGGTACATGACGCCTACGCTCACCGGAGCCAAACTATATATATATATATATATATATATATATATATATATATACAATTCTTGAAGATGGGGGGTCACCTTCAAATATTATAGTAAAGGGGAAGATATCGTGAAGATGCATACAGATGGCTGCCGGGCTGGACTGACGTGTAGCGCGGATTGGGCAAACACTAGCTTGGAATTTTAATGCATAATTGATTTGAAGTGTATTGCGGTGAAGTGGTATTGAGGCGATTGCCAGATAGACGTTGCGAGCTTGTGATGAGTTTTTTGTATGATGTATTACAGTAAACCTGGCAGCCAACCTGACGCCCTAGTGGCAGAATTAATTGAATTTAAAACTTAAATAATTCGCTTGCACAAAGTGATAGACGACAAAGACAAAATTGTTTGTGAACTACAGGATAGGGTCGGCTTACTGGAGGTAAGCACCGATGCTACTGAGCAATACAGTCGCCGTACTAATCTACGAGGGCCGGTTCACTTTAGCTGCCGCCTTTGTCGTTCGTATAGCTATGGTGAATGTAAAGGATATCCATTAAAATGAATACCGACATGACAACCAAGTTCACTGACCAATGTAGCATGTAGCGTTGACGCATTCTTCTGTAACCAATCACAGAAGGCGTCAAAGGTAGAAAATAAGAGAGAAACGACACATTATTAAAGAGACACGAACCGTAGCCACTACATAATATCCACCTATAGCCAGCCACCACATTCCTTATGCTATATCTCCCAAACTTACCGACAAAAATCGTGACAAATACTAACATCTAGTCACTTACTCTGATGAAACAATAATTAAACATTCCTAATTTATCATAGATTATGAGGCGTTGGCGTTCAACCAGTAACTTCACAACCTATAACGTTTCTGTTTATCAAAATGAATAAACTCACTTTCAATTACCCAGTGCAAAATCGACTAGATTATTAGCTTTGGTTATAATGAGGGTATAAGTTAACGCTTGGTGGAAAGTCGAAGGGGTGATGGGAGACAGATACAAGTCACGTAATGTGCTCAGCTCGTGTGTTACCCCGGCATAGGTGAATGGACTAGAGACGTGATGGCACTAACAGAAGAACATGAGGAGAAGGTCCAGGTTTGCGTGGGAGTTAAGAGAGCTGATAAGAGATGTACGGATAAACTGAGAGTGGAGGTTGGAATGAAGGAACAGTTTAAAACGAAATTGGCGAGGAGTAGTTTGACGTGAGCTAGTCATGTGGAAAGGATGGGAGAAGAAAAACTGGCAAAGAGAGCCGATGCCCAGAAAGTGGAGGGGAAAGAGGACCGACATTGCGATAGGGATTGCTTAAAAGAGACCTAGAAAGAGAAGGAGAAAATTGAGAAACCGAGCAACGGAAGGAATTTGAGCCTGCTGATAAAGAACGCAGAGAGAAAAGTAAGATGAAGAAAAAAATCAATGAAACGGAAAACATGGCCAACTCACCCCTGACGATGGAGGTGCCAAGAAAACAATAACAACTAAATACAATTTGGCCCTAGTCTAGTAATCGGGCAACTATTATTTTGAATCCTTAATAGATTAGCCTTCCTTCCCAGTTCTACCCAGTTCTACAAGGCAACAAAACTGTGTCTTCATTCTCAACGTGCGTGATGCACGTTGAGAATGAAGACACATTTTTGTTTACTTGTCACCTCTTTAGCTGCAGCGACAGAAATGGAGCATTCCTAACTGCATGAATCCTATTTTAATATGACAACTTTCTTTGCGAAAGGGTAGAACTGGGAAGGTAAGTCTTGCACAGGCATCCTTATATCCTCTGTACTCTGTGCTTCTATGAATCAGGCAGCCAATCATTGGTCCTCCATTCCCCATCATCCTATAATTTTCCTGGGTTGGTGGCATGGTCCCCCTGCCCCCTGTCTACGCCCCTGTAATAATGACAGTTACGGTTCACGCATTCTCTATGGCCTACTTTTAGAAACCTAAGAATGCAACGAGCTATCGAAGATGGCATAAGCATGATGTACTAAATCATAAACTAACATATTTCACAAACTAACAAGAAATTAGTTCTAGTCCTTCCATTTCTCTCCAATCCTCCATGTATGTAACCCACTAATGGCGCTGTATCTGATTATAGTAGTGCGCGGCATGTAAACGCAGAAAGTGCACATAAATAGGTGACGTCATGGTCTTGAACGGTCGGGCTTTTAGCCTTTCCCCTGAAGCTTTCGGCGATTATTCGCCCAAACACTGGACACTACGGCACTTCGCTGTGAATTTCGAAATTTCACCTCGTGATTTTTTTTAACTAGGGGAGAGTAGGGGTACCACATACTCAAATCAACTGTCAAAGTCTCTGCATTCGAAAATGTGTACGGGCCTCTACGGTAGGGCCATAACTAGCACGCAAGACAAAAACAGGAAGTAGGTGAAAGCCGACCTCAAATGTTTGCCTTCTAGATTACCCTCCATGATCAGTCCCTCGTCCGATTTCCGAACTAAAGCTGTCCCTGGGTACAAATCAAACCTCAAAGCTTAGATTGAAAAGGATCCCAAAAATATAGTTCCAAGTGGGACGTGGAATGTACCTACCCGAACCGCTATCCGTGTATAGCTCGCTCTCCGATTACTGCGCAGATAGCACCGCTGGTAGGTCGTTATATGAACTGTGCTCGTTCCTCGGTAATACAATACCGCACGGCGAGCCAATGTTGTGATTTCAAGAGCGGTGTAGGCTGTACCCATCAATTAGCGAAAAGTCATGGGTTACAATGGTTCCCATACTCTAGTACCGTACATACAAGAATAAGAGACGTGGTCGTCTAGTTCGGACAGCATTACCATGTATTCACACACTACTAAGAGACGTGGTCGTGTAATCCGGACAGCATTACCCTGTATACACACACGACTAACAGACGTGGTCGTCTACTCCGGACAGAATTACCATGTATACACACACGACTAAGAGACGTGGTCGTCTGGCCCCATTTTTAATGTGAATATACCATTTCACTAAGATGTTATGCTCTTATGGAAAATGCATCCCGAAAGAGAATATGTCGAACTATGTTAGGTGAAATGTCCAAAAAAGCGTTTCACAAACGTGTTCGGTATATAATTCTAGCTGATACGCTACTGAGCAATTCTTCCATTCTAAAGTTATTGATAGGTAATTTTCACAATTGAGAGAGTTTGGCAAAAAAGTACAATATTTACTACTTGTCAAAAGAATACAACAAATCCAGAAGTCTTAAGCGTCATGTACAATGAACTGTGAATGAGAAACTTAGGAGTAAACTGTCGTATCTGACAAGAATTCGGCAATTGTTTAGACTCCTATAGCTGACTCACGTCAATGTTGTCTACATTTCGAACTTCATTGGGTTATTTTAGTCATTCAAAAATTAATTCCAGCTATATTGATAAGGTATTTGTTTTGCGCCCAACTGCACTACTAAAGACGGTGTGGTCGGCGTTTAAATCAACTCTGTTTGTCGCTCATGCAAAGTGCACGGAGCAGTAACAGCGGAAAAACACTGTGTTCACGTATGGTTTCAATAGGCGAAAACAACACCTTTTCAATGCACTAGTGGTAGTGTAGTGCTGGGCTAAACATGAATCGCAACGTCATGCTGCGTACGTGAAACAGTACCAGAATGTGAATGTCGCACTGGCCGCTCTACCACAATACAATGGTATTGGTATCTTAGGTTTAAATACGCTAGCACGAGTTCAGTGCAAAGGGAAGAATTAGACAGAAAGACTTACACCTGGTTCGCTTTGCCTTATATCAACGAAGTCGCCATCTTTCTCATTATGTCGCCAAAATACTTCGGCAACTACCGCGTCAACGTGACGTCACAGTGTGTGTGACGTCACGTTGACGATTTTCATCGACATTGTTTTTCTCCGTATGCATTGGACGGCACTTGTTCTTGCCTAAGCCTAAGCCTAGGGTGGACGCAGACGCATTCCGCTCTCGTCTACTTGTGGCAGCACCACCATCCCAAGATGGACTGCGCATGCGTCAGGTGTCGTCAAGTCTTTTTCACGTAGCACAAAATAACCGAGTAAACAGGCATCTAAATATAATTTAAATCAACAGCTCCCAAATCATAGATCCATAAATTATTCTGCGTAACAACCAGAATGTAAATGTCGCACAGGCCGCTGTACCGCAATACAATGGTATTGGTATCTTGGTTTTAACTACGTTAGCACGAATCCAGCCATGTAAAGGGAAGAAGTAGAAAAAACGGGTTTTACCTGTTTCGATTAGTCGCCATCTTTTTAATACGTCGCCAAAATACTTCGGCAACTACGCAATATAGATTAGCGTCTACCGTGTCGACGGGACGTCACAGTGGGCGTGATGTCTTCCGGTTTGATGCCATTACGACGACGCCGCGCCGCTTGTCGCTGGCAAAAACACGTTTCTTTAAAGAAATCTTGACCGATTTGCTGTGCGAATTTCGGTTTTGGTACAGACTTGAACGAACAAATGGGGTGACGGGAATGCGTGCGTGTGTCCGAATTATGACGACTGTTTTCATCGACATCGCCGTGTGCATTGGACGGCACTTTTTCTTGTCGTTAGCTAAGCCCAGGAAGGACGCAGACGCATTCCGCGGTCGTCCACTTCTGACAGCACCGCCATCCCACCAGGTCGAATGTCGTGAAGACTAACGACGCAGGGCAACAAGATGGCAAAGAGAGAAGCTGTGTTTGATAAGAGTACCCTCATTTTATACATCATAATGTGTTCATGTAGTTGACAAAAATTTACCCGATTGCCGGTGGAAACAGAGATAGCTGACTGTAGATAGCTGTGTCAAAACACTTGCGACTGGACGTTGGTTATAATGTAAGAGCTGTTGACATTTCAAAAGCAGTAATTGTAGCTAAATACTTGATATCGCTCTCACACGACTCCGAACCATTTCCTTGTAACCCGTTCAGTTGTTGCATTTTGGGCCTGGAGCTTTTTGTTAGTTCTTCCCGAAAGTGCTGTACTTGGAATAAGAAGAAATCTACGTCGATAAAGTACAATACAGACAATCACACCGGCTACAGATGCAACACAACACCATTGACTTGTGAGCGAGCGTTTGGTGTACAAAAACAACTGAACGAAACAAGTAAATTATGCACATTTATAGTAGTACCTCAGAATACGTAATGGCTCCAAAGTCTGGTGCTAAAACAAGGAACATGAAATACAACATGGGTATGAAGCTGTGATCATATTTCTCAAATGTTCCCCCGGCGCATATTGAAAATTAAAGTTTGGAGTAAAGATCTATTGGTCTTTGTGGGGCATACTACGTAATGAACAAATAAGAACATCTGAAGACAAACAGATGATATTTCTCAAATGCAACACGGACACGAAAGCATACCAAGGGCACTACCAGGTGACATTTTCCATATTGGTTTTGTTCATACAAGAGTATATTTTGTTGGAGATTTTGGTACATTTTGTGCGAAACCATGTGTTACATGAGTCGCAGCATGTGGCTTTTTGGTAGGATGCTACAGGTTTATTGCATGGGGATTTTAATTGGGCCTGGGTTTGTTGGGGTGTCATTTGCCAGTGCCAGCAACAGCATGCCTATATAGAGTCCGGTGAATTTGCCTTGTCGTGTTGCATAACGAAGCTGTCTGTGGGTGATCGAAAGAAGAGAATGCTTTAAGAATGTGACGTCTTTGGTAATTTCCTCAGTGTTGTATGTGGATATTGATGACTGGGACAGTCTAAGTATGATTGCTATACCAAGGAATACAAGCGGGGCTTGGAACGATGTCATTCTTCTTGTTGGTTGTTTATGTTGTAAGTGGGTTCTGTATGTCGTGCTTCGGACTGTTTTGTTTGTGCTATGAATGGTACTCTCGTAATGTCGTAATTTTGGCGGGAGTTTCAAAGGGTACCAAAAAATCTGGAATTGGTGGTTTGGGTCATCTGTTTACATTCCTCAGGGTTTTGTTTGAATTTCTAACACTTTGGAGGCAAGGTGATGATATATTGAGGCAATCGGGTCGTGGGTTTAAGGCAGGAAAAAAGGTTATTAGTATGCGGTTCGCTCAGCCATCCATCTTACCTCGCGCATGCGCAGTCCCATATGCAGTCATTTACTTTAGGGAAATCTTCACCGCTTTGCTGTGGGAATTTCACTTTTGATAACGACTACAGACCTAACAAAAGCGGTGAAGGGAATGCGTGCGTGTGTCAGAATTACGACGACTATTTTCATCGTTTGTCGCCGTATCCATTGGAAGATACTTTTTCTTCCTGTCGTTAGCTAAGCCCAGGAAGGACGCAGACGCATGCCGCGGTCGTCCACTTCTGGCAGCACCGCCATCCCACCAGGTCGAATGTCCTCAAGAATAGCGACGCAGATCAACAATACGACAATGAGGGAAGATGTCTTTTATCGAGTACTATAATTTTATGCATCATAATATGTTGTTGTAGTTGACAAAAAGATTGCCGGTGGAAATTAACAGAGATAGCTTGTTGTAAATGTCTGTGTCAAAATAATTGTGAGTGGACGTTGGTTATAATGTAATAGCTGTTGGCATTTCAAGAGCAGTCATTTTAGCTAAATACTCGATTTCGCTAGCTCTCAAATTAACAATATGCACCGGATATGGTCCCGTGATTCCTCCTAAATCATCGATTATACACCAATGCGTAGAATGTCCAATAACATTGGCCAGCAAGGTTGGAATGAAACTCACACAAAGTAGTCCCGGATGAATGAGCTATGTACGAGATTGTCTTTTGTTTTAAAGAGAACAAGAACCCCCTGATGATGACACTTACTGGTTTTCATGCTAGGAAAGTTTCACTTCGCTGGAATATAAAAGTCGAAGCAAAAATAACTAAAATCCGACAAGTGTAGTTGGTGGTGGACGTGGTTTAGTTCGGAACTGTATAATACAGAAGAGAAGTGAAAGACAAAGCGGATACAATACGAACAATTCCTGTTTGACAGCAGAGCCGAGGCTGTTACAGGTAGATATGGACGTACAATGTTATATGCGAAACAATAAAACAAATCACTGGCCGCTACCAACCGCTGAAAAACGTAAATTACTTCTTACATATCGCGAGAGCAAGTTCTCAGGACTGCTCAACGCGCCGTATCCATTACTCACAGGCAGATATGTTCAATTGACCGCCATCTCGACTTCTCTGTGAAACATCCAATCAAGCTATCATTAATGCACACAGAATATCCGTACATAAATATCCACCACTGTCTATAGCGAAGTACTCAGTTCATTGAGTAATTGAACTAATGCAACAGGTTTTCTATGTTGACTCTCCGAAGCTCTATTCACTGAGACATCGCGCTCTACTGATAGCAATAAATTGAATTATCATAGATACAACGTACAATAACTATAAGCAGACAGTTAACACACTAACATACCTAGTAAGCTGCAGGACTGTTCTGGTTGTAGATGTCATGCTACATTCAGCAACGCCAGCGGTTGTTGAAACATTAAGCTTATATCAGCGGTAATATATGGAAGCGCGTGCTTGTTATCATAAATGTTTTTAAGAAGCATAAATTAGTCTTTTGGTCAATACTCAATCAATGTTTATTACTCCAGAATAGGGGACATGGAAATGGTTCCCGACTGGCGTAACATCATGCAACAATTAGAGGTGAAATATGTCTTTGATTCATGAATATAAAGGTGTTAAGAATTATTTTACAACCTCCTCGCACAGTTCAATCGCACAGATCACCGGCGGCTATTTCGATGTTTTGTTAAATATGACTATTGAATATGCACTAAGATAACTGTAGTATAGTCAGTTTGTTTTTGTTTCGAACGGCAAAACCAAAGTAGCTGTTTCAATATACAGTGTATTTTTCAATATTTTGTCTCTGACTTTTGTCTCAAAAATTACAATGTCGAAAAACGAGATGTGTTGTATTTATTCTCACTCATCGTTATTGATATTTCAGTACAACACTTGTAGCTTTATAGCTATAGTCATAGTGTAAATTTCAAAAGGTTAATTAAATTAAATTAACTCAATTCAGCCACTCAGAGACCCTGTATGTTTGCACGTAAGTGCAATTTTCTGAGTGATGCCAATGAATATAACAGGATTAATCTCTTTAATATTATTCAGGCGGCAGTAGTCGCGGGCAGTGGCTATTACCCCGACAAATCGGGTGATGTTCAGGGTTAGCTCTAGCGTTAAGGTTAAAGTTAGAGATATGTTTAGTGTTGCTCTATTAAAGTGATATATCGCCAATCAATCAGGGATATAGGCTCCCGACTGGTCTAGAACAGGCTTCGCCTGAATTTTAATGTAATACAAAGGAACCAAACAAAACAGGAGGTGTCCATAACTGCGCCTGGATTGGTGTTCCTTCACATTCCTAATGAACCATCTCTCGTTTCTTTAATAAACCATTTCCCTTTTTGTTTTGTGTTTTGATAGACTGACAACGTTTGCAATTCAAATAAAAAATTGTCCAACCGTCTCGGTTAGCAGTTTTAGTAAAAACCCATATACATCAGTTGACATATTAAACCTACCAAACATATGGGGCTACTGTTACGCATTAAGGAAATTCACAAAGTGAGCAGTATTTATCTTCGGGCTGTCTATCGTTCCAGTGGAAGTATCCGCTAAGGTACCAAAATTCCATTGCATCTTCGTTGCCGCGCCAGTTGTCTGGCTGTTGCGACATCCAGTAGGTGTAGCCGAATGGTTGTCCCGTCGCTTTCCAAGTCCATACACCGCTGGAAATCCTTCTTCCGGAAGTCCAGATACGAGAACAACGACTCTTTCGTAAATCTGGAAAACATACATACGAACTTACCTGTCTGTAGTAAGAAATCGGAAGCGGAAGTAGCATAAACTTGTCACGTGACCCATATAATTGGCAACAGTTCTTTTTCAGTGACACAATAAGAAAGCGTGGAGACAAAAATTATTTGACGGATATAATTCATCAACATTGCACATGTCTCATTTTCTATTAACTACCAGTGACTATAAAGTTCATAAAAATGCTAAAACAGAACATTATTATAATCATTATCATAATCATATCAAAGATGCTCCAGCGACCACCTCTATATGTACGGTTTGGAAACAGGTAAGACGATATTAAGGATTTTCTTTTATATACGTTATAAATAATTGTTCAATAACAGGGCAGTCCGTATGACATCGACTATAATTAATCTTAATTTGAATCTTCCGTATTACCACTTTTTCTGTCTTCGTGAAGGTTTTATTTGTAGTGATTATTCCGTGATATTTGGAACAAACGCCTCACCTAGTATCATATCAAGTAAGAACTCGTTTTCCTCTGCGGTTTCAACGGACACGAGGTCTGCACCGTCGCCCAGCCTCTTGCAGTTAGCCCTGCTCTCCGTCCAATTCATATGTTGGTGAACCAGTTTGTAGCACGACTGCTTAGTATTGCCGGATGATATACACCTCATGTCTGCAACAAAACGTAGTTTTAGGAACGTTCCACTGTGTCGGTGGTACATGTTGGACACATTCGTAATGTCCTGCATCTTATGATAAAACGGTCCGCTAATGTATTTTTAATGTTATATATCTTTGGAATAATAACATCATTGTCATACATCTATATAACCTACCCGGAACAATGAATCTGGCGGCACGTGCTTCAAGATGTTTGTCAGTTTGCGTGCCCCGGGGCCGTGTTCATGAAGCCGTTAAGAACGTTCTTCGTGCTAAGATTTATTAAGACTTACTATTTGTGTTGTGTACGTTTACTATTTTTTCCGAAACTGTTGACGTCACCACGGAAACCTGCCCTTTCATACGCCCACTGACGATTTGTTTATGTGCCCTTCATTTATTAAATAATTGTAACCAAAAGGCATTGGTCAGTATGATTTTTAATTCCATTATCTTCGGTGAATCAGAATTTTCGAAGAAAACTAACAGTTTCTTGTCGCCCCTCATTTTAAGTGTATTCAATGTAACTGACAAGTGAAGGGAATGCTTTGTCCCAGTGTATTTCTAAAATTATTTCTCTTGGTTGTTTTCTTCTGGATATATTTCTCATATTCCAATCAGCTAAAAATATATAGTAACCATTTCCCCTTCGTGTATCGTGTCTGCCTGTTGGCTTGACCATTCCACCAAACTGAGTCTTCAATGTGTTTGCTATTTGATGTTACTAGCAAGTTGCTACTCTTGTGTAAGTCTGCGTTCTTCTTTCCATATCTGGAGGTTTGCGAATACGAATATTGGTTTGTATTTAGAACCTGCATGTTTCGTTCATCCCGTCATTGGCCTGATTAAAATTAGCAGGTATCTGGTTGAAGTAAATTACCTGGTATGCAATAATACAGTATTCGCAATGCCCAAGACATAATGATTAATTTATTGCGAAAAGTCACTTATAATTTCCTATGTGATGACACCATTTTAATCACCAATGATGCAGTCCTAAGAGGAAGTGTAAGCATAGAACGAAGTTTGCAATAGCATTCAGAAAAAAATTGTGATAAGTTGATCATGTCCTTAAAATGCTAACAGCAAGAACACTAAATTATGCATGTTAAAAACCACGATCAAAAGAAGCATATGAATGAATTATCGTCGTGTGTGCTCTGTCGTGTGTTGTTGTACGACATCGCACCAGTGTCATTTATTTCACTCGCAGCACGCACGCACCCACGGACGCACGCCCGCACCCACATACACATGTACGCGTGCATACACATGTACGCATGCACACACACACGCGCGCGCCGCACACGTAATGACATATATACGAGCGGACAGCCGCATAATATGGCCTGTAAGTGGGTCACGATAGATGGCGAGACTCCACGCGATTGGAGCTGATTGGGGACTGGACACAAGAATAATATTATAACGACGGATAACAGTTGTAGCTTCCGACTGATAAATACTGGGAATATCAGGTCATAAATATATTGCGTTATACCTTTATTATCTTAAATATGCAATTTAATATTGAGTTTACCATTGTCACAGACACATAGTGATTTACGTAGCGTTGAGAGTATACATAATATTAGTCATTTACGTAATTAGCATTTTACACTGCTGTACGTTGTGGTTTCGATAAGCACTTATATCTGACAAGTTGTCTAAATGCACATAATCATAACACATGTACCCCCAAAAAGTACTGCGCGAAAAATGGCACTCATCATTATTAGTCAAGAACGCCAAACACAAGTACTTACCGCTAATGCCATGACAACCACCATAATAATCGATTAAAATGCATGATTTCCGTAATCATTGTCACCGGCAAAGTGCTACATTGCTTCTGCTTGTATAATCCTTCGGACAATATAATTGAAATACGCTATTTTGGAAACAGTTCGATTATTACAACCAAAAACAAAACAAAGTCGTATATGTTAACACGGAGAATATGGACGTCCTGTCCCCAAGTGTCCAACCTCGTTTTCGAGTGCGAGACTTACATGGCCTATATACAAGCACGCGCCTACTAGTAGTTTGGAGAACGAAAACCAATCTACAAAGTGTAGGCTATGTGCTTAGTCCACCATGTACTATATACCTTTGTCATTTTCCTTCATCCAGTGTTCGACTGATTCCAACCGACTTTCCATTGCCTGCAGCCGTTCATTAACCGCCTGCAGCGTCTGGAGCGTTTGCTCCAAGAGAACCGTCTGGAGACCGCCGTTGTCGTCACTTCTACACTGGTCAGTTGTCGCCTGACCGCGCACACAGTTGACGTCAGATGATAGATAGATGAGCAGACCAATCCAGTGCATTAACTTGGTTGACATCATTTCTGCAGCTGGAAAATTAAGGTAGTAAGGTTGAATTAAATTTGGCTTAGATATTTCATAGGTTGTGTCGATAAGAGCATTGCCTTGTAGTTACAACTCGAAGCAATGAACAAATAGACGCAGTAAACAATAAGTAATATTACCAATTCTGTAATGCATTATTATTTATATCCTGGTGACGCCGGCCGGCAGAACTTTCAGCTGGACTTTTACAATGATCAATTATACATACTGAGGCAAGAGTGTATTATGATACAAACCTAGTTGAATCACGGGCAATCAATGTAAGTAGTAACATCGGGTGAAATCAATTGACGCTCGAGTCAGAGGAGGAGGGGGGTCAAATGGCAAGGTAAAAGATCTAGGTCAGACAGCGCCCATGACGGATACGTGGTGTCAATATTTAGTTCACCCCTTGGTGCTTAAGCTATGAACTAAAAAACACATCAAATGAAACGTTGTTATAATTCGTTATACATATTTACCAAGTGCTTACTGTTAGCCGTGTTGTAGTTCATAACCTAACCACCAAGGGGCGCTGTGTGATATTTGAACTAATTTTATACTTGATTACCTCTCCGCCAAAATGCGTTTCATAGAAACCTGTTTGACAAAGTTCAAAACTACGACACACGAATAGTAGCAGTGCTAGTTCACGACCTCTCCGCCAGGAACGTTGCATAGCGGATATGTTTGACATAATTTTAAAATAAGACAGAAATGTTGGTAATAGTAGTAGTAGTAGTAGTAGTAGTAGTAGTAGTAGTAGTAGTAGTAGTAGTAGTAGTAGTAGTAGTAGTAGTAGTAGTAGTAGTAGTAGTAGTAGTAGTAGTAGTAGTAGTAGTAGTAGTAGTTCACGACTTCTCCGCCAGGGTGTAAAAACCCACCCGCTTAATATTTAATGGTGTATACAATATAGCGTTATTAGTATTACTTACGAATTCTAAAGATGTTTACTCCACTCGAGGACTTCAATGGAAACCCACCCTGGACCACACCGACGGCGCGCCATATATTACCAGCGAGTGATTTACTGAACATTGACTAAATCCTAGCTGAGACAGTTTGGGCAAAGGTTGAATTTGTATAGATTTGCAGGTGTTTCTCGAGTACGTGATGATGTTAAACTAGCGTCCTTGGGCAAACCTTGCGACCGGGATGGTAAATTACACATGCGCACAGATGCATGCTTGTTAATTATCTGTTCACAATAAAAGGAGAGAGCGTGGTTTTAATCATGGAGACCGGGGAGATCGGAGATCGAGAGCGACGGAAGATGCTCGCGACTCTCCCTCCTTTTGGCTCTCTAAATTAAAACATGAGTATGAGACTGAAGCTCATACTTCTCGAGACTATCAAAATTACCGGCATGTATTTAGAACTTTAAAATGTAGGAGCACTGAAGTGGACTGGCAACAGACACTCAGTGACTTCGATGTTATTAGTACTATGTTAAAGTCTATTGCCAACGCAATGTATATCTTTTGAAATTATGTATACGAACGTGAACTTCAATTTGTGAATAAAATATCCGAGATCGAACCTGGAACGAGCGTCTGTCACTTTACCCTGAATCGGGGGTCAAACCGATTCTGGCGAGCGCACACGAGAAGAGCGAGAGGTACACCAACGCACACACACTCACATATCCTGCGAAGTAACTTCCCCCGCGCACGCGTCCCAAGGGGGGGTCGTTCTTCACACTGGCGAAACGCGCCAGCTCGGATCTTCAAAGACAACGGTTCTCGTCGACGCACGGAAAAGAAACGATGGAAAATACTCAATTCACACTGACGAACGCGCCAACTCGGATCTTCACAGACAACCGTTCTCATCGACACAAGGAAAAGACAACAACGACATTACTACTGTCAGTACGAACAATCTTACCATTGTGAACCACATCGTGAACACTCGGCATTGATCGTCACGACGGCGATTACCAATTGACTACTTGCAAAAATGTATTTGCTTACGCCATGAATGTTTGAACAATCTCTTTCAATCGATGTTGGTTATGACATTCTAATAATGAAAACAGAATACGCAGACTTTGTACTCGGGCAGAGTCAAGCCATTTGCACCCAAAAATCGCGACTTGATTGATGAGACAGAAGACTGTGATTGATGATGAACGAATGTGGACACGTCACCAACAGCCTCGGATGCAGTGTGACATTATCCCGGCGGCACCCGCCGATTGTGACCGACAGACCGGTCAGCCATGGCAGACAGAGCATTCAGCGCACGAGCGGCCACCCGTAGACAACGGCGTACAGGACATTGACGTGATGAGGGTGAAAATGAAGGCACACCCCACATGCCCCCGACTGTCGCACAGACGTGCGCCTGACAGCGGAACAACCCTGTTACGCGCCGATTTCAGACGTGATGCTCAACTCATCAGCGACGCTTAACCGCGCGGCGTCTCGACACGACTGACTTGACGCCTGCAGACGACAGTAACGAAAACATACAAATTGATCCTGTGATTTTGCACTCTAAAAAGCGTACAGTCGCGGCACCGACTATCGCTTATCATAAACGCGCAAAATGGAATCATATCGACTTTGTTTATTGCTTTACGCGAGCTGCGTTTTAGTGAGAGCATCTGACTACAACGGGACGGACATACCTTTGAACGAACCACGGCTACTGACTGACGGCATCCTTGTGACGAATGGCGATGAGACACATAACCACGCCGACTGAAATGCCAGGACTATGACAGAGACTTGACCGTTTTCGAGCAATCCTTCACAATTTGAACTACTTCCATGGACAACGAAATATGGAGCATTCGCCTCTCCGACATTGAAAATACGATGTTCTCCGATGGACCGAATGCGCAACGGACAAGACGGGAAATTCTGAACATTGTCGGTGAGTTGAATTGCTCACTGTTTGGGACAGTAACGGACATTGACGTGGAGGAAGGCCGACGACAAATCGAACTATTATGAGAGACGAGTGGTTCATTATGTAAGTAACATGCTGTCCGATATCAATCAGACTCACAGCGCAGTAGTACAGAATCGCAAACGTATTAATTCCTTACAGGATTATGTTGAGAAAATGTCACTAAAAGTACGCCACATGGCTAATCTTTGGCAAATACAGGAAAACGTGTTACAGATTGTTGCAGCGAAATTACGCGTCAAGCACGATCATTGGTTACAGCAGATAGCCAGATTTAACAGAGAGTAAGTCTCCCTAGAATTATGTTTTCTAACGGATGTAGACGATAACTAACTAATATATTAACGTCAGCGAACCTTGCTGGTTTCCAGGCACTGGAGGTACAATGGTATTACGTTACTATGCGAATATCCTGTTTCAATCAGAACAACAATTGTTGTTCCGTGTCAAATTACTATTGACTGATAACATTCATTACAACCGCTATCTAAAGCACAAATTCAATTAACACCAGACATTGCATTACACGCACTAACTGGTGGAATTGTTCGGCCAAACTCGTGTCACGGCAGCAATCTTATGATCTGTAGGGCAGGCGCAGTTTATGATAGAACTCGTTTTAAATGTTTAACAGGCGACCCAGAACTACGTAAGACTTGCAGAGTGATACTCACTAAAGCTCTCGATGTGGAAACACAGGTCATTGAATTAATTCCAGGCACAATTATCATCCTATCTGTCGGAGAGAGAGTTCCTTTATTTTGTTGCAGCGGTTGTTCGTTTGCATGTGATACTTTCAGTATAGCTTTGACACGAATCTTCTATAAAAGACATGTGTTACATGTGCATGCATTACAATGGCGAAAATTGCATTTTATTTGGTAGCATTGAATTGAATTTCCGCCGAGAGAAATTCTCACATTGACAAGTGTTTATATTCTTTAACATGCTTGATGTCATTGTATAATCTTAGGTCGCTTAGAATTGACTTTCCGCTGAGAGAAACTCTGCGTGTGATTTTACTTTGTGTTTCTTACATACATGTTGTTTTTGTATAATCCTTTGTAGACTTGACGGAAATTTCCGTAGATCGTCATTTAAAATTGGACGACTGTTTGTAAAACGCCTTTACTTACAGGATGCGAGTGTAACAATTGTATATTAGTTCCTAGACACTGTTACTAGACATGCTTGCAACGACAACTCTATATAGAGAGTTTCCACTATATTAATCTTGGTGGTTTTTATTAGTATAATTGGTATAGTTGAAAAAATATAATGTTCAACTCGTGGTAAAGGGCGAATGTAAAAACCCACCCGCTTAATATTGAATGGTATATACAATATAGCGTTATTAGTATTACTTAACACAGAGGCAAAACCAGAGCAAGGCCAAAGCGGACACAAAGACCCCGACGAATTCTAAAGATGTTTACTCCACTCGAGGACTTCAATGGAAACCCATCCTGGACCACACCGACGGCGCGCCATATATTACCAGCGAGTGATTTACTGAACATTGACTAAATCCTAGCTGAAACAGTTTGGACAAAGGTTGAATTTGTATAGATTTGCAGGTGTTTCTCGAGTACGTGATGATGTTAAACTAGCGTCCTTGGGCAAACCTTGCGACCGGAATGGTAAATTACACATGCGCACAGATGCATGCTTGTTAATTATCTGTTCACAATAAAAGGAGAGAGCGTGGTTTTAATCATGGAGACCGGGGAGATCGGAGATCGAGAGCGACGGAAGATGCTCGCGACTCTCCCTCCTTTTGGCTGTCTAAATTAAAACATGAGTATGAGACTGAAGCTCATACTTCTCGAGACTATCAAAATTACCGGCATGTATTTAGAACTTTAAGATGTAGGAGTACTGAAGTGGACTGGCAACAGACACTCAGTGACTTCGATGTTATTAGTACTATGTTAAAGTCTATTGCCAACGCAATGTATATCTTTTGAAATTATGTATACGAACGTGAACTTCAATTTGTGAATAAAATATCCGAGATCGAACCTGGAACGAGCGTCTGTCACTTTTCCCTGAATCGGGGGTCAAACCGATTCTGGCGAGCGCACACGAGAAGAGCGAGAGGCACACCAACGCACACACACTCACATATCCTGCGAAGTAACTTCCCCCGCGCACGCGTCCCAAGGGGGGTCGTTTTTACAAGGGTCTCTTTGGTATATTTAAAAAATAAGACATCTCCGCCTAGTTCTACAGTTCATGACCTATCCGGTAGGGGCGCTATGTGACAATTGCCATAAATTTATCTTTGACAGTGACCAAATTGTGTATAGTATATATTATTAAGTTAATAGCGTTTGAAAATTGTGAAAGCGTAACCGGAGCTAGTGGTTCTCTTCTGACCCGCGCCATGTTGTAGATTGAGGCGCCCTCACACGGTTGGGACCAACTTGTTTTCCTTATGTGGTATTTGTTATTACTAAAACGTAATGCTATTGTTAATACCGTACTGCTTTCGATGAGTTTTGCGAATAAAATAGCTTACGATAAATCAAAACTAAACATCAGTAGGAGATAAAAGTTATGTCTCAGGTCTCAGGTCTCAGGTTGTTTACTCCAAACAGCCCAAACTTGGGCTAACGCAGGAGTTTGTAGTGCTTCTTGTGCGCATGCGTTTGGTTGTATGTATGTTTGTTTGTTTGTTTGTTTGTTATAACTTGTTTGTTTGTTTTACAGGCAATTTAGGTGATTGGGTGTTGGGAAGGGGAGGTTCATTATTGCTGCTTGAAAAGCTATGGGATTTTCTATTGCAGTAATGTGTGGTGTCATTGATAGGCTGATAATTGATTACGTCGCGGTTTGGTTTCGTCATATGTGCAATCAAAATTGTGCGGGACCACTGCGTCAAGCTTTCCCCTTGCTAAAAATGTTAATAACGTAAATATTTGAAAACTAGATTAATATTACGATATAGCAAGTCCTAGAAGAAACATTTATACAAAACTTTACTCTTTTAACATTTGTTAAATTGTTCATGCTGTAGTTTTTTGGTAAAAAAAAAACAATTGCGCTAAATCAACCGAGATTGAGCATGATAGAACGATATTGGTCCCATCCGTGTGAGGGCGCTGATCAATTTCCAAAATGATTCCGCCATATTTATATCCCACAGTGCACAGCAGCTCTCTTTCCAGTAGCTCCGGCGGTAGCCTCGATTAACCAGACTCCGTAAGTTGTCATATTTTTGGGTATAATCTTGGAAACAGGTTTTAAAATCATCTAAATGGTATATAGAACTTAAAAACCCTTGTTGCCATTTTTTATATATTTGGTCCCATAGTGATTTAGCGGCCATTTTAAGAAATGGCCGCCAAATTTTATTTCGCCGTTCGTTTCATTTAGAGAAAAAATTGTGGTATGTGGATATATGTTCTATGGGACAAGGATTTCAAATACATTTTTTTCTTCAATTTTCTGGCTTACGCCTCCGCCATTTTTAAAGATGACGGTCATCAATACAAATGTTACAATATCTCAAAAACTACATAACTTTGAGCAGTAATGTCAACGGCTTTGGATAGTGTAGTGGATAGCGATACACATCAATGTACATTATACCTTCATTAACATTCATAAATGCGCCATTTTTAAAGATGGCGTCCGGCTCAGCCATTTGCCCATATCTTAAAACCTACATAATCTAGAGCCAAACAATTACTGACAAGATGTAAGGTTTTTTATATTTAAATTGTATTACTTTTAACCTTTTGTGACTTTCAAATATCTGCCATTTTATAACATCTGCCACTTTTTAAGATGGCGCCCGACAAAAACTATAAAAATTCTTCTATCAATAGCTTAGGAACTACGTGGCTTAGAGACCAAAAGTTGATGTCAAAATAAAAACATTTTTGAAGTAATTATGTGTTGTATTACTTTTGACTTATCCTTCATTCTAAAAGATATTATTCCTGTAATTTACGAGATTTTGTTATCCCTATGTCTTATGATCTACGTATCGTCGAACCTTGAAGCTGATATAGATATAGATGTTTGGAGGCAACGATTTAAAGATGGCTCTTAGATATTCTGTAAAACGGACAGAGTTGGCCAATTCAAACATTGGTTTATTGATTTCAAAAATTATCCCATAGTATATTGAAAACTACCAATATGTTCATTGACCCCCTCCCCACCCCTTCCAACATCCTCTGTAAATGCACAGCATTGTGAAGCGCATGTTGGCTTTTATGCATGAAAACTGTCTTCTACAAACTTTCACCTATCTTCTGGTAACTTTCATAAAACCTTTTCAATCACATGATAAGGAGTAAAATGACAAAGGAAATCTTGTTATCGTGGAGTGTAACTGCAAAGTAGATGGAATAGAAAGATGGCTCAGAAACTGAGATTCTGAAGGCAGTATCACAACTTTTTCCCAGGATGCTAGCTATAACACGATCTTCAAAAGAAGACTTGACTTGAAAGCAATAATTGGCACTCACGAGTTTGCATACAGAAACTGGTTGTTGATGGAACCAAATAAATCGAGCCATCTACCAAATGACAAACGTAACAGTTGCTGGAGTATATTGTACAGGCCAAAAGTGGCACAACCCCATAAGCTATTATATAAATCCGTCCAATAGAGATGCGGTCTCATAATCGATGGAATGATAGCCTTGCAGGATGTTGGTGGCTGTCAAGAACTTCAGTAACTACAAAGACGATGACAAATCATATCTCATCCAATCAAGCTCGAGGTCATGACCAAGTGAAGGTTATCTTTGACAGTTATACGAAAGTATCCTCACTGAAGGAATCAACATCGTGCAGAGGCAATTCCAAGGGAATACGATCCAACATAGTAGATGATTCAACGTGCATCAGACTTCTATACCTGGCTCAAAATGTCTTCGATATGACAACTGCTGAGAACCTAGTGATCGTGACACGTAATGATGTCAAAACAAACTCCGACAGTCCTGTGTCTACAGGTGTGAGCATACCTAAAGAAGCAAACAGTTGCATGATTCAACACATTGTGGAGGTTGCAGAAACATATTAATAGTCTACCTATACTCCCAACATGATGTCGTGCTCTTGGTTCTTCGCTGTGAGCCACAGTTGGGTACCAGCTTCGCAGCATTTCTTCCATCTTCCGAACTGTACATGCTGCACTTGCTGGATTTGCAGAAAGAGCAGAACAGTCCACTGAAGTGGTCAAGGGCTGTGATGAGTTCTTGTGCACACCATTATGTCCTGGATGGCTCTACATTACCCATGTCATAAACGTCTGGTGGTACTTTTCAAATTACTGAGACATGGACAAGGATTAAACAATCTCCCACATATCCATGGTGCGTGGTTGGAACACACAAGGCGAGCACATGTGCAGGCGAATGTTTGATCACGAGATGTAGTCTTAGACCCAATCATCCCCAAATCTCTGGAGCCTGGATAGCACCAGCATGGTGGCCGATTGTTGTCAGTGCAAACCAAGGAAACACCAGCTCCATAATTCATGACTGATTCAGTTTTGCAGCTCACGCAGTGCAGCTGTGCTTTAAAAAATCTTTCAAATTTTGGTGCATGTCCATGATCAAGTGCGGCTACATGACAGGTTGTTTAGGGCAGTGTCGGTGGACGTCGGGGGGGGGGGGCGGGGTTGAACAACTCGGGAGTTCGTAGTATGGATTTTTTTTTTTTAATTTGAATTGGCTGTCCGTTATACAGAATATCTAGAAAACATCTTTAAAAACGTCGCTTGAAAACACTTATATTTTCAGATCAGCTTCAAATTTTGATGATACATAGATCTTACGACACAGAATATAATAGGCTCTCTGAAGATTTTGAAATAATATGATTTGATGGGCGCTATTTTTAGCAGTGGCAGACATTTGAATCTCTTCGCAATTCAAACATAATACAACATATTAACGCTTCTAAAAATACTTTTAGACCTCAACTTCAACTGTGAAAATAATCGATTTTGTCGGAAGCCATCTTATAAAATGGCGGATATTTGAAAGTCAATAAAGGTTAAAAGTAATACAATTTAAATAATCATATCTAAAAACTTTACATCTTGCCATCAATATTTGGTTCTAGATTACGTAATTCTTAAGATATGGGTAAATGGCTGAGCCGGACGCCATCTTTAAAATGGCGGATATATGAATGTTAGTGAAGTTAAGATGTATATTGGTGTATATCGCTATCCACCAAGCTATCTAATGTCATCAACATTATTGTTCAGTGTGATATAGATTTTGAGATATTGTGACATTTGTATTGACGACCGCCATCTTTAAAAATGGCGGACGTGAAAGCCGAAAAATTCCAAAGATGGTTTATTTGAAATCCTTGTCCCATAGAACATATATCCATACACCACAATTATTTCTCTAGATGAAACAGTTATTAACGTACGTCGAAATAAAATTTGGCGGCCATTTTTAAAATGGCCGCTAAATCACTATGGGACCAAATATTAAAAAAGCTGGCAACAAGGTTTTTTAAGTTCTATATACCATTTAGATGATTTAAAAACATGTTGCCAAGATTATACGAAAAAATATGCTTCCTTTACAGTTGCCGATGTACTTAAAGGTGGCAGTACTTTTCAACCCCTCAACTCTGCCCGGGGAATTAATGGGCTGCCGATGTAACTGACAGGGCGGCGTTACCCCAGATTAGGGTAGAGACGCTGATTGGCTCTCAGCTTTTTTTTACAAGATAATGATATATCCTATGAACATTATTCAACATTGAACTTATATCAACACACACAAAAATTTCAAGTTGTTTATAAAATAGAATTACGGCAGGATTAACCAGTATCCGTATGGTGGCAGCATTGTTTAGCCCCACACGAATAATATTCAAAATCCGGCAGTCACCAGACTGTCTTCTCGGCGTAGTTAGTACTAGTTACACAGCCGACAAACAGTCGACTCGACGACTCCGGCGACACGTTTTGACTCACCAGGTAGGTTCCGCAACAGGCATGTTTCGACCAATGAGTAACGAGCAAGTGTCTACGTGGAAAGCCTCTGTTTACCCCTTATAAAAAAGAGCCAATGGTATACCATTGAATACCATTCAGTACCATTGAATACCATTCAGTACCACTGGACCATTCAATGGTATTTCAGTAGGACTGAATGGTATTCTCAATGGTAATTTGTAATACCATTCAATACCATTGGACCATTTAATGGTATTTCAGTAGGCTCAATGGTACTCTCAGTGGTAATTTGTAATACCAGTCAGTACCATTCAGTACAATTGGGCTATTCAATGACTTTTCTATAGGACTCAATGGTACTCTGAATGGTAATTCGTAATACCATTCAGGACCATTGAACATTCCAATGGTAACATATTGTTCTCAGTGGTACTCTCAATGGTATATGAAAATACCATTCAATACCATTGGACCACTCAATGATAAAACATGTTTCAATGGTACTCTCAATGATGTTTGAGCATACTTTTCAACAATAAATCAGACTTCAGTGGTATTCTCAATGGTATTTGAGAATACCGTTGAATACCATTGGACCACTCAATAAAAAACATGTTTCAATGGTACTCTCAATGGTATCTGAACATACTTTTCAACAATAAATCAGACTTTAGTAGTAGTCTCAATGGTATTTGAGAATATCATTCGGTACGTACCATTGGACCATTCAGTGGTAAAGCATTATTTTAGCGGTACGCTCAATGGTATATAAAAATACCATTCAATACCATTTGACCGTTCAATGAAAAAAATCAGGCTTCAATTCTCAATGGTATAGGAGAATACCATTCAATACCATTGGATCATTCAATAATAAAATCTCGTTTCAATGGTACTTTCAATGGTATTTGAGAATACCATTCAATACCATTGAACCACACGTGACTTCGAGTTCGCAGCAGCTCATTCGATTAATCAACTGTTGTTACATATTTACATATTTTATGTGTTCTTTACATTATCAATTAGGATAAATTATTCTGTTTTTATTATAACTGACTAAACCATCTTATTGAACATTTAATCGTATTTAAGTCTACAAATAATAAACCAATCAGAATACGACAACTGATTTATGCGGGCTCAGCGCGGTATATTTAAATGAATTTATGTTCGCAGTGTTCCCTCGATCACATATTTCAGAGGTTAAACATCTTAGAAATCTACATCGATCTCCAATCGCCATCGATGCAGAATGGAGGTACAGTGTCATGCCTGGGTAAATTTTGAGGAGGACAACACTTCAGAGATTGTCAATATTGAAGATGTGACTACTATCGACGTCGACGTGGTCGTGGAAACTGACGGAAAGCTCGGTAATCTTCCAGTTATCTGGCCTAAATTATGAGAGCCTTTTCAAAATGACACCTGTTTTCGATGTGTGTGTGTTCGGAATATCATTCTACATCATTTCCGGTACAAAGAAGAAAGATGTAATTTTTAAAATTAAGTTTTAGATTATTTAACCATTCAAAATACCATTGACGAAAAAGCTGAATAGCTTCTTATAGGTACCATTCAAAATACCATTGGACCATTCAGAATACCATTCAGTCAAGTACCATTCATATACCCTTGGCCATAATACCCTCTAGGACCACTCAAATACCATTCAAATACCGTTCAACTGTTTATTTACACAGACCACCAAAGTACCATTGAAGTACCATTCAGATACCCTTGGCCATAATACCCCCTAGGACCATTCAAATACCATTCAACTGTGTATTTACACAGACCACCAAAGTACCATTCCAACTCTTTCCCCATGCTGGACATCTTTTTGGAGGGTGCTGTCTTCCACATCTCCCACACTTCATGCTTTCTGTTTTCTTGTGCTGGTACACTGCACTGGTAGGAAATCCGGACAGTTGCAACTTACAGACATTTCTGCCGTCGACTAACTGAAATTTGCAGACATTTCTGCCGTCGACGAGCTGAAATTTCCCGCTGGTTGAATACGCGGCGTTCGTGGAAACATGGTTAGACACGTGTACCGTGTGAACATTGGCTATCGCGTGGATGCTCCAATATTGTTGTTGAATTCGTTGAGATAAAATGCGCAGAGCATGATCACTTATTATAGACTGTAAACACGGAATGCGAAACAACTACGTGTAGTTTTAGCAAAATAGCTACGAATACTCGTTTTTACCACATGTACAATACAAACACAAGCAGAGCCGGGTGGAAACATTGTTCCGTGTACCGTGGTGTAAACAGAGGCTGTCCACGTGGACACATGCTCGTTACTCATTGGTCGAAAAATGCCCTGTTGCGTAACCTATACCTGGGTGAGTCAAAACGTGCGGGCGGCGTACGTAACCCAGCTACAACTCTGCCTGTCATTAGTCACGTCAGCATTTTGTTGCGTGTGTCACGTGAGTGTATCTATTTCTGGGTCACACAGACGACACAACGTGTAACTGTTATAGAGGTGAGGTTATTTAATCAAATAGGCCGGGGACATGTTACAATAAAAATAATTATCAGTGCATGTAGGCTGGAAACATTTGAGGTTTTTTTTCAGTGTTCAAAATTATACCAACAATACTTTTGCTAGATTTTAGTGCAGATGATTTGTTGTTTGGTCACACTCCAGTGCACAAGATCGTGAAAGCGCTCCCTAAGATTACATTTATAGCTATACTGTTGGCATATACGACGTTTTATCCGAAAGAATATTTAACGCCAGTGTAAAGCCGGACAATTCAGCTCGAAATAAACACACACAAGCGCGCGCGCGCCCGCACTCACCCACGCACGCACGCACGCGCAAGAAATAAAACAGGAAGTACGTGAAGACGGAATTAACGTTTTTGTCAAGCCTCAAACTGTACTCTATAAAAAAATATTTGCCTTCTATTCCAGAACCAAAGCTGTCCCTGGGTACGAATCAATCCTCAAAGCATAGATTGTGAAGGCTCCCGATAATATTGTCCCAAGTGGGACGTACGTGGATGTACCTACCCGAAACGCTATACGTGTATGTATCCCTCTCTCCCGTTACTAGTCCGGCGCTGGTAGGTCATTACATGAACTGAGCTCGTTCCTCGGGTCAGTGATTGTCAATGCACTACGTCCTCAATGGCGATATAGAAACGTCGGGGTGGTGGTGGGGTTGTGGTGGCGACAGCACCAGTGGCAGCAATAGGGCCTGTAAGTGGGTCACGATACATGGGGTGACTCCGCGCGACTGGAGCTTATTGTGGACTAAGCGAAACTAATGGTCACTGGACACAAGAATAATATTCTAACGATGGATGACAGCTGTAGCTTCCGACTGATGAATACTAGGAAAATCAGTTCATAAATATCTTGTGTTTCACGTTTCTTATCTTAAATGTCCGATTTTATATTCAATTTATCACACTATCATAGACACATAGGAATTTACATAGTGCAGATAATAGACACGATGTTAGGCCATATGTGTCTTTTACGGGATTTGCGTTTTACATTGCTGTACGTTGTGGTTTCGATAAGCACTTATATCTGACAAGTTGTCTAAATGCACATAATCATAACACATGTATAGGTTTGCCCCAAACAGGTTGTACTGCGCGAAAACTGGCACTCTTCATTATTAGTCAAGATCGCCAAACACAAGTATTTGCCGCTATTGCCATGGCAACCACCATAATAATATATTAAAATTCCCTAATTTCCGTGATCATTGTCACCGGCAAAGTGTTCCACTGCTTCTGCTTGTAATAATCCTTCGGAAAATATAACTGAAATACGCTATTTGGGAACAGTTCGATTATTACGACCAAAAACAAAACAAAGTCCTATATGTTAACATGGAGAATATGGACCTCCTGCCCCCAACTGCCCCCAGCCTCGTTTTCGCGCGCGAGACTTGCACGCCCTATAGAAGTATTAGTCGTTGTCGTCGTAGCTAGTAGTAGTAGTAGTAGTAGTAGTAGTAGTAGTAGTAGTAGTAGTAGTAGTAGTTGTTGTTGTTGTTGTTGTTGTTGTTGTCGTCGTCGTTGTTGTACTAGTCATCGTCACCGTCGTCGTAGTAGTAGTTGCAGTTGTAGTAGTAGTAGTAGTAGTAGTAGTAGTAGTAGTAGTAGTAGTAGTAGTAGTAGTAGTAGTAGTAGTAGTAGTAGTAGTAGTAGTAGTAATAGTAGTAGTAGTAGTAATAGTAGTAGTAGTAGTAGTAGTAGTAGTAGTAGTGTTGTTGTTGTTGTGTTGTTGTTGTTGTTGTTGTTGTTGTTGTCGTCGTCGTTGTTGTACTAGTCATCGTCACCGTCGTCGTAGTAGTAGTTGCAGTTGTAGTAGTAGTAGTAGTAGTAGTAGTAGTAGTAGTAGTAGTAGTAGTAGTAGTAGTAGTAGTAGTAGTAGTAGTAGTAGTAGTAGTAGTAGTAATAGTAGTAGTAGTAGTAATAGTAGTAGTAGTAGTAGTAGTAGTAGTAGTAGTAGTAGTAGTAGTAGTAGTAGTAGTAGTAGTAGTAGTAGTAGTAGTAGTAGTAGTAGTAGTACAATACAAACACAAGCAGAGCCGGGTGGAAACATTGTTCCGTGTACCGTGGTGTAAACAGAGGCTGTCCACGTGGACACATGCTCGTTACTCATTGGTCGAAAAATGCCCTGTTGCGTAACCTATACCTGGGTGAGTCAAAACGTGCGGGCGGCGTACGTAACCCAGCTACAACTCTGCCTGTCATTAGTCACGTCAGCATTTTGTTGCGTGTGTCACGTGAGTGTATCTATTTCTGGGTCACACAGACGACACAACGTGTAACTGTTATAGAGGTGAGGTTATTTAATCAAATAGGCCGGGGACATGTTACAATAAAAATAATTATCAGTGCATGTAGGCTGGAAACATTTGAGGTTTTTTTTCAGTGTTCAAAATTATACCAACAATACTTTTGCTAGATTTTAGTGCAGATGATTTGTTGTTTGGTCACACTCCAGTGCACAAGATCGTGAAAGCGCTCCCTAAGATTACATTTATAGCTATACTGTTGGCATATACGACGTTTTATCCGAAAGAATATTTAACGCCAGTGTAAAGCCGGACAATTCAGCTCGAAATAAACACACACAAGCGCGCGCGCGCGCCCGCACGCACCCACGCACGCACGCACGCACGCGCAAGAAATAAAACAGGAAGTACGTGAAGGCGGAATTAACGTTTTTGTCAAGCCTCAAACTGTACTCTATAAAAAAAATATTTGCCTTCTATTCCCGAACCAAAGCTGTCCCTGGGTACGAATCAATCCTCAAAGCATAGATTGTGAAGGCTTCCGATAATATTGTCCCAAGTGGGACGTACGTGGAATGTACCTACCCGAAACGCTATACGTGTATGTATCCCTCTCTCCCGTTACTAGTCCGGCGCTGGTAGGTCATTACATGAACTGAGCTCGTTCCTCGGGTCAGTGATTGTCAATGCACTACGTCCTCAATGGCGATATAGAAACGTCGGGGTGGTGGTGGGGTGGTGGTGGCGACAGCACCAGTGGCAGCAATAGGGCCTGTAAGTGGGTCACGATACATGGGGTGACTCCGCGCGACTGGAGCTTATTGTGGACTAAGCGAAACTAATGGTCACTGGACACAAGAATAATATTCTAACGATGGATGACAGCTGTAGCTTCCGACTGATGAATACTAGGAAAATCAGTTCATAAATATCTTGTGTTTTACGTTTCTTATCTTAAATGTCCGATTTTATATTCAATTTATCACACTATCATAGACACATAGGGATTTACATAGTGCAGATAATAGACACGATGTTAGGCCATATGTGTCTTTTACGGGATTTGCGTTTTACATTGCTGTACGTTGTGGTTTCGATAAGCACTTATATCTGACAAGTTGTCTAAATGCACATAATCATAACACATGTATAGGTTTGCCCCAAACAGGTTGTACTGCGCGAAAACTGGCACTCTTCATTATTAGTCAAGATCGCCAAACACAAGTATTTGCCGCTATTGCCATGGCAACCACCATAATAATATATTAAAATTCCCTAATTTCCGTGATCATTGTCACCGGCAAAGTGTTCCACTGCTTCTGCTTGTAATAATCCTTCGGAAAATATAACTGAAATACGCTATTTGGGAACAGTTCGATTATTACGACCAAAAACAAAACAAAGTCCTATATGTTAACATGGAGAATATGGACCTCCTGCCCCCAACTGCCCCCAGCCTCGTTTTCGCGCGCGAGACTTGCACGCCCTATAGAAGTATTAGTCGTTGTCGTCGTAGCTAGTAGTAGTAGTAGTAGTAGTAGTAGTAGTAGTAGTAGTAGTAGTAGTAGTAGTAGTAGTAGTAGTAGTAGTAGTAGTAGTAGTTGTTGTTGTTGTTGTTGTTTGTTGTTGTTGTTGTTGTTGTTGTTGTCGTCGTCGTTGTTGTACTAGTCATCGTCACCGTCGTCGTAGTAGTAGTTGCAGTTGTAGTAGTAGTAGTAGTAGTAGTAGTAGTAGTAGTAGTAGTAGTAGTAGTAGTAGTAGTAGTAATAGTAGTAGTAGTAGTAGTAGTAGTAGTAGTAGTAGTAGTAGTAGTTGTTGTTGTTGTTGTTGTTGTTGTTGTTGTTGTTGTTGTCGTCGTCGTTGTTGTACTAGTCATCGTCACCGTCGTCGTAGTAGTAGTTGCAGTTGTAGTAGTAGTAGTAGTAGTAGTAGTAGTAGTAGTAGTAGTAGTAGTAGTAGTAGTAGTAGTAGTAGTAGTAGTAGTAGTAGTAGTAGTAGTAGTAGTAGTAGTAGTAGTAGTAGTAGTAGTAGTAGTAGTAGTACAATACAAACACAAGCAGAGCCGGGTGGAAACATTGTTCCGTGTACCGTGGTGTAAACAGAGGCTGTCCACGTGGACACATGCTCGTTACTCATTGGTCGAAAAATGCCCTGTTGCGTAACCTATACCTGGGTGAGTCAAAACGTGCGGGCGGCGTACGTAACCCAGCTACAACTCTGCCTGTCATTAGTCACGTCAGCATTTTGTTGCGTGTGTCACGTGAGTGTATCTATTTCTGGGTCACACAGACGACACAACGTTTAACTGTTATAGAGGTGAGGTTGTTTAATCAAATAGGCCGGGGACATGTTACAATAAAAATAATTATCAGTGCATGTAGGCTGGAAACATTTGAGGTTTTTTCAGTGTTCAAAATTATACCAACAATACTTTTGCTAGATTTTAGTGCAGATGATTTGTTGTTTGGTCACACTCCAGTGCACAAGATCGTGAAAGCGCTCCCTAAGATTACATTTATAGCTATACTGTTGGCATATACGACGTTTTATCCGAAAGAATATTTAACGCCAGTGTAAAGCCGGACAATTCAGCTCGAAATAAACACACACACGCGCGCGCGCGCCCGCACGCACCCACGCACGCACGCGCAAGAAATAAAACAGGAAGTACGTGAAGGCGGAATTAACGTTTTTGTCAAGCCTCAAACTGTACTCTATAAAAAAATATTTGCCTTCTATTCCCGAACCAAAGCTGTCCCTGGGTACGAATCAATCCTCAAAGCATAGATTGTGAAGGCTCCCGATAATATTGTCCCAAGTGGGACGTGGAATGTACCTACCCGAAACGCTATACGTGTATGTATCCCTCTCTCCCGTTACTAGTCCGGCGCTGGTAGGTCATTACATGAACTGAGCTCGTTCCTCGGGTCAGTGATTGTCAATGCACTACGTCCTCAATGGCGGTATAGAAACGTCGGGGTGGGGTGGTGGTGGCGACAGCACCAGTGGCAGCAAATAAAATCAAAGTGGGTCACGATACATGGGGTGACTCCGCGCGACTGGAGCTTATTGTGGACTAAGCGAAACTAATGGTCACTGGACACAAGAATAATATTCTAACGATGGATGACAGCTGTAGCTTCCGACTGATGAATACTAGGAAAATCAGTAGTAGTAGTAGTAGTAGTAGTAGTAGTAGTAGTAGTAGTAGTAGTAGTAGTAGTAGTAGTAGTAGTAGTAGTAGTAGTAGTAGTAGTAGTAGTAGTAGTAGTAGTAGTAGTAGTAGTAGTAGTAGCAGCAGCAGCAGCAGCAGCAGCAGCAGTGGCAGCAGCAGCAGCAGCAGCAACAGCAGCAGCAGCAGCAGCAGCAGCAGCAACAGCAGCAGCAGCAGCAGCAACAGTAAGCCGTCTAGTGTGTCTTGTGAGCTGAAGCTGCTACAATCATTCTACAAACAAGGTACACAACCAAAGTACACAATGATGTATATGTTGTCGCTTTGCGTCACTAAAGCTGTCGCAACTGCACTTGTTAGCAATATGTCTTGCTTGGTAACACATTATTAAATCGGACATTTAAGATAAGAAAGGTATAACACAATATATTTATGACCTGAGTTTCCTAGTATTCATCAGTCGGAAACTACAACTGTCATCCATCGTTAGAATATTATTCTTGTGTCCAGTCCACAATCAGCTCCAGTCGCGCGCGGAGTCTCGCCATGTATCATGACCTAACTGGAGAGCGGCGAGAGGTAGAGCGGGGAACATGGTCGAGCTTGTTTGTTTGTGTTGGCAGTTTTAGCTCGTTATTAAACTGTTTAAGCCAATATTGAAGTACGTCGTTATACATATATCACAGTAGTAGTCGTCGTCGTAGTAGTAGTGGTAATAGTTGTAGTAGTAGTAGTACTAGTAGTGGTATTGTAATAGTAGTAGTATATAATTGCAGTATTGTAATAGTAGTTGTAGCAGCAGCAAGCCGTCTAGTGTGCTTTGTGAGCTGAAGCTGCTTATCCAATGGGCTACAATCACTCTACAAACATCCTACAAATAAAGTACACAATGACGTATGTTGTCGCTTCGTGTCACTAAAACTGTCACAACGTACTCCACTTGCTAGCAATTCTCTCCTTCAAACGAATGATAATTAATAAGGAGGCCTATGTTGCAAAACGTCAGCGTGTTCGGAATTGCTTGGTAACACAATCTCTTCGTTTCAATATTGTCCAGTGCCGCTGTCGCACTTACATTTATCCGGGCGTTAAATAATACCCAGGTGACGTTTCATGCGCAATATTATTTATGTAAAATCATCAATATGCCGGATAACGCAAAGCATTTCTAATATTAATACCACTGTCTGTTGTTAATTTAACTTCCCTGAGGTGATTAGTATGAACAATTGCTTAAAAGTTCATCTGATAATATTGCGTTTGTTGATATCACTGTCACGAATTACGGAGCATTGGTGTCACGTGATTTGCGTTTGCTATCCAAACCTGTCTCAAATGCATGTTTGTCTTATGTTAATTTGAGTCAAATAACTTAATTTGCTTAGACTTTGCATACGTTCTTTGCCCACAATGTCCGATATTTAGCACACTACCGACGCATTTAATATAAGATTCAGCAGGAAGCGTCTTAATGGTAAGTAATGACGACTGACTCGCGCATGCGCAGAAACGTCACGGAAATATGTAAGCCCAACACCGCTCCTGAAATCACTTTATTGGCTCCCCGAGCGGTATTGTACAGTTCCCCTACAAACCTCTTTCAAAACAAAACAAAAAACAATCTACAATTTTACACTGAGTGCTGACCACCGGCAGCACAGACAAAACTTCGATAATCAACTTCAAGTTTTCTTTTTGTTTCCATGCAGAGCTATACGTGGTCTAACCATTGCTTTGTAGGATAGTAGAAATGTGTCCAAGCTTGTTGAGATGTCGGAATGTTCTTGCTAGACATCCATGGGTGGGTGGGTGGGTGGGCGGGCGGGCGAGCGAGCGAGCGAGCGAGCGAGCGAATGAATGAATGAATGAATGAATGAATGAATGAATGAATGAATGAATGAATGAATGAATGAATGAATGAATGATTGATTATTTGATTGGCTTGGTTGGTTGGTTGGTTGGTTGGTTGGTTGGTTGGTTGGTTGGTTGGTTGGTTGGTTGGTTGGTTGGTTGGTTGGTTGGTTGGTTGGTTGGTTGGTTGGTTGGTTGGTTGGTTGGTTGGTTGGTTGGTTGGTTGGTTGGTTGGTTGGTTGGTTGGTTGGTTGGTTGGTTGGTTGGTTGGTTGGTTGGTTGGTTGGTTGGTTGGTTGGTTGGTTGGTTGGTTGGTTGGTTGGTGTTGCAAGAAATAATCATTATAATCTCTTTACAAACTATGTTTATGGGGCAGCGTTTGATGATTAGCATGGATGGCCTGAGACAGCACATCATCCATTCACACACGCATCCATCCATTCACCCATGCATCCATCCATTCACCCACGCATCCATCCATCGATCACCCAGCCAACCATTCACCACTCGTTCGTCCGTCTCTCCTCCCATCCATCCATCCGTCAATCCAGGGAATTCTCCAGCGTCTCTTGGAATGTAATAGTTGAAGGTAACACACGAAAGTAGTTTGGTAATAACGGGGAGAGCTTCTTCGTCTTCCAAATGCCACGCGTGGTGATCTCATCAAGTTGAGAATTCCCAAGGTGTACAGCGCAACAAATAAATACTTGAAAACATTAGAATGCAATGATAAGAAAAATAATTCACAATTATGGGGTTAATCATTCACTGTGGGATTTTGGGTGGTTATAATCAAAATTTCCTGATGAATGGGCAATGGGGGATCAACTGGGGTCACTTCAGAAGTGGCCACAGAGAATCTGGTGGTGCAGGAGAAACCCATGCCGTAACTACCTCGCATAGACTCACTTCCGGGCTCTTAACTTAGAATCTCCTTAACTTCGTATTTGAAGCTAACGGTAGTGTCAGCTTAAAGATAAATCGGAAGCGAGTCTATGTTTGGCAAGTGCCTAGTCTGAGCAGGTAATACGGTTTCTCGCCATTTCACACGAGCTTCTACGTAAACCTTAGAGTAGATATTTTATAAATAACAGTTAATCATTTCATATTAATGTAATGTGTAACTGCACGTTTAGGTTTTATATGATAGTTGTTACTGGACCCGTGCATTTTATGTATATAGGTTTGTACGGGGGTAATGTTACATCCCATTTGTTATGAGTATAGCAAAGAGAAGCTATGAAATGTGGCAACTAGGATCAAGGAAACAGCGTAGATGAGGAAGATTATTTAAAATGTAATGAAGACCAACGAAGCGTTGTATTTAAATAGAAAGATCAGCCAGTCCGGGATGTGCTCCTGTGACCCAATGACCAGTGGACATCTACTGCAGCACTGCCCACTACATAATGACCATAAGTGATACGCATGACCAGACGGCACCCCATGGATGATACAATGTATGATGACTGAGATGCATAGAAGAATACAGCATTATTCGCGAGTGCGACCGACGTTCCTGTCTAGATAGTGATTGACAATAAAGAAGAGATGTAGCGCAAGATTAGCAATAGCTAGGAAACTGAGAAATAGATATTTAGTGACAGGGTTAATATGTGTATAAACTAATACAATCCTCATGTGCATTGGCTTGAGGCTGGGGGACCACATACACTGGCTGCCTATCAGAAAGCGAATCGATTTTAAACTACTTGTACTTGTGCACAGGGCCATATACAATGGCACGCCGGAGTATCTTGCGGCAGTGCTACGCCGCCACACACCTCCCCGTTCGCTGCGCTCTGCAGGCGGGTTACTGCTAGAGGTGCCCAGAATCAACCTGGAACGTTTCGGCCGCCGTGCATTTGCCTGTGCAGGACCCACTCTGTGGAACAAACTTCCAAGGAACATACGTGACAACAGCAACATTACACAGTTCAAGAAGCAATTAAAGACACTTTTATTTTCCACATAACTAGTTTCACACAACGAACATTATATTTTAGCTAATTTATTATTACGATATATACATATATTATTTATCTTATTTATTTTTATTACTATCAGTGCAGTATAGCGGGTTCTAATGTTTTGTCTGTAATGTCTATGTTTAATATTCTTTTTTTAAGAATTATATAATTTATACATAGCCAATTTTACGGTTTTTATGATAGTGTTTTATTATTTTATATAATTATCATTATTACTGTCACCATTATTTTAATCAGTATACGCAAATTTACATGTATGTACACACCCGTGAACGGGACAGCCGTCCCGGATTTGATTGTGTCAAAATAAAGTTATTATTATTATTATTATTATACCATGGAGTGACCTTGTTCTCTGTTTTTCGTTTGTTTACTCATTAATCCAATGCATACTTTTTGATTTCTTACATAAAACTTCATCTTAGCTTGTTCCAAAACCTTACGCACTGTCGTGTTTCAGGAGAACAACCTACGATGCGTCAAGAGGATAAAGAGAAGCTCACCAGACCCGCTAGAAGACACACACACACACACACACACACACACACACACACACACACACACACACACACACACACACACACACACACACACACACACACACACACACACACACACACACACACACACACACACACACACACACACACACACACACACACACACACACACACACACACACACACACACACACACACACACACACACACACACACACACACACACACACACACACACACACACACACACACACACACACACACACACACACACACACACACACACACACACACACACACACACACACACACACACACACACACACACACACACACACACACACACACACACACACACACACACACACACACACACACACACACACACACACACACACACACACACACACACACACACACACACACACACACACACACACACACACACACACACACACACACACACACACACACACACACACACACACACACACACACACACACAGTCGTGCAAAGGTGTTGGGTGCGACAGCCCACCTAAGTGCAACAATTCGACAACGGCGTCTTTGGCGGCGCACGAGACACGTGCTGCCTTCGGATGAGGAAAGGACGACTTCTAATGATGATGCATTCTTGGTGAACTAATAAAACAGACTCATTGGATTTGGAAGTGTGCCACAATTATAAGGCAATTCAGTTCACGGACGTGTCAGCTTAACGACTAGGGACATGCGTTGTACATTACCAGTGCAAGTTCATTGTCATTTATTCTCGTAGCCTTCATGAATAAAACATTGCGTAACTCAAGTTTGCTGCGATGTTCACAATGTATACGTCCGTTCGTTTCGAATTGGGCCCATATGAAGTTGCAACGCCAAAGTATATACTAAGTCGAGGTTTATAATTATGATTAATATACACATAGTAATATGATCTTAAAGATGATCTTAATAAGTTGATAGAATGGTCTGAGAAGTGGCAAATGCTGTTTAATTTTGGAAAGTGTAAGTGCCTTCACACAGGACATGGGAATGAAGATGCACAATATACAATGGGTGATACTGTACTAAATACTACCTTAAAGGAAAAGGACTTAGGGTTAACTATTAGTGCTGACATGAAGGTATCAGAGCAGTGTGGAATTGCAGCAGCGAAGGGAAACCAAATTCTTGGATTAATTAGGCGAAATATAGTGTAAAAAAAGAACTAATAATACCGCTGTATAAAACAATAGTTAGGCCTCACTTAGAATATTGTATACAAGCATGGAGGCCATATCGCAAGAAGGATATTGATATGCTAGAAAGAGTACAAAGGAGAGCAACCAAAATTATACCAAAACTCAGGAATATTAGTTATGAAATGCGTCTAAAAGAATGTGGTTTAACAACACTAGAAACCAGAAGATTGAGAGGAGATCAGATTGAGGTGTTTAAAATATTGAATGGATATGAAAATATTGACAGAAATATTTTTTCACAGTCAAGGAAGAGAGAAGGACTAGAGGACATGGAGTTACATTAGCAAAGACGCAGTGTAGACTAGATATTAGAAAATTTTCATTTTCACAAAGAACAGTAAACGAATGGAACAGATTATCAGCTGATTGTGTAGGTGCAAGTAGTGTTAATATATTTAAAAATAAAATCGACATATACCTAAGAAGGGCGGAGTATACTTAGATAGATAGGTTGGACTCTCGATAAGCCAAATGGCTTCCTAGTCCACCTGCCATCTAGAGTTGAATCTCTAGGTGGCAATCTTGTTAAATCTTGTTAAATCTTGTTAAATCTTGTTAAATCTTGTTAAATCTTGTTAAATCTTGTTAAATCTTGTTAAATCTTGTTAAATCTTGTTAAATCTTGTTAAAAGAAAAACCAAAGTCCGTGCCAAGAAATATGAAGTATGGTTAAACCGGAAGTCATGGTGGCGGAAATGGAAGTATCGCCGATGTACTGAGTGTTCAATCATTACGCATACTTATTGCTCTCTATTCCCCTTTACGTGTGCGTGCGTGCGTACGTGTGTGCGTGCGTGCGGGCGGGCGTGCGTGGACTCGTTCGTACTCTTTAAACTTCAGGCCTGGAGACGTCTCATGGGAGAGAAATATGCAAATGTTGATGCGATTCCCCTTAGGCGGTTTTACAGACGGTAGTACCCTTAAAAATACCATTGAATGGTATTATGGCATTAGGGCATTGAATGATATTTTGGATTCTTTGTACCGTTCAGTGGTATTGAATGGTATTTTAAATTACCGCTGAGAGTAGCACTGAGTCCTGCTGAAATATCATTGAATGGTTCAATGGTACTGAATGACACTGAATGGTATCCAATGGTAATCAGTGGTATACCATTGGCCCTTTTTTGTAAGGGTAGGCCCTAATGCAAAGGCATCGACTTCGTGCCTTTTCAGTTGTCACGCTGAATCTGTGGAATTACTTCATTTCAGGTTGAAACACGTTGAGCAGATAATTATGTCTAATGTATATAACAAGGCGTAGATCAGTGACCATGCAATAAAGTCAATTGACCTAGCTGGGCTGACGCGTGGATTGTATCAAGGCGGTTCCGTTGTGAAAGAGACATCGCGGAGGTTCATTGTACTTAGGAGACGGTGTGAAATATATTAACACATTTAGGACACCACCGTTTGAATATCTTCCCCCTCGTCTAAGGTGGACATGATAGGCGTCGTATCGGCCCGAACTCGACATTAATGTCTGGCGGCCAGACAAAAACAAAATTATGTTACGGTGGCATATTTTGATGCCAATTTAGATTAAACGCCGCTTTTTCAAGTCGACATTATTGTGTATATATCCTGGATGAACGCGTCAGGAGAAATTTTCCTGACTATATTCTATATGTGAATAAGAATAGGCAAAGTTGTTGCATATTTTAATAGGGCGAAGAAACCATGCAATGATCAACGGATGATCGCGAGCTTAGTAATAGCAATAAAGAGGATGTTGAATATATCGCAAGTGATCGAGGAGTTCACCGATGAGCCGATGAACCATGCAGGCAAGGCGAAAGATAAACACAATAATCCAACCCGCGTTCACTATACTGAGCTCTATGATCGAAGCTGATATCGGAAACTCTATGGGTATGCAATTAAAAAGCTGTCAGAGCTTGAAAACAAGTGCTAGCCTACATTCCCAGTACGATTCAAGACGGGCAGGATACTGATAGACAGCGCTTCAGAGTTCTTTGTCGTTTACTACTACCATCGATAGATGGAAGACGTATTACGTCTCACTCCTGAGTGTATGGAGCACAACAGAGCAGTCACCTCACAGAGCCTGAGTAATCGAGAGTAGGTACGTACTCGTCATATGTGACAACTCTGCAGATGTCGTCGAGGTAATTCTACTGCGCACGCGTATTGCTAAGTAAAACAAATGGCGAATTCCTGAACCGAGATCTACCAAGATTTCTATACAGTGATTTAACGTGTTCATTTGGTAGCGTTTGACAATAATTTGCACATACAACCATGTCATTTAGGGATTTAAGAAGTAAGTATGCTTCATGCTTGTATTTTTGAAAACAACAAAGTGTATTAATAAATAGTAGGATAAGTAAAAGCGTGTCACTCACTACATGTCAATGGTAATCATCGTATCGTTCTGAATCTGAATTGAAATGAAAAAACTTCAAAAGGGGTGACTAGTTACTAGTAATGTAACTAAAAATGACCACTTGAGGAAGACAACATAACTAACAGCAGATCATAACATTGACCGGTATTTTACTTTCTGACCTAGGTATGAAAATCGCAGCCTACAGCCGCCAAACCTCTACTCACATATCTTAGCCCCACATATCTTATAAGATGAGTACACGTCCAGCACTACAGTGTACAGGTCAAAACAACCAACATGTAAACAAATCCCAAACAGCGACAACCAGAAGGGTGACAGACAAAAACGGCGACACACAAAAACAGCAACAAACCAAAGCCTACTGCCATAGCGCATGCAGTACGAAAACGTTTTAATGTAACTTTGCTAATAATGATCATAAATGAATCACTGAAAGATGCTTTATTGTAATGCATTGATATTTACGACACAGTGCATATTTTCATAGGAAAATTACTACGTGAATGTTGTCAAAAATGGGAAAATATATACCTGGTGTATAACAATTTCACCATGCTATGAGAACATAATTGGGTGGTAGAATGTCCATATATCAAATGAATAAATGTAGCTACATATTTAATCTATTCAGCAGTGCTAAAATTATTGCCCAGGCATGGGTTGCGCACCTAGAAGAATGAATTATAACACTATATTGTACCGGAACAAATGCAATTAACTTCAGGGTGTTGTTTTGACAATCAGCATGAACCCTGCTGACAAATTGCAAAAATATTGTCACCATTTTGGTTTGTTGCCATTTTAGTGTGTTGCCGTTTTGGTTTGTCGCCATTTTGACATCTATCCTATGTACATGCACACACTAGTTACAGAATAAAATCACTTATATTACTCCAAACAAATAAAATCCCCAAAAGAAGTTAACGTCAAACTTGCTGGCAACTTGGCATCATCGCCAGCGGTTACACATGGCTCTGTGATTACCGTAATATCGATATTGTCTCGACAGGCAATTGTTAACAGTTTAGGGTTTGTTATGGTTAGCTAATATACATACAAACTAGTAATTTTATTTCATGTTGCTGAGCACTGGAAAAAAATCGGTGATCTAAGACTGGGCATCAGAACATCCCATTCACATCTTACCTCAGTTCTTATAGTCCAACAATCAACAGTATTGCATGGCAAGATGTGAGTTGAGACACGTGCATGCAGATTTAGAATAAAAAATTGCGTTGTAGCGCATATAATGGCTGATTCAGCCACCTAAAAATCACACTTAAATAAAAAAATATGCTCACCTTATATGAACCACAATTATGGCTGAACTGGATGCGGTAGAACAATATCCATAAAATAATTCAGTCATCCCAGACCATTTTGTATAATTAGATAACCATGCAATTGGAAACAGCATATGCTGCTTATGTGTCATGAAATGTACCGGTAAAATATAAAGGTCACACATTTTTATTTCCTAAATGTTTATGCTGTAGCAGCTGTTACATTCGGGCACTTGGTGCTGATGGAACTGTTGTCCAGTTCAAGGAATGTCACCTTAAATTTTTTTTTTTTAATATTGGATATTTTATGTCTCACTCTGCCAACATATTCAGTTTTTCATTTTATTTTTTAATATTATAAACTGGGAAGTTTTGTGTGCAAAGAGGTCTCAGAAATTTACATTGTCAGGTCACTGAAAGTCATGAATTTGAAATATAAAAATATGTATGAACCGTCTAAATGTGTTCATATTCTATATCAGCAGAAGTAGTAAAGTTAAGATAAACTACTGGTACGTAGAATTAAGAATATGTTTCTACCATTTGAAGACTTCACTGAGATGATGCGGGCACTTGGCTACACAAGGCTCATTTCAATGGAGAACTTCAGAAGACCCAACTTCCCCTTGGTGGCTGAAGTCTTAATATGGCTTGTTCAACGGTAAGGTGTACAACAGTGTTCATTAGGTACATTAACCATGAAGTTGCTGTGGATATAAATTACTTTTTCCTCTACTAATATTTCAGATGACATGTACTAGTATGATTATTAAAAAAATACATTGTACATATTAAACATTTACTTTAGACTTGTTACTTGATCAGTAATGTACACTGTTTGTCCAATATAAAGGTTTGACGTTGTCTGTTTAAAAGCACTCTTTGTTGACCCTGTTCATAGACAGTTGAGACGTGTACCGGGTACGTTGATGTGAAGGCGTCAACATTATTTGCAGATATGACCCGAATGCTGATATCCCAACTGACACAGACATGGAACAGGACAGAGTCATATTTATCAAGTCTGTTGCTCAGTTCATGGTGGGTAGCTGTCTTATCAGTCCAATATTCTGTGACTCGAGTCATCCAAAGTGATGGTGTATACACTATTCTGCCATGGAATGTTCTACTTTATTACATGTCATTTTCACATGTGAAACATTAAAATTTTGAACAGCCTGATGAAAAGCAAAAAAAACAGTTTAGCAGGTGGTGCCATCTATATAGCTTTTCCAGTGTTAGAAGCAATTTCATTAATAAATCAATGAAGAGCAGATGAAGTAGTTCTAACCCACAGCGAATTTCAGAAATAGAAGATCCTTCCTAGAGCGTAAATGAACATTTGTAAGTTTGTCGATGTGCACAGTTTATACAAAGGGTAAACTAACTTATATATAACTGCTTCAATATTAGCAAGATCTATCTCAGATTGCTGCAGATGTTGAATAAGTGTGGTTGTTAAAAATATGGTCTAAAACGTGACCAATCCCAACAAACTGATTATTAGGTCTCATTGGCCTGTTCTTATTTAGTCATTTAGGTAGACAAACATTATACCTACCGTATGATCTCAGTTTTCAGTGGTTTGTAAACCTGTTTTCTCATAATATCGTTTAGCAAAAGCTGGCTTCATGTTTTGGCACTCACTAAAGGGTTTCTTTATAAGCTTATAAAATAAATACACATTTGAGATGTACTGTTTCAAAACATGATAATTTCACATAAGTACTTTCTCTGCTATGTTTGACTTGCAAATCTATGCATAACTTGGGTGTTATTTGACAACAAGGCAACAATGCCTGTGTTTATGCAAATAATTTTGAGCTTGATAATATGTGAATCAAAAAAGATGCTACATCTGTTTTTTACAACTTTCCATTCCCACATTGCTGAGCAACATTGTAAGTACTTTGATGGTAATGACCTGGCTGTTGTATTACCAGACCACAAAGGCACACATCAAGATGAACACAAAGAAGCTGTACCAGGCAGACGGCTACGCGGTCAAGGAGTTACTCAAGGTGACCGCCGTCCTGTATAATGCGGTCAAGTCTAACACCAATAGCTATGACCCCAGCAACGAAGAGAGCAGCAGTATGATCTCATTCGATGTCTCGTCAAAGGTAGGAATACTGCAAAACCAGTTTCAGTTTTGCTTGTTTAGTTGAAATGTGTATTGATGGGTCCGGTACACAGCAGTTTGTCTATATTAAAATAAAAATTCTGCGTCAGACCTCTGTCAAAATTTGCACTGCCAACATTTTTGATAAAAAATATTACTTGCATATAATGTGTGAAAGTGTTATGGTGGTATGATTTCTACATCAAACAATCCTGCATGGAGTTCTTGTTGTTTGGCATCTATTTTCGTGATATATTGTGTTGCTGCTTGCTAGGCAATAGGTGTTGTGATGATGGATAATGCGTAAATTCTCTGTCCCATTTGTAAATGTTTTTGTGTTTTCAGATCAATGAGTTGAAGGTGGCTAGGAAACTGGCATCGGAGATCACAGCCAAAGGAGCAAGTCTCTATGATCTACTTGGCAAAGAGGTTGACCTGAGGGTAAGATCATGTCATAGACAAAGTGATACGGACTAGTAATAATGGTTCACTGATAAGCATTATTAAAATATGACATTATTTGTGCCACACAAAAAATTATTCTTATATATATATATATATATATATATATATATATATATATATATATATATATATATATATATATATATATATATATATGATGATATAGTTATAACATTATATACATATATATATATATATATGTATATATGTATATAATGTGTGTGTATATAATGTATTATGTAATATATTATATAAATAAATAGACATAGGCTTTGGGAGCAGTGAGTTTTATGTGGCAGATGATGCAAAATGGTAGTCAGTTTGCTTTTGCTGGTGGTGTGATAGTTCTTTCTATTTGCTGACTTGTGAGACCACCTAACTGGCGGTATAAGTAGCTTGAGATTATGTGAACGAGTTGGTTCATCTTTGTGTTTGTGCAGGAGATTAGGTCCTCGGTTATCAGTCGACAGCTGGAAATCAATGAAGTTGAGCGCGGTCTTGCAGCTTGGATCAGTTCTGTCGAGGTATGTCATGTCATGATTGTCGTCATCATTGTGTGTCTTCTGTGTCTGCTAGAGGATGCATTGTACACATCCAGACATTATGTTTTGTGTATCAACTATCAAGGAAGCAATGTAACAGTGTCTATTTTAACGCATCCTCTGCTATGCTAGGTGATTTACCCATCTTGCATGGTGGGATAGCTAGTAAAGCCATTTTAGTGTCAGACTTTCAAACAATGTTGTACCATGCTCAAAGACTTGTATAGTGTCCAAAACTTGTACTGTTATGCTTTAAGTGTGCACATTTCATCAGTGAAATGACTGACCATTTTCTACTTATTTCCAAATATATAATAGATAACACAACTATACTCACCTTCGTAGGCACAGAGACTGATATCTCTCATGTGTGGTGTCGGTGTGCTGTGTCAGTTTGATTACAATGTTACTTCATAATGTCATGGTGGCTGAGACTGTCACTGGGCACCTTGTCAGCAGTAGTGTGTGTACATGCCATGCCGACTGTCACAGTCGGTTTAGTTTATGTCTAAGATCCCCATTGGAGCACCCTGGGTGAGAGTTTGAAGGGTTAGTAGGACATCTATCAAAATTCAGCCCCGTACATGTGTAGCTGTCTAGCTGTTGTTATTGCTCACAATGGAGTCCCTTAGATGTGAGATGATAAACTGCTTTTATTTTTTATTAATTTATTCTTATATTTGCTGTGATATGTAAATTATATTCCTTTTTAATCATATATAATTCTTAGAACGTGTTTTTGCTGTACTCTCTAGTACAACACAGTTTATTTATTAATAATTTTTATCTCACGAACATCACAAGAGATTTTTCCCATGAGGGATAAAGAAAGGTATTTGATTTGATTGATTTTGAATTGAGAGATGTGTTTGGATGTACACTTCTGCTGGTATCTCACATGTCATTAGGACTGCACTGAACATTATTTTTATCCAACAGACGGAGATTCGAAAAACACAGCAGGCTATCGACAACGTAGCGTCGGACGAGGCGAACCTGGAGGCAAGGATTGAGAGGAAACGTAGCGAGTTGGAACGCAGCCAGAAACGATTACAGACCCTGCAGAGTGTCAGGTGAGACACTTGTTATGTTTCGGTCTTGTTAGAGACTGCAGTCTCTTCTGGTGGAAAGTTCATTCACTTTTACAATGCTCCAGTACACTGAGCTGTATGAATGATTATTTGGTTACAGACTGTGATGGTTATTTGTGTATGGGTAGTTTTAGGTAGTATTTGTAGCGTGGCTGAATGCCTCTTAGATAAATCAGTATGGTATTCAAATGAAACATGTTTACCAGGAATTGACATGTAAAATCCTGAAGATGTATACTGCATTATATAAGAGTCAGAGATGGAGTAATCGTACTCGAGTACGAGTACTTTTTGAGTACTCGTACTCGTACTCGAGTACGAAGGAAAGTAATCGTACTCGTACTCGAGTACATTACCAAAGTAATCGTACTCACGATTACTTCTCACGATTAAATTTTTTTCATATGAACAGTTGCAAGCAAATATATTAGACAGATAAAAATGTCAATATTAGAAGTAATTTAATAAATGTAATAATAATCAAGGTATTCATTTTCTATTACTGTTAAGCATTTCATTTAAATAAATATTCAGTCAGATTTCCCTAATTCATACCTTCTCTTCACAGAGAAGCAACATCTCCTCACCCTCCTGCTTAGTACAAAGTACAAGTTATATTGTGACAGTCCCTGGGAAGCACTGCAGGAGATAAGCATCCCCTAACATCTTGCTTTGTAATTTTAGAAGCCAGGCCACAGCCCCACCTGTACTGTTTGCTCTGTCAGTATGGTGTGAATGACTGGTCATATTTCCAACATCCAGAATCCTGACTGGGTCTGGGCGGTTAGCTGCTAAATCCCTGTCTATTGTGTTTAATTAAGTGCAAACTGTAAACCTGTCTAACTCCACAACTATTCTGGAGTCAAATACATTGAAATGTATTTAAATACAAATATTCTTGAGGGATTACAAATACTTTCGAATACATTGAAAAGTATTTCAAATACTTTTTCAGATATTTTTCAAATACTTTTCATTTTGTATTACTATGTAGGTAAAAGAAAAGCAACACATATATTGAGACATCTAGTTTATAGGCATAATTAGTGTTTTGCTCATATGATGACAGGCAGACCAGTGCTAGGGAGTATTGTTATTGCTAACTGCACCACAGTGACAACTGACTGAAAGAGGTAAAGGCCAAAATACAGTGTTTGTTTGTTAAGCCAGGAGGTCCATAATAATATAATGCCTATGTTGCCCTCAGAAGAGACACTGCTAATCATTGCTAAGATATTGTGAGGAAGGCTCAACTTCAAAGTCAGCCAGAAAACCAGAATAACCTGGTGCCAAATTGAAGCCTGCCTAAAGAACAAAAGGGGATATTGGCCTATGGTCACTGTTAGGTGCTAATCCATCCTCTGGCTCTGAGCAAACAAAAGTTGTGGTCACTGCAGGGCCATGGGGGAAGCCTGCTGTTAAGTGTCTTCATCAGTAATTAGCACTGTTGGGTGAAGTTGCAGTGCATTAAGGTAATCAGTTTGGCAGGCATTACATGTGACAGTGAAAAATAAATGTTGATACTGACAATGTATTTGGAAAAATATTTGAAAAAGTCAAATACTTTAGGAAAGAATTTAAATACAAATACTTTTAATTCCTAAACATCAAATACAAATTTATACTTAAAAAGTATTTAAATACTTTCAAATACAAATGTATTTGACCCCATGTCTGGACCCATCTGATATACTACATATTTGAATTGGATACTCTTGAATATGCCCCCCTGGTTTTGAAGTGTTGTTATTGTAATGTATTTGATCATGTGTATTTGAAATTCTTAAATGCCTCCTATTTGTATTTGATTCAGAAACCATATATTAAATTATTAATCCAGCATTAAATGATTCATCCAATACCTGAGAAAGTCATCTAATTATTAATAATAATAACACCTGGATAGGGGATAGCAGTAATCAGTTAGACCATTAGTGACACAACAACAGAACAAGAATGACACCTAGGGATTCCATGAAAGTCGCCTTTATGTTAGAAACAGGACATTCATTAAAGTAATCATGAAAGTAATCATGATTACATTCTAAAGTAATCGTACTCGTACTCGAGTATATTGTAAAGTAATCGTACTCGAGTACATTTGTTTTCTGAGTACTCGTACTCGTACTCATGCATGTTCAAAGTAATCGTACTCGTACTCGAGTACATTTGTATTGTACTCGCTCCATCTCTGATAAGAGTGTACCTTTGGTAGTCTGCAGACTCTCTTGTATATTAGATGTGAAGTGTAAAGTCCTAAGACTGGATGCTGCATTATATAAGAGTGTACCTTTGGTAATCTGCAGACTCTTGTATACTTGATGTGAAGTGTAAAGTTCTGAAGACTATACATACTGTGTTATATAAGAATGTACTTTTGGTAATCTGCAGACCTGCCTACATGGACGAGTACGAGGCATTGGAAGAGTCACTGCAGAAGCTCTACGATGACTTCATGATGAAGTTCCGCAACCAGGCCTACCTGGAGCAGCTGTTGGAGGAACACGACCGTGTGGAGCAGGACAAGACGGAGGTGGGTGGACCACTCTGGGAGCAGCCATTTTTTCACACATTGGAAATGGTCATTCCAGCCATCCCAAAATAAATCCAGTGCACTGACATGTTAGTCCTGTGTTTGGATATGGTGATAATTGTTGTTAGCAAATTTGTGTTTACTGGAGATGGACCTATGCCCAAATTGCCAATGCTAAACTCTGAAAATCCACCAATTTTGTTGAAAATCAGTGGACATGATTCAGTGAAGCAGCATGTTTTACCACAGTAAGCATTTGTTTACATACTAGTTATTTAGAGTGAGTTGTGTATCTGTTGATTACAGAAGGCAGTCTTGTAAAAGTTGATCAACTAGTTTAATATATATTATCTCTACAGTTGTACCAGTAAACTGTCTGTCCATTGGATTGTACATACTATATTCACACAGGGAACAGTTTCTCATAGTATTTTAAATGACGTTAATGTGAATTGTTTAAAAAGTTTTTTTTACCTTAGTGCAGATTATATAGAACTCCCCCAACTTATCAATGGTCATTGTGACTGAACCGTTGACAAAAATATGTACATTGTTATAAATATATTGTATGAACCCCAGAACCAGTAAGAATCTTTAATTATCGGGAATTTAAAAAATATTGTCACTGCATTCTTCAAAGTGTCATAGATGAATAATGATAAAGTTTAATATTTAAATGTTAAAGTTTCATGTCTGGGATGTCAACTGTGTCGGAGGAAAATGTTAACATACGCACAACACGCATGCGCACACACACACACACACACACACACACACACACACACACACACACACACACACACACACACACACACACACACACACACACACACACACACTTGCTAGATTGCAGTTAGATGTTGGGAGTATGAGTGAAGAGTGAAGGGAGGCCAGTGTTGAGTGGGTGAGTGTTGCAGGGGATGGAACTGGGACTGCGGAAACTGGCAGAGAAGATCCGTACGGAGGAACAGCAGCTGGACATGGGTGTCCCCACCATGGGGGGCAGTGACGATGAGTTCGAAGTCGATGGTGAGACCTCTCACAACCGTTAACATGCACAACATAAAATTTGTTTTGTGCATGTACCGAAAATAGCAGGATCTGTAGACCACTCGCTGCCAGTTCTATCAGTTAATTTATAGGAGCATAGCTATGCTTTTGCATAAATGAATAGGGTTTGAAATGTTGCATCTACAGTAAATTATGATAATTATTATGTTTAGATTGTACTGTATGTTTCATGTAACTGTCATGGTCAATAGTAGTTAGCGGTGGCATGGACCTTTTTCAGTGGAAGTACTGAAATAGTGAGGAATTGCTCAAGTAGATGAACCCTGAATGAGGAGTTATGGTGTCCAAGATGAGCCTGGCACTAATATGCTTTGTCATTCTCAGGTATCGTGGATGACCAGGATGACAGTGGAGACAGTGAGGAGGAGGTTGGACCTCCCAAGCAACGCCCCCAACACAACAGACAGCGACAAGGTGCATCCCACACACTTCCTTAATTAAGCAAGGGTTCATTTCTGTTATTCCAACGCATTAAAAAATTCAATTTTATTTAACCTTGCCAAAATTATCAGTTGCAACAATAACATTTTAAGGAAAACTTTCGCTGCAGTTAGGTTGTCGTGAACACTGTCACGCCTAGTCACGTATGGTTAAAATGCATTATTGCTCAATGGAGAGTTTCCAGGTTTGAATACTGGTTTTGGGGAAGTCTGTTCACTCTACCTTGCTTCAGTTCACGCAGCTGTATGAAGGAGTAGCTGGCTGTGAACAGCACTGGATATTTGTGTATGAAAAGTAGTTGTGCATTAATTTGCAGTGTGACTGAATTCTTCCCAGGGAAGTTGAAATGGTTGGTTGAACAGATGTGCCAGGCATTAAAGTGTAAAGCACTTTAAGCAGTCCCGAGGACTGTGACATATAAGAACTTACCTTTACCTTTTCTATGGTTCGTTGCAGTGGGCGGTGTGGTTCCCAGAGAAGAGAGCGCCAAGATCAGAGGAAGCATGGGCATGAACCTGGATAATGATGACGATGATGATGATGATGACGATGATGATGACAATGTAAGTCATCATCTTTCACCAGTTGATGGTGCACAATTGATGGACTGCATATGGACATATGCACACGAGCACACATATTTACAGCATACTGATATATGTATATATGTTTATATATATATATATGTATATATGTATATATATATATATATATATATATATATACTGTATAAATAATATATATATATATATATACAATTATATATCATATAAGATATATTGCTTCATGTTAATATATGTATTGAAACGAGTGTTTATTTGCTTATATTGGATTGTGTTATACTTATATGTATAATATATGTAACTAGTTACATGATGCATGAACACACTCTTAGTTGATATATTGAATGATAATATATTCCATTATTTATGGTGGTTTTTAACTAACTCCAACATTTCATTGTGTCATTTCACCATTTATTGTATATCAATCCCTTTACCTACAAATTCTTCCTGATTTTTGCCTGATTTCAAACGAGTATCACACAGTTTTGTGTTCAGGATTCCGAAGACGAATTGGATGACATTGACAATGATGACTCCGACGAAGATGACCTTCAGATGGATCACGACCCCCGCATAAAGATGCAGCAGATGCAGCCAGCAAATATGGACAGCGACAACGACTTCTGATTACGTTAAAATAATCATAAAAGTAAAACTGTTAACCATATAACTGAATTGCTGTAATTAGAGAAACCTGATTACTTTTGTATTTAGGTCAGTTCTTTGGACTGTTAATTAAGGAAATACTTCTCTAATGGTTCCTTCAATTTGGTTACAGTTAAGTGAAAAGTGTCTATTTATTTATTGCTATTGTTAAACTGATATGAGCATAAAATTGTTGTCATTATGATGTATTTATTGCCACCACTGTTATTACATTGATGTAGACATACTGGTGTTGATATTTTTATTTCACATGGCAAAATGCACTTACTTGAAACCAGCATGCAAATTAAATACGATTACAAAACAGATGATACTTTAAATATATTTATTGACAATGTTGAAAAAAGCTACTTTCTGTCTGATAACAAGTTTATGGCACCAGGTTTGACTTTTTGTCTGAAATAAACATTATATAATGCCAGTTTTGTTTATAGATTTAAAATGTATCACTAAGCACATTCGGAACATGTATGACATAAGAATAACACTATTAGTTTTACTTTTTATCACTGCAGAACATCACTGACTTGCACAAGTATACATGACACCAGATCTGCAGTTTAGCTTATGTGCCCAAGATCCCCACTCGACCACCCCAGATGGAAGTATAAAAATTCAAAATATGCAAATCACCCTGATGGTGGGTAAGACACTTAAGTCCGGTTCCATACATGCATACCTAATGGAGATATGTGTGGGCATGTGCACACACATAACAAACCACACCAGCAACACTATTTTGTGTCCACTACTACCAATTAAGTACCTATACCTGAACAAATCTATGCAAAAAACATTATAGGAATTTTTGTGACATACAAAACGAGGCAATTATAATTTTTTTTTTTTGCCTTTTCCCACTAGGTGGGGTCAGCGGCCCGAATTCTTGATTTCCAGAATGTTCTGTCCTGGGCATCCTCTGGGGTGATCTGCAGTGCCTGCATATCCCTTCGGACACAATCCATCCATCTCCCCCTTGGTCTTTTTCCTGCTCTCACTTCGTTGTTTTCTTCCATTCTCTGCATGTGTCCATACCAGCGTAGTCTCATTTCTCTTACTTTCTCTTGTATACTAGTCACCTCTAGCTCCTTTGTGCATGCATGTCCACACTCTTTACTTTATCTCTCAGTGTTACTCCTTTAATTCTTCGCAACATCCTCATCTCAGTTTCGGAATTGTGCTACACCTGACATGCACAATGACTTAACATTTGCCGTGCATGTTAGCACAATTCTGAGATCATGCATATGAATATTATTGGACTTTTTGACAATCACTATAATTTCATCAATTATATAATTATAATTATTATATAATGCCAAAAATTAATATCACAACTATTATAATATTATATGTATAATTAGAGTTAACTTTAAGTACATTTTAATTTATTATTAGAGTAAATAAAGGATATGATATTAGCCTCGCAAGGAAGTGTGTTAATTATTCTTCCGTGTTTATGGTTGCCACTCAACAAGATGAAAGCATGTCAAAAAATTGCTTAGTAGGCCATCTAGTGGTCGAATAGCAAACTAATATCAAGTTCGCAACAACGCAAAACCATCAGCGGTCGGCAGAATAATGATTTAATTAACAGTTTGTATGTTACTATGAATGCTGTGTGCATTATTTTGCACTCATAACACTATATTCTGGTGACAGTTACCAAGAACAGTCGTTAGGGAATGCCGCAAATGGATAAATTAAGTATAATTTCGGGGGCATTATTCTTCGCCGCTGATACATTTGCAATCGCCAGTTTAGCGATGCCAAACTGGATTGTTTCCGATGTTGGAGGTACGTAATTCAGTACACATTGATTAGTAAATGCCAACAGTTCTGTGTTTTTTACTGTGCATCACTTGAGTATTAAAAGATTGCGAGGTTTTTTACTGGGCGATAATATGTGCGGTAGTGTATATGAATTGTATGTATTTTGGGCAGTGTTATTTAACTCCTTAATTGGCCTGATCAAATTATGAAAAAATTAGTATTGATAAGTTAGACCAGTTGAATACCATTGTCTCTATTTTCTTTTGTGAATGTTTAAGATACAAATAATTTAAAATACAAATAATTTTTTAACCAATTCAGTTTCGAGTCAAGCCTCAGGCTCAAGGCAATTAACTATGCTAGCCGTTCCGCTTGCAGGATGGGGTACAGACCAGTATAATATAAGATTTAATTGAACCATCCACTTCTACAACTTCAATATCTTTTGTGCTATGCACCTGGCTGTTTTTATTCCAGGTTCAACATATATCGGCTTGCTACAAACCTGTCTTACAATCCACGGTCGTGACACATCATGCTTCACCCCAGACCACCTTCGCTCCGAGTGGATCCTTACGTTTCTGTGTATCACAGCGGGTATTCTCTGCATCACAGTCACCATAGTGCTGCTGGGCGTATCCTACTGGATGTACAATGTCATGAAGTTTGCCCGCTGGCTCGGGTTTGTCGCAAGTGAGTTGTTAAATGCTAAACATGTACCAGCAACTACCAAGTCATTATGGAGTATTCATTATACATGGTTGATTCAGTTGTGATTCAGTCTGTTATGAATTGTTGTTCACAATTTAACTTTTGTTTTATAAATTCCATATTGAACTGAGCTCATGTCTGTGAGGGTTGGCATGCAGTCGTTTTATATTTGGTATTATAATAAAAAATGGAGCTGATATTCCAAATCAGTTACATAATGCTAGATATACCCATTTTATAGTAATTATTTATACAGCTAAGTGAACATGTTTGCACAGGTTTTAGCAGCAGTTAAACAGGCCTTTATGCAGGATAAATTGTAAAAAGAAACACGCACAGAGGTAAATAATGTAAATTTATTTTGCTCCTCAAATTCCTGCCTATGAGTTTACCAGTCCACTATAATTTGTACCCATTCAAAACTAAATTTACCAGTCCAAGTTTAAGTGACTATGATAGGATTTAAATGCTACATTAAATCTAAAACTGTACAGTCAAGCCTCCATGCACTGTTTTTTTTTAAATGGCACTGCTTCACGTAAACAGTTACATTGTACTGTGTTCTCTGTTAAATGCATGTAAGACTAGACTTATTAAATTAAGATGAACTTTAAACACTTTGTCTCTTGTTTCAGTGATCATGTTCTGTCTGGCTGCTGTTATTTTCCCGATTGGATTCAACATGGACCAGATTGGTGGGGAGGCGTACCAGCTTCCCAGTAGCTACCAAGTTGGCATCTCCTACATCTTCTTTGTCCTTGCACTCTGGATCACTGTCATCTCAGAACTGTTTGCTGGCAAAGTATGTCTGCCACACTTCTAGAGATGTCTCAATGTCACTGTGGAAATGTCTACGATAGTCCTATAAGTTTGCTAAGTAAAAAAACACTGCGATTCAACCCCGTCCCCACTAATAGGTGGAGTGGAGTGAGATGCAATTTTTACAATGCAGAATTGTTATTGACTAGAAGGCACCGCTATGGTGTTATATTTCACAGTAAACTCTTCATATGTGATGTTTAACATATTGTTGTTTGGAAAACTTATTTCTACCTCCCTTAGAGTGATAATGCTGGTGCTTATTAGTAGGGTCAAGTTGCAGAAGTGGGAATATAATAATGTTTGCGTTTCAACATTACAAGCTCACAACTCTTGGAAAATAAAAGTGAAATGGGAACCCTGAGCTCGCAACTTGGGAATATGGCTTCTATGAGGTCATGAACATATGAGCAGACTATTAGGTTGCTAGATCAAACCTTGGTTTATTAAGTGAAGTATAACACTATTGCTTTATTTCTTTCCTATATGCTGAAGATACTAACCTATTACATTTGAAACTATTGGTTGCTATTTATTGATTTTTTCATAAATTTTTCGTTTGATCAGACTATAAAATGTACATATATGTTCAGTATATTACTATTAGCCTCGATGTGATGGAAACCAAAACCATGTTGCTAAAATCACTCGAGAACATTATGTAAAGTATTCAGTACTTTTAATTTGCACATGTCTAGTGCATTAAATCATTGCACGGATGTTTGTACGAGTTTGAATGTCTGCATTATTTAAGCGTGATGTGTCAGATTCACACTATAACAGTCATGCACTGACTACAGCATGCGAAACATGGTATAATGAGGTCTGTTGAGGAATGTGGTATGTATGTGTTGGAGCGATTGTGCAGGTATGTTTGTATGCACATTATTTGTATATTATTAAACATGTTGCCAAGAAAGCATACAAAGTATGCAATATGTAATATAATTATAGATTCATGAGAGAGCAAGTGATTGCTTCATTCATACCATCTCTAAAATGTTGACTATATTATATGAAAATTTAACGTTATTTATGATACTTTTAGCATATTATTCTTTTGTAGGTCTTGCGTGTCACTGTCATATATCTACAAATAAATTGAAGCATTAGTCTAGGGTTCTAGGCAGTGTTGAAATAAAGCCATATATTATGTATATCTTGTGCATTCTATTTTCTGTTATACGAATCTATACGACTGTAATCAACAGAGTAGGCAGAAATGTAAACATTCATACTTTATTGGATTAATCATATTGCAATACATACGTACACGTCATCTATATTCAAAACACACATACATTGTACCTTACTATATTAAGGCGCACCATCACAACCTAAATTTCCACTGGACTTCTGATCCTGATTTTGTGCAACTTGTTTTTGCGAGATTTCTTCAGACTGAGATTTCAAATGTGGTTTGCAGACACCTAATTGTCTGATATCATATTATAAATGTTTTAATTTTTGATATAACATTTGTATGATCACGGTTTCTTCAAAATGAGATTGCTCTTCAGTTAATCATAAATATTTTCATCAAAACAATGCTGCGAGATTATGGTCAGTACCAACACTGCTGTTACCAGATTTGGGTGAGATGCAGTGTTTTGCAATGTCACTGCCTTTATGTTACTGCAGAGTTTTACCCAGTTTGAAGGAATCCGGTTGGATGGTGCACCAACGGTGGCAATCCTAACTACAGATGTATTTGCAGCCTCCGAGACCTTATCACAGGATGAAAATCAAGCTATTACTGTCGGTCAATCGACCATAATCCACATTCCTGCTGTGGTTTCATAACACATCTACCAAAACACCAGAGCGTCGGGCCACGAAGGTGACGTGATACCGACCGACTGAACCACTTTCACCTTACAGCCGTGTGAACATTCACCACAAAGCTTCCTAAACAAGTAGCCGAAAGACATCAATGTGGATAACCATCCACGTTGCTACGTACGTTGCCAATCCTGGAACATGTCACCACTGCGTATACATACACATTCGGTGTGTCGAAATGGTACAAGTAAACTTGCAAACTGAGTAAATTAGTACCTTAGTTGTAAAGATGTAAATTGCTCATAAATCATTAGCATGCAAAATAAAACGTTTCACAGTTATTATTACCGGTAGTGATAAAAATATCTAGTTGCAAATAACATTCACATAATTATAACAAAAAGAACTCAACAGTAAATAACTAAAAATCAACGAATGCAGTCATGACAGCATAAACTAGTAAATAGGACACTTGGTTTGCATTATACTGTAAATTGTCTTAAATAATCTTAATGACTGTTCCAACTGTGCTGCATATGCAGTAGTTATATATACTACACCAATAACATGGCTATGAATATCCACAAAGTGCATAACGGGAAAATAATACCTTGGTATTTTTTGGTTTTACAAATTATGCAATTTTTATATAAATTTGTGTATGCGTGTCATGATACTGAACAAGCCAGCAAAAAAACAACTTGGTACACCAGTAAACATCCTAACATGTCCACTTGCCATTATTTCATTGGGGCCACACTAAGAAACATGTTGGTTAGATTTGCGTTTTTGATTTGCCACTCTGCGTAGCGGTGCTTTCAAGCATTCTTCTAGCTCTGTAGTGTAGATGACACATCTGTCACAATTAGCACCATGTTATGTCGCCCGTTGCCGGCACGCTGCAGCTGTGCCCCATGTGACTTCACTCCTGTAATATCATGCAAAGAAGACGCACTTTATTGTGTGTATTGTGTTAGTTCTTGTTAAGGTCCTTCATTCGGTTGAGGGCGCTGCCAGCCTGGAACCATGTGATCTGTTGCTCGTTCATTGTATGGTTCAGGGGGAACTCATCTGTGCTTCCGTCTGAGTGGGTGAGTCGACAGACCAGGTTCTACAACATGGACACACGCGGTCAGTCCACTGCAGGCACAGTTGTCCCTCGTGAGATCAACAAACAAAAAAGTAGTTATTGATGCATGGACAACACCCAGTTCTTAGGATCGTGCTATGTGCCCCGTTGAATTGAACACCGTCTAAACATTTCATCCCACAGAGATCTAGGGTGAAAAGTCTACTTTCCAGCAGTGTGTCATACTTAGTACCTTACTATTACCAACCAGACGGCACAAGATGGACTGATGCAATGGAGAGACTATTTCACTAACATCATCATGAACTCATAAGCTACTCGGAGTCAATTTCGCTCCTTAACACTGGTTACTGAACCTTGTTTACTGAAAACTGTCTACACCCGGATCTGTCACTGTGAACCCTACATTTCTACCCTCCCCACTCCATCCCTGACCCAGGTTCCCACCTTGCCCGGAGTCATCTCCTTCAGTCCCAGCAGGGCAACTTTGTCATCTGGCCGGATCTTGTCATAATCATCTGGGTTGACGAACGTCAGGGGAAGCATGCCCTGTTTCTTCAGGTTTGTCTCTGTGCACAGGCCACATTTATTACATGCAGTTAACACTGTCACAAGAAAACTAGTCATTTAGATAATTGTAGGTTTGGACATCTACAAACGCTGCCTACTAGCCAGCGATATAAAATAACAGGAATAAACGTAACCCTATGAAATAAGTACCATTATTCTCACTAACATAACAATTCAGTCTCGTGTGCCATAAACCCTTCAACAAACAGGAATGGTCCTGTACAAATAAGTACCATTATTCTCACTAACATAACAATTCAGTCTCGTGTGCCATAAACCCTTCAACAAACAGGAATGGTCCTGTACAAGGGACATCATTTAAATCAATCAAAATGAACTTGCTACCCATAATAGTTCTCTAGCGACCTTTACGTGAAAACACTGAGAGTGCAGGTTGGGGTGAAGGAAAGTCTTAAGAACAAATTGATGAGGAATAACTTGAAATAGGCCGGTCGTGTGGAAAGAATGGGAGATGAACAATTAGCAAAGAAATCAGATGCCCAGAAAGTGAGGGGGGAAAGGAGATGAGGAAGACAGAGAATGCGATGGGAGGACTGACTGTGTTAAGAGAGATCTGGTATGAGTGGAAGAAGAATGGAGACCAACAGCAAGACAGGAATTGGAAACTGTTGATAGAGAATGCAATGAGAGAAAAGAAACAGATAAAGAAAAAAGATGATGGTAACTATGGGCAACCTATCCTTGACGGCAGGATGCCAAGAGGAGAACAACAATGTGCTGCTATACAAAAATAACTTCAGGTGTTAAAAAGCTGTACACAAACTCCTGCATGCACATCATAGCAATACCTCAAATGGCAAGCCATATAAAACATGTTTACTGATGAATATAATCACTTCCACCCACCGTGGATCCTCGCGAAACTCTTCACAATGATGGCGCGACCTCCGAGGTGACGAGGCTCAAGGGCAGCGTGCTCCCGGCTACTTCCCTCTCCGTAGTTCTGCTCCCCCACCACGACCCACTCCACTCCCTTTGCCTGTTACACAGTCACGCTCCATTGAACACACACATTTCTATTGGATGAGCTTCTAAATGAACGTTTTACAAATAATATCAGTAAGCTATCAGTGCATAACTGAAAGTAACAGTTGTCTTTGATGAATGTTATGTAGAATTGAAATGAGTTTGTATTATAATGACATTGTCAAATGCTTCATGTACATTTAGAAAATGCATGAAGATGTATCCCAAGTACAACTGGCTCTACTTAATCATTATTATTAGTTACTTAGTCAAACATACTGGTCGGGACAGAATCATTCTTACTACCTCCTGTAGTAAAAGGTGCTGCAGAAGTGAATCAGCCACTTAATGTATGCAAATAATCCTGGCACAAAGAAATGACACGCTCAGTGAAGAGACAAAGTGCTAAACCCACTCGCCCCTTATCCACCCACTCATGATATGAGTCACATGACCCCGACCCACCTTGTAGGACCGGGCTGTGTCGGGCACGGCGCCCCAGTCGCCCGTTAGCAAGTTGCGCACTTTATTTGGCGAGTCGTTCTCAACATTGACAGCTCTGTAACAGACGAGATGTGTGTAGACCCAACTGTCTTGTGTTCTTGGGTGATACTCATCTCATCTAGCTGAGCATGGCTTTGTGCTATACTATATGACATAACCAAGTTATTGTTTCTGGTTACCCATGGGTAAATTGGGCTAATTTAAGCTGTTTTCTAGGAGTACTAAATACAGATATGCAACATTAAAAAAACTGCTCACCTTGAAAAATAAACAGCTCCACATGATGGATTAAAATTGATTCTAATGGAGAACATTTGGTGAGTTTTAAATATAGCCTGGAGTTTTTAACTGTGGAATTTAGAACTTCTTATTTATCTATGATAAGCATTACAACAACTGTACTCGGCATAAGGCATGTTAACTTGCCCAGTGAAACAGCAGCAGCCACAGACTTGAGCATAAGACCTGTCAACTCACCCAATGAAGCAGTTGTTGGCGATGTTGTCCAGATGTCCACGGTACTTGAGCCACGGTCCAGCGGGACTGATATGGTCAGTTGTACACTTGCCCTTCACCTGTAACGGTCATCACCAGGGTTGGAATCAGGTACAGTCGACCAAGCACAAGTTCGTTAGATCAAATGCAAGTACACTTCCAGAATTTTTACCAGCACCCACTCCCCTCATCTTCTGACGTCATGCTGTGTGACACTGGAGTTGTGATGAACATGCCGCGTGACACTGGAGTTGTGATGAACAAGCCGTGTGACACTGGAGTTGTGATGAACATGCTGTGTGACACTGGAGTTGTGATGAACATGCTGTGTGACACTGGAGTTGTGATGAACATGCCGTGTGACACTGGAGTTGTGATGAACATGCCGTGTGACATTGGAGTTGTGATGAACATGCCGTGTGACACTGGAGTTGTGATGAACATGCCGTGTGACACTGGAGTTGTGATGAACATGCCGTGTGACACTGGAGTTGTGATGAACATGCCGTGTGACACTGGAGTTGTGATGAACATGCCGCGTGACACTGGAGTTGTGATGAACATGCCGTGTGACACTGGAGTTGTGATGAACATGCCGTGTGACACTGGAGTTGTGATGAACATGCCGTGTGACACTGGAGTTGTGATGAACATGCCGTGTGACACTGGAGTTGTGATGAACATGCCGTGTGACACTGGAGTTGTGATGGACATGCCGTGTGACACTGGAGTTGTGATGGACATGCCGTGTGACACTGGAGTTGTGATGGACATGCCGTGTGACACTGGAGTTGTGATGGACATGCCGTGTGACACTGGAGTTGTGATGGACATGCCGTGTGACACTGGAGTTGTGATGGACATGCCGTGTGACACTGGAGTTGTGATGAACATGCCGTGTGACACTGGAGTTGTGATGGACATGCCGTGTGACACTGGAGTTGTGATGAACATGCCGTGTGACACTGGAGTTGTGATGAACATGCCGTGTGACACTGGAGTTGTGATGGACATGCCGTGTGACACTGGAGTTGTGATGGACATGCCGTGTGACACTGGAGTTGTGATGAACATGCCGTGTGACACTGGAGTTGTGATGGACATGCCGTGTGACACTGGAGTTGTGATGAACATGCCGTGTGACACTGGAGTTGTGATGAACATGCCGTGTGACACTGGAGTTGTGATGAACATGCCGTGTGACACTGGAGTTGTGATGAACATGCCGTGTGACACTGGAGTTGTGATGAACATGCCGTGTGACACTGGAGTTGTGATGAACATGCCGTGTGACACTGGAGTTGTGATGGACATGCCGTGTGACACTGGAGTTGTGATGGACATGCCGTGTGACACTGGAGTTGTGATGGACATGCCGTGTGACACTGGAGTTGTGATGGACATGCCGTGTGACACTGGAGTTGTGATGGACATGCCGTGTGACACTGGAGTTGTGATGAACATGCCGTTTGACACTGGAGTTGTGATGGACATGCCGTTTGACACTGGAGTTGTGATGGACATGCCGTGTGACACTGTAGTTGTGATGGACATGCCGTGTGACACTGGAGTTGTGATGGACATGCCGTTTGACACTGGAGTTGTGATGGACATGCCGTGTGACACTGGAGTTGTGATGGACATGCCGTGTGACACTGGAGTTGTGATGAACATGCTGTGTGACACTGGAGTTGTGATGAACATGCTGTGTGACACTGGAGTTGTGATGAACATGCCGTGTGACACTGGAGTTGTGATGAACATGCCGTGTGACACTGGAGTTGTGATGAACATGCTGTGTGACACTGGAGTTGTGATGAACATGCCGTGTGACACTGGAGTTGTGATGAACATGCCGTGTGACACTGGAGTTGTGATGAACATGCCGTGTGACACTGGAGTTGTGATGAACATGCTGTGTGACACTGGAGTTGTGATGAACATGCTGTGTGACACTGGAGTTGTGATGAACAGATGAAGCTCCAGCAAGTAAGAAAAGGTAAGTTTTTACATAGCGCAGTGTCCGGTCCTCAGGACTGCTCAAAGCGTTTTTATACTTGACTTCCCTGGCAGACCTGTTCAAAAAACAGTGTCTCAACTTCTCTGGGAAGCAGCCAGCCGTATGCTACAATTAATGCATGAAGGCTGCTGGTATACATATCCACTACTGTCTCTAGCCTGGTACTAATTTATACAGCTGGGTGAACTGGAGCAATGTAGAGTGAAAAAACTGCCTCAGATTTTAACACCGCAGCACAGGATTTGAAACAGGGTTCTCTTCGTCCAGAGTCCGAAGCCATTGCGCTCAAGTATCTTGAATATGACTCCCATCTTTTGATGTTTCGATCCGAGAAAGGGTGACAATACAGGAGGCATGCTTAACACTGAATCGAACAAAAGGCTCAACCACCAGTTCAGCTTCCCCCTCAATATTAATTTGATTCTGACAGATTAACTGGCTCAATACAGTCTGCTGTGTCAGGTCACACTTTATCTATCAAATTTCAAAATGTGAAAATTCAGCCACTGTGTGAACATCACTGTACCTTCAGAAGCACTCGGAGATCCGTAAGGTCTTCTCCGTCCCACCGTTTGAATGGGGACAGGAGTTGGAGACGGTCACTAGTTGGCGACACATCCACTTGGATGCTGCTGCCATCTTCTGGTGGAGCCTGGTAGGTGTCCACGCCGGGGTCAAAGCCCTTCGCGGGCAGTTCATCTCCATAGGGACTGTCCAGCTTGAATTTAGTACCTGTTTAACAGTTCATTGTCAGAAATAAAGGTCAACATTTTTGTTAAATTTGTATGATTGTTTTACTAATAAAATGTAGATTCAATCTGTATAAATAGCTAGAATCAATACGTATACAAGAATTCCATGATAAATTATTCTAATAAAGTCTATCAGTAATACTCGGGCATATGTGAGTGCAACTGAGAGATGACTGATCAAAAAGCTGATCATATGTTTTCAGACAAAATATAACCATGCTTGCATTTGCTATAGCTACAAATTACAAACAGAAAGTGTAGTTCTAAAGAAAAAAAGTTAGAAAAAAATGTAGGAATAAAAAGAACAGACAACAATGAATAGAGTTATGGGGAGGTTGGTGTCAACTTTATTACGAGGTTCAACGGTGATAAGTTGATTAAACTACACTGGATACATAGACAGGTGTCCTGGGGGTGGAGGGCAGATGAAGACCGTGAGAAGTTGACACGATACCCTACCTTCAAGAGCTGAGACCTATGCCCTACCACCAGGAACTGAGACCTATGCCCTACCACCAGGAGCAGTGACCTATGCCCTACCATCAGGAACTGAGACCTATGCCCTACCATCAGGAGCTGAGACCTATGCCCTACCATCAGGAACTGAGACCTATGCCCTACCATCAGGAACTGAGACCTATGCCCTACCATCAGGAGCAGTGACCTATGCCCTACCATCAGGAACTGAGACCTATGCCCTACCATCAGGAACTGAGACCTATGCCCTACCATCAGGAGCAGTGACCTATGCCCTACCATCAGGAACTGAGACCTATGCCCTACCATCAGGAGCAGTGACCTATGCCCTACCATCAGGAACTGAGACCTATGCCCTACCATCAGGAACTGAGACCTATGCCCTACCATCAGGAACTGAGACCTATGCCCTACCATCAGGAACTGAGACCTATGCCCTACCATCAGGAACTGAGACCTATGCCCTACCATCAGGAGCTGAGACCTATGCCCAACCACCAGGAACTGATAGCTATGCCCCACCATCAGGAGCTGAGACCTATGCCCTACCATCAGGAGCTGAGACCTATGCCCCACCACCAGGAGCTGAGACCTATGCCCTACTATCAGGAGCTGAGACCCATGCCCTACCATCAGAAGCTGAGACCCATGCCCTACCAACAGGAACTGAGACCCATGCCCTACCATCAGGAACTGAGTATGCCCTACCTTCAGGAGCTGAGACCTATGCCCTACCATCAGAAGCTGAGACCCATGCCCTACCATCAGGAGCTGAGACCTATGCCCTACCATCAGGAACTGAGACCTATGCCCTACCATCAGGAGCTGAGACCTATGCCCTAACATCAGGAGCTAAGACCTATGCCCTACCACCAGGAGCTAAGACCTGTGCCCTACAATCAGGAGCTAAGACCTATGCCCTACCATCAGAAGTTGAGACCCATGCCCTACCAACAGGAACTGACACCCATGCCCTACCATCAGGAACTGAGTATGCCCTACCTTCAGGAGCTGAGACCTATGCCCTACCATCAGGAACTGAGACCTATGCCCTACCACCAGGAGCTGAGACCTATGCCCTAACATCAGGAGCTAAGACCTGTGCCCTACCACCAGGAGCTAAGACCTGTGCCCTACAATCAGGAGCTGAGACCTATGCCCTACCACCAGGAGCTGAGACCTATGCCCTACCATCAGGAGCTAGACCTATGCCCTACCATCAGGAGCTGAGACCTATGCCCTACCATCAGGAGCTAAGACCTATGCCCTACCACCAGGAGCTAAGACCTGTGCCCTACAATCAGGAGCTAAGACCTATGCCCTACAATCAGGAGCTGAGACCTATGCCCTACCACCAGGAGCTGAGACCTATGCCCCACCATCAGGAGCTAAGACCTATGCCCTACCATCAGGAGCTGAGACCTATGCCCCACCACCAGGAGCTGAGACCTATGCCCCACCATCAGGAGCTAAGACCTATGCCCTACCATCAGGAGCTGAGACCTATGCCCTACTATCAGGAGCTGAGACCTATGCCCTACCATCAGGAGCTGTGAGTGAGTCAGTGAGTGGATTGAAGTCGAGTCTGCCAGCCAGCACAAGGGCGGTCACAATCTCCGGGGATGCGACGAAGGCACATGTCTTTGGGTTGCCGTCATTACGGGCGACAAAGTTGCGGTTGTACGATGTGACGATGGTGTTGGGTTCCCCTGAAGGCACATCCTCACGCTTCCACTGTCCAATGCACGGGCCACAGGCGTTCGCCAGCACCATGCCTCCAATGTCACTCAGAGCCTTAGCCTGACAACACGTCATCATAGGTGTTGTTAAACAGAATTGACTTGCTGGTGATAAACTTACCCTCATTTTTGAATTTCATAACATTAGCTCATCTGAGCTATTTTCCGACAAATACTATATAACATTACGTAATGTGTACGCACATGCACTGTGGACTTTTATACTGTAGATCATGAAAATAATTGTGTACTCATACCAGAAATGCTTCACAATGAACTGTCAATTTATTTGGTGTTATTCCAAAAATTTGCAGAATTTTTTTTATACTGAAATTACTGGTGGCATGACAAGACGGAATAGAGCGAGACTTGTGCCGAGAAGGTAGAAGCGTCACCTGCTGGTCACGTTCTATGGTGGCACGGATCTGCTCTGAGCCGGGGGTGATGGTGAAGAGGGACTTGGCCTTCATGCCATGCTTGAGGGCCTGGTTTGCGATGCTGGCGGACCGAGACATGTCCTCATAGCTGCTGTTGGTGCAGCTTCCAATCAAACCTGCAGAGATACAGTCAACACAAACAGTGTCAGAGCTCTCATTCCAGCAGCACAGCGTTACTGGGTTTGCCTCCTAGCCATAATGATTATGATTACAGTCAGTTTAGTTGTCACTTGGAAGAACCAAAAGAGAAATAGTGTGTGTGTGTGTGTGTGTGTGTGTGTGTGTGTGTGCGTGTCGTGTGTGTGTGCGTGCATGCGTGCGTGTGTCCCAAGATAAATAAACAAACTATCAATACAGTATACAACAGTAAAGTTAATCACTGACCCTTGGTGTGTAAATTTACAGTTACATATTGAGGCAATTGCAATCCAGATGTGAAAGCACATTTTCCGTACCGACTTTGACTTCAAGTGGCCAGCCATTTTTCTTGGCCGCCTCCCCAATCTTTGAGATTGGGTGACCAAGGTCTGGTGTGAATGGTCCGTTGATATATGGCTCAAGCTGCAAATAAATGTCATGCTACGATACAGTCACTGAAGACATGTGGACAGATCAATGGATTTGGGGTACATAAATAAAATGAGTGATAACCCTTTTTGGGGAATTATTTCTCTAAGAAATCTTTTTGGCCACATTTTAAGGACAATAATATTTATGCTGTATAGACAGCTAATATGTTCTTATGGATGCTTGGGAGGATATGAATATGTCAACGGTGAATGAATCCCCTGCATATTTTGACAGAATCTGTTTATTTTCAACTAGATTTGATGGGGATAAATGTTGAAATGCCAATACTCATTCCAACTCAGTTTCATCAATTTACTCATATACACTGCTGATATACTGATGATACATTGCAGGAAACAACCAGATTTCTTGAAATTATGCAATGTTGGCAGTATAATACATGAACAAGTGAACTAGCAACTTGGTCACACCTGTTAACTGCCAACTTTATCTAGGTCCAACTCCTGTTGTCATGACAACACGGGTTTGACTTCCGCCTTAAGATGTTGACACATACCACTGTATTGTTGACAGTGTAGGCGAAGGGTGGACCAACTGAAAATTTAGGATCAGAATATGACATTCCTTCAAATTAATACAATCTGACATTTTATACAAATAATGCTGTTAAAATAAAGATGAAAGTGTGAAGACACATCCTCAATACATGTCTACTGCATGTTCCATTTTAAACATACACTGCCAAAAATGTCAATTGTATTGATTATAAAAATGCACACTCATTTGTGTAAATTGCCAAAATATGGTAATAAATTATAAAATACAGGTCTTACCTCATCTAAGTTAATCTCTATAACCCTGTCATATTCAGCTCCTGTGTCAGCTGACAACAAGACATCCTTGAATTTTTCGGCAGCTTCAGCAATACCTAAACCACACACACACATATATGTGATATCCACAATGTCAGTAAAAAGGTCATTAAAAGTGTCTGATTAAAAATACAGGAAACAGCAAAAGTTATTAGAACCCGAACCTTCTCTGTCTGTGGCAGTTAGAGTATAAAATTCATGAGACAACCCCTCTCTTCTCCATTTGTGACATTGTAACAATAAGACTTGTGAGACAACCCCTCCCTCCTCTCTGTGACATTGTAACAATAAGACTTGTGAGACAACCCCTCCCTCCTCTCTGTGACATTGTAACAATAAGACTTGTGAGACAACCCCTCCCTCCTCTCTGTGACATTGTAACAATAAGACTTGTGAGACAACCCCTCCCTCCTCTCTGTGACATTGTAACAATAAGACGTGTGAGACAACCCCTCCCTCCTCTCTGTGACATTGTAACAATAAGATTTGTGAGACAACCCCTCCCTCCTCTCTGTGACATTGTAACAATAAGACTTGTGAGACAACCCCTCCCTCCTCTCTGTGACATTGTAACAATAAGATTTGTGAGACAACCCCTCCCTCCTCTCTGTGACATTGTAACAATAAGACTTGTGAGACAACCCCTCCCTCCTCTCTGTGACATTGTAACAATAAGACTTGTGAGACAACCCCTCCCTCCTCTCTGTGACATTGTAACAATAAGACTTGTGAGACAACCCCTCCCTCCTCTCTGTGACATTGTAACAATAAGACTTGTGAGACAACCCCTCCCTCCTCTCTGTGACATTGTAACAATAAGACTTGTGAGACAACCCCTCCCTCCTCTCTGTGACATTGTAACAATAAGATTTGTGAGACAACCCCTCCCTCCTCTCTGTGACATTGTAACAATAAGATTTGTGAGACAACCCCTCCCTCCTCTCTGTGACATTGTAACAATAAGATTTGTGAGACAACCCCTCCCTCCTCTCTGTGACATTGTAACAATAAGACTTGTGAGACAACCCCTCCCTCCTCTCTGTGACATTGTAACAATAAGATTTGTGAGACAACCCCTACTTCCTCTGAGTGACATTGTGACAATAAGACAACCCTACCTCCCCTCTCGGTGGCATTGAGGTAATCCCTCATGCGATGGTTGTAGGGGAACACTGACGTAGTCGCTCCAATCTCAGCACCCATATTGCAAATGGTTGCCATTCCTAACAATGAGAAATAAAAATTGTATAAACATTCTACGTTTCACAAATGTCATCACACTCATAAGTAGCAACTATGTACATATAAAACAAATTTAAACAATATATTCCCAAGCAACAATGTTGGTAAACATCCATTGAAAAAATATGTATAAAACCAGTTTAAATTATACCAAAAAAATATCATCTTTATTTAACGGAAACAAGTCATACTCATATTGCAAATAAGTCAGAATATCCAAGTAAAAAAGTATAAGCCTCTTTCTTCCATTTATTTATTTATTGTTGATTCGTTGTCTGTTAACTTCGCTACGTGCATTAAAATGATGTTCATTCCTAAATGTAACTTTAACATGCCTGAACATGCGTAAATGTACACAATCCGGTTTCGAAAAATAAGCTCGTAACTGAACCAATCAAAACAGTCTAGGTTAACATGACACTGCCAGTCTCACCTGTGCATGAGATAGACTCCACCCCAGGGCCGAAGTACTCAACGATGGCCCCAGTGCCTCCTTTCACTGTCAGGATGTCCGCCACTTTAAGGATGATATCCTTCGGTGACGTCCAGCCTGCCAACTTCCCTGTCAGTTTCACTCCAATTACCTGTATGATACCAAGGACCACGTAGAGACTAGTCTCGCTTAACCAACTGTTGCTCAGCTGCATAAATTCATTGGTCACTTAGCCAGCTTTTGACTGTTATTCACGAGGGACTAAAGAGGGCTGCAACGGCAGTGCCACCTCACGGAGCCTGGGTAATCAAGGCTAATACTGACATCATTCCTGCTTCACATACAACTGCCAATTTGTATTTGTGTTTATTTTTGCGTGAATAGAAGTTTAATGTTGTTAATGTCGTAATATGTTTAATAGTATACTATTATCTTATAAAACCGTACACTTTTTAAGTTTTTATTTCGTAGTTGGGCTGAGAGCCAATCAGTGTCTCTGTCCTATTCTGGCATGACACTGCCCTGGTGGCAACGAGACGTAAGCATTAATCTACCAGGTGGATGTGAGGGCTAACAAGTGCTGCCACTTCACGCAGTCTGTGTAACCGAGGCTAGGCAGAGACAAGTCTAGTAGGTGTAGCAGAGTCATACATGTTTGCAGTGGCAAAAATAAGTTGTATATTTCCTTGGGTACGGGGTTTGGTCAATGTTATGTATCATGCGGGAAATACACAGATAGAGTGCCACCATCTTGAGTGAAATATGTTGATGCAAAATGTAGCCAGGACCCATTTTGGACCTCATAAACCATCCTTGCATGCCAGGGTTCACTGCAGCTGATCACATTAATACCAGCTCTTCTCCCCAGCACATCCCTTTAAAAAAAACTTTTCTTTTAGCATCAGCCAAAGAAACTGTCTATGTGGAGTGTGGTCGACCTTTGTTCGTAATAATTTTGGGTGATTTCCGCCTCGCGCTTCTCATGTTACAGGCAGTGGTTGGTATGTAGAAGGAAATATTTTTAATATTCAAATGATTGAATGGGCGGGTCGTTATACTGGAATTCCCAGAAATAGTGTATCCATCTTCAGATTGGGGTGGATATAAGCACTTTTCCCATGTGTGAAGTGTCACGATTGGTAAAGACAATAATCCAGTGCGTTTTGGCTAAAACCACACACTGCCCTGGCTAAAACCACACACTGCCCTGGCTTGTGAGGATTGAGTTGGTGGGAGCTGGGTGTTGGCTGGTCCAGTGCTCAATGCAGTAACTTGTTGACCTTATGATGCCGATCATCCCTTACTCTTGCCTAACATAAAATTGTCTTATACATAGAATACATGTACGCTCAATAAAAGATCAATAAAACTGATTTCATTTTGTAATCATACTGATTAAATTATTTATTACTACCCACAGAAACACTGTAGTTACGAGAATGTCAAATCACATATTTTATATTCGTGCCTGGAATCTCTTGGATCTTACATGGAACATAATGGAACACACAGCTGATTGCATGCAAAGTCAGTATAATTATCATATTTTAACAATGTCTGAGAATCAATTGTTCCCATCAGATAACTCCATTACCCACCTGAGGACACTTGAGTTCCCATGGTAGACTGGCCAGTACGTCCACTGCGTCAGCACCACCCACGCCAATACACAGCCCTCCAAGACCACCTGAACACACACCCTCATAAGTTATACATATAACATTTTCAACGTATATATGCATATAATAAAAGATTTCAATTTATTTGTTGCCAAGACTGTGCTTTGTGAGGAAGTTGTGGGTGACATACAAGTTGTGGTGCATACAAGTTGTGAGTGCATACAAGTTGTGGTGCATACAAGTTGTGAGTGACATACAAGTTGTGGGTGACATACAAGTTGTGGGTGACATACAAGTTGTGGTGCATACAAGTTGTGGGTGGCATACAAGTTGTGGTGGATACAAGTTGTGGGTGACTACAAGTTGTGGGAGACATACAAGTTGTGGGACATACAAGTTGTGGTGATGTTGATACATACAAGTTGTGAGTGACATACAAGTTGTGAGTGACATACAAGTTGTGAGTGACATACAAGTTGTGAGTGACATACAAGTTGTGAGTGACATACAAGTTGTGAGTGACATACAAGTTGTGAGTGACATACAAGTTGTGAGTGACATACAAGTTGTGAGTGACATACAAGTTGTGGGTGACATACAAGTTGTGAGTGACATACAAGTTGTGGGTGACATACAAGTTGTGAGTGACGTACAAGTTGTGAGTGACGTACAAGTTGTGAGTGACGTACAAGTTGTGAGTGACGTACAAGTTGTGAGTGACGTACAAGTTGTGAGTGACATACAAGTTGTGGGTGACGTACAAGTTGTGAGTGACATACAAGTTGTGAGTGACATACAAGTTGTGGGTGACATACAAGTTGTGAGGTGACATACAAGTTGTGAGTGACGTACAAGTTGTGAGTGACATACAAGTTGTGAGTGACATACAAGTTGTGAGTGACATACAAGTTGTGAGTGACATACAAGTTGTGGGTGACAGTACAAGTTGTGAGTGACGTACAAGTTGTGAGTGACATACAAGTTGTGAGTGACATACAAGTTGTGGGTGACATACAAGTTGTGAGTGACGTACAAGTTGTGAGTGACGTACAAGTTGTGAGTGACGTACAAGTTGTGAGTGACGTACAAGTTGTGAGTGACGTACAAGTTGTGGGAGACACACAAATTGTGGGTGACACAGAAGTTGTGAGGTGACACACAAGTTGTGAGTGACATACAAGTTGTGAGTGACATCAAGTTGTGGGTGACATACAAGTTGTGGGTGACTCAAGTTGTGAGTGACATACAAGTTGTGAGTGACATGCAAGTTGTGAGTGACATGCAAGTTGTGAGTGACATGCAAGTTGTGAGTGACATGCAAGTTGTGGGTGACATGCAAGTTGTGGGTGACATGCAAGTTGTGAGTGACATACAAGTTGTGAGTGACATACAAGTTGTGAGTGACATACAAGTTGTGAGTGACATACAAGTTGTGAGTGACATACAAGTTGTGAGTGACATACAAGTTGTGAGTGACATACAAGTTGTGAGTGACATACCTCCGTTTGGCGTGTGACTGTCAGTGCCAATCAAGAGGACATCAGGGAAGGCGTAGTTCTCCAGGATGATCTAAACAAGGACAAAGTCAGGGTAGAATGACCTTCAATAGATCTGTGAACAACTCCATTAACATTCTTACGGTTCCAGATTCTGCTCCTTTAAGAGTAGTTTCTTTGTCTATTTAAAATTATCAACACCACTGGGATATTTTGTTAGTGTTTTGTAAAAGGAGTACTATTGGTGATATGGTAGCTTTTTTGTATTTTGACCAGAAAACAAATTTTAACTGAACAACAGATTCTGTTTAATTATGAATTTACTTTTGAGATATCCCACTGAAAGACATCTCACAAGCAGCTTACATACATACATAATTCTAAAATAAACAAATAATCTCTATGCATATACAGGAATGTTGGCAGTATAATACATGAACAAGTGAACTAGCAACTTGGTCACACCTGTTAACTGCCAACTTTATCTAGGTCCAACTCCTGTTGTCATGACAACACAAGTTTGACCTCTGCCTTAATGTGTGGACACATGCCACTGTATTGTAAACAGTGTAGGCGAAGGGTGGACCACTGGAACAACTCAAGCAAGATATAAAAATTAATGAACATTTTCACCAAGCATTACATTACATCGATCACATCACGTGTACATAAAAACTACACAACTTTCCATAGCTTATGTGTGGTCTTATAATTCACAATAGTATCCAATCCTCATGATGGTGGTATATATTTACTGCTAACCAAACAGGCTTTTAAAACCATTTCTATAGGACTAACACTGGTCTTCCACATGTTGTAACTTTACAAACATTTACGAATACATGTCTGACTACAGCACGGCTGTCACCTGGTGAATGATGCCACTTCCAGGCTTCCAGAAGCCAACTCCGTACTTTGCTCCAGCCGTTGCGAGGAAGTTGTACACCTCCTTGTTGATGTCCTGTGGTACCAATGGACAAACATGAGTCATAATCTTTGACATGCACAATGCAAATGTATCTTCCACAATATTTAAGGCAGGCAGATATTTTAACAGTGCGCAATGAAGATATTATCACAACACCCAGTGCCATGTTTGTTGAAGACAAATAGTCGTGAAACTAATTCACATCAGAATTCAGTATATGTTATTAATTGAAAATGGCTTCCAAAGATACCCAATAACCATAATTTGGCAGAGGTTACCAAAGCAGGACACTACTCTGCCCAGTTCTAGTGTCCACAATAGTATAAGAGTGCATTAAAGCATTTTCTACTCAACAGGTGGCACCACTATATATCTTACCACCCCCAACAATACATAATGCTGACCAACTCACCACCTGACCCACCCACAATACCACCCTAAATTCTGTACAGGAGTGTTTGGCATGTGTGGTACTTAAGACCCCCTTTCCCATAATCACTATTGCATTGGCTTCCTGTTGTAAATCGAATTAAATTTAAATTGGCTACTGTTACATACTGTACTCTTTTTACTCAACAACGACATACTTAGATATAATCTGCTACATTTTTCTTATATCTCTAAGACCCTTAGATCATCGATTTCCAAACGTTTTATTTCTAAAACTAAGCACAATATTGGCAAATGTGCTTTCTCTGCAGCTGTGCCAACAATCTGGAATCAATTCCCTATTACATATTATTAAATATTCTGAAACTATAGCCATTTTTCATTAAAAAAAACCTCAAAACGTAGTTCTTTTAAATTACTTTTCCACCATAAAAATATTCGGTAGTTCCATGCTCCAATGATGTCTTTTGCCTGTCCCCGTTTATGATTATGCCAAATAATTTTAGTTTACTGCGCCTCTGAGCTTGAATTATCATGGATATACACGCTGTAGAAGTGTTACAATTATTACTACAACATTACAGACTGCCAGACAACTAGAGAAATGAGACCTTGGCCACAGCGAGATCTTGAGCACCTCCGAGTCGAGCCTCAATCAGATGGTCGCAGTGGATGGTGGCAGGGACAGCAACCCTTGGCAGACCACTCGAGATGAACTGGAGCATCGCCATCTGAAACACACTCACGTCACTCAGTCAGTCTGCTAGCTGATTGATATGAACAAAGGTTGTTCATTTCTTGATGGGTTTACTAAAATTTTATGCAAAATTTTTGCATTCAGTATTAATGTTTTTACTTATCAATGATTTTGAATCTTATTTGTCAACATATTGTCAACACCAGCACACACCACGGGGCAGTGTTGTCAGTGTGTCACAAAGTGTCTTTACACAATGCAGATGCAGGTTTTTGCATTTTGAAAACTCTCCATATATTTTTCATAGGATTCTGTGTAACACCGTGGAACTGCCCTGAAACATTCCTCTGGTGCTACATATGATGCATGCATGTTTATTTCTGAAAAGTCCTGCTCAATGTTGTATTTGCATCATAAAATAAAAATTTGATTATGTGCTTACTAATGACCAACACGCCCCACACTAACACACATTTTTAGCAGCATTTGTCATAAACATGTTTCAACCACTATTTTCCTCATAAAACACGATGACAACCAAACCATCATCCCACGTATAATGCTTGACATATTTTGTATTTGCGAGCATATGCAACAACCTCTTACAGACAGAACGCTTTGCAGGAAATTGTAAGGGAATTGTCGAGGGACAGTGAGAGAGAGGAAGGAGGCGGTACGGACCTGTGCTGTGGCGTCTTGCATGGCCACTCTGTCTGGACGCAAGCGCAGGTAGGTCTCTCCACGCACAACATCCTGCAACAACGAAAGATGAGACGATGGAGATATGGGTGGTGTAGTGGTTACCACATTTGCCTGGCAATACCCGAATGTGGTAGGCATGTTATATTTGGTGTTAAAACCTGGCCCTCAACATTGGGGACTGTGTATGCCTCGTAAATCAGAGAATCACATTAATGTCAGTCCTGTCTCAGTTTGGGACAAGAAGCACCCTGGTGGTGACCACTCTTACTATAGACCATAACATTGTAACCCAAGTATATATACTATATACAGACTAGTCAGTTAACAGAATCCTGCCGAGTGCAGGAAACAACTACCAACTAGACATAAAGTCAAGTGCATTGAATTCACATCTACCATGCCTGTGTAATTTTCTGCACAAATCATTTTTTTAAATGTTAAACATGTTAATAAATACATCATCAAACATCAATATCATTAAAACAGATTTTAGACCAGCAGTTACTAGTCTGTGTTTCAACGAACTATAACTCACTGCAAAAACAACAAATTTTGCCACTGCAAAATATCTGGCACACTTCAGGAAAAACCATAAAAACACTGATAACAATACATTCAATTCAAATTGGTAGCAAATGAGTGATTTAAAGCTGGCGACATGAGAAACAAATCTATGCCGAGCGAGCGATAGGACACAAAGTATAACATATGGTATAGCCAGTGTAGCATATACACATCTACATGCATTTTAATAATTTATCTCACTCAACGGTACTCAGTGCAGTTTGGCTTCAGTAACATGTATTGTAATAAAACATCATTCACGGAATTATTCTACAGTTTTGCGATAATAGTATGTCTTTCAATAATTTACCACTGTTATATACTACAGGTATTTGGAAAATATTGGACATTTAGTAATTACTGCTGAATGTTTGATACCATTGTAAATAGTACATGTACATTAGTACCCCAGTTGCTATTGGGTTAACAGCACTTAGCACACCCATAGGAGAAACACCTGCTGGGTGGCTGTAAATACAGGTAGAATAAAGTCCAACTATAACGAAACACCTGCAGATAGAGCAGACCCTGGCTTCCCTACTGTACACAGTCTACACACATTGTAACACCTGAAATCACTCAACCATACCAAAGATATCTCTGACTAGGTGAACATACAGTTAGTATCAATAAGATATCTCTGACTAGGTGAACATACAGATAGTATCAATAAGATATCTCTGACTAGGTGAACATACAGATAGCATCAATAAGATATCTCTGACTAGGTGAACATACAGATAGCATCAATAAGATATCTCTGACTAGGTGAACATACAGATAGTATCAATAAGATATATCTGACTAGGTGAACATACAGATAGCATCAATAAGCAGCAGCTCTGGGTCAACTCACCTGTGAGGCAGGTTCGTCCAAATGACTGTAAAGAACCTTCTCGGACAGAGTCAGTGGCCGGTTTAACCTGGACAAATGTAGGAAGAAAGTTATTAATTTAACAAAGTACCAGTTAGTGGCAATTGTGCTTTGTTCTTGTCTTCTATAAGTCGTGCAAGTACAAAAGAATAAACAAGTTCAACGATGTTTACTAAAGGGGTTATCAAAGTACAAATCCAGATATGGGGTTCAATACATTACAAGGTGGAAATATGTTTCAAAAGTATAAAAGCAAATACAATTAGCATGTCAAATGCAAATATTTATAATAGTTTCAAGCATTTTAAAAAGTGATCTTGACATCCTTATGCTCATGGTTAATAAGTAATGACAAACTAGTGGTATAAGTTAAAATCATTCAGTATTAAAGGCGAAATACCATCCATTAATAATAATAAATTAAATATGAAACAGAAATAAGAGAACTACTGGATCTGAAAGAAAGTACCTAAAAATTATTTTAGTTTTCAAATCCTTTTAAAACGTATTTAAATGCAAATATTTTTGGCTGATCTAAATACAAATGACAACAGCATACCTTTTCTTCACAACATCTATGTTTTTAGCAAGGTTTTCATAGGGCATAAACTTGTTCTTCTCAAACTTGCTGATTGCCACCTGTAAGCACAAGCAGCATATGTATTATTGTAGTATTATAAAATAAACTGTACAACTTACCATATAAAAGGAAACAGAAAGCCAGTTGGTTTACAAAGCCATTATGTCAGACATTAATGCAAATCACACATGTGAGCCAGCTATATTGTAAAAGTAATTGGTGGTATGGGACCGCCTATAAAATGTGTGGCTCTAACGTCAATATTAGAGCAAGTCTGTTAGCGGACGGCGGTAGCTAATTTAGTACTGAAGACCCTGCATTTAAGGCTTTTGTGGCTTTAGATCACTGGTCATTACTAGAATCTGATTCAAAAAAGTAATGCTTCATCCAAAAGACAGATCAAATTGACCAGGTTTTGAGGTGAATACAAATGCTGTTCGTGTGACTGTTCAAATCACTAGATAAACATGAAGCAGTTGTCTAGGACAGTATCAAGCTGGTTAACAATAAAGTAAGCCATTATTCTTACCTGTGCTGCACAGACATGGCTGCTGTGCAGTTGTCGAAGCTGCACAAGCTGTCCACATGCCTGAAACATAACATGTCAAGAGTATTAACAATTTAAAGAAATATACCAGGTATATATATAAAATAAAGAATACATGATTTATATCTTAAATAGCAAAAACTAACTTAAATGTAACGTTCACCAACATCGATATAATTATCCACACAACTGTCCGTAAAACATGATCACATTAACATGATAATACTGATAGATACCTGAATACGCATGCACTTACATAAGTTTAGCAGCCATCAATACACTGTAAGCATGGGCAATAATCCATTCTATAGTTCACCTGAACCATGACCAAGTGACTGGTAATGTCCCATTCACTCACCTGTTGTTGTCTGGACAATGTCATTGTTAACATGAATATGTGCTGCTGGCCCAAACTACTTGTTACTAGATTAATATCATAAGCAATAAATGTGGATTGCATGCTGCACAATATTACCAAAACATCTTATCTTTAATACAAAATGATAAGACATATAATACCCAATTTCCCATAGTTGTTTGCTACATGAATGCATTTGGCAGCATAATTTATTTACTGATATAATTCAGTAAGATGTGGTGAGCTTTGAAGATGTAATGGCTAAAATGGTCTAGAGTATGCCAAATTGCCAACATGTACTCAACTTTTTGATACATGGATTTTGTGTTGATACAATATAGCACATTGGCCACACACAGTTTTTTTAACATAAATGCTATATAATTTAAGTCTGTATTATTAAGATTCTGTTCTGAAACAGTGCATTCTTTTTGTAATATTTTTTGGAATGAGGTGCTTCTTTGGAATCTGGACTGGCCTACATTTTTTCAGTTGTATGTTTTGTCCATATCAATGCAATTTGATAGTTCATTTATTCCAGGCATAGTTATTTCTTAAAATAAGTGTCTTATATTTTGTGGCCTAAAAGATGATGCAAACCAAGCCATGCACTGATTATTGCACACTTCAAACATGCAGTGCTGTAACACACTATAGCAGACTGACACACACTGGAGCATCATCTGAGTCTCTAAATATGCTAAATTTGCATAGGCTAAGGTAGCATAAATATGCCCTAGGTACAATGCAGTTTGACTGGCATGAGATATCAAATTTAGGAAAAAATATTATTATAAATAAATGCAACATTGAAGTGGGTCTGACTTCTACACGACTGCCATAGATTTTATTGTTCCATCTGGTAGGCCTGTAGGCTGTACTGTAGTGTAGATGCATGGCTTGATTGTGATATAATAATATTGACACACGTTACAACTGTCACTGTGACATTCATTGACAGACTGGCTATTTAGCAGGAGGTCAAGTCTATAGGTTAAATTAGGTTTGGCATACATACTTCAAGTACTCTTTCTACTACACTAGACCTAAGCTACTAATCTAATATAATAATAATATTACAATAGTAATAATTCATAAATTCCCAGAAGGAACAATAACAAAACTTCTACTTTTTATCATCTAGCATTTGCTGGATTCCGCATGAAAAACGACAGTGCGAGACGTGCCAGTTTTCACGACAATCGTGAGTACGTTATGCAAAAATGCTGAATCACTGCACGGTCGCAAACAAGCAGATGCTGGCCCCGATTGACTTTAGAATGTGTCCCTATGCGAGGACATGAACCATGAACGCGAACGGCCACGAATCGGCGTCAGATCAGTGCAAATGGTTGGACTGGGACAAGAAAATCGGAAATATGCCCCCAAAAATTGTCAGTGCAATTATCTCGAAATAAGTGGTATTCTAGGTTTCTTCGAGTAATGCTTTACCTCTCAACACGGTGCAAATAATTTTGCACAGGCCAGTTTAGAGAAATTAGTTACTAACCTTTTTAGAGGTAAATCGAAGGACGTACGCCATCTCTACCGTAGCGGACAACAAGGCCGGAAATGACCGATGCACCGTAAATGTATATATCATGTACCCACCAGAGGGCGCTCGTAATAGCTGTAATTCTGTAACATGCCACCAGAGAGAACACTAAATCGCGTTTTTACGGTACACAATTATAGACTATGGGCGTAGTCAGTTTCAGTCACTTATCCAAGGTATAGAGTAATAAAAAGTACTTGATGTGATGTCAGGTACAACAGGTTTATTTACCCCAACTATGCCATGAGCTTGCATGTCGTATGCAAGCTTTTATGATTGCTTTAGATTAGGACATGATACTTCTAGAAATGCGTCGCACTACGCATGATATCATGAACACTGTGCATTCGTAGCAACTTTTTAAATCCGGACGTTGTACTAGTCGACGGCCAAGTTCCTGGATTTTTTTCACGTCCAAGGTTTTTAGAATATTTGTTGGTTTTACATAAATGTCATGTTACCAAAATGTCTGTTGCCAAAACGTCCATTACCAAAGTGTCCTTTACCAAAAACGTCTGAATACCCTAGAATATAATAATGCACCTTCCCCTCCCACACCTTCCCCTCAAATTTTCCCATAGGCGGCCATTATAACGTTTCCTTATTTTCCTATCAAATTTGAATAGATCTGTTATCGAAAATTTCACACCATGCTTAATTTACATTGGTAGAGGTGCCCCGGAAAATTCGTGAAATTCTAAAACCTCAGTTTCCCACAAACCAACACCCCTTCGACTACTCCTGCTAGAATCATACACCAATACCAGTACGCATACAAATACTTGTCATGACTTTAATTGACATCCCTGATGCCACGCTGCACGGGTAATGGAGGACGAACACATTATTGTGATCTTACGTCATTTAGTGTCATCAAGGATTCTTGGTCTCACCATCCCCCAACCCTGTATCCGTCTAATCCAGTAGAGGGCGGAACTGTCTAATTTATTAATTTTATGACGAAAGGTGGCGCAGCAGGTTTTGCGTGTTTCCGTGACTCGTGCCGATAAATATATATTAATTAATCGTAACCGATTCCGGAATTGATATGGCTGTTGACCAAGAGCTTAAGAAGGTTTGAAACATGTTAATAACTTTAGTGCATGCTCCCACGACGAGTTGACCCATGTAAGAGCGATTGCATAGCGAGGGCGATAATACGAAAAATGTCACGCATACCACGATAGTCGATAGGAAATCTGAAAGTTGCCTTGGTGACACTGACAGGCGTTGCCAGGGCATTATGTGGAATTAATGCAAATTGTACTTGAAGGAATATACTATGATCGTTTTCAATGGTAATCTTCCAGTTAACTGGCCTAAATTATTAAGGCCTTTTCAAAACGATTTTGATATCACCTTTTCTTTTCTAGATGTGTATGTGTTCAGAAAATCATTCTACATCATTTCCAATACAAAGAAGTGGTGTAAGATATTATCTTTTTTAAATTGTATTTTAGATCAATTTAATGCCGTCGAGTCAATGTAAACAAGCCACTGAAGCCAGTGTCCCTAGGTGTGAGCAGTTAGCGTGCACCAGACGCATCACGACTGCAACGTTTGGCAAAGGCAATGTATTGTGATTTGCTGATATGTTCCCAAAAATAATGCTACATAATTTATTTGTATCCTGTATAATCCGGATTTATTTGTTTTAAGTTGCCTTGGTAGCGAGTGTAATGTGTCCATAGGACAGTTTGCCACTAATACAGATAGTGTAGCGGGGCTCGTTAAGGTTTTTATCCAACGGCCCAGTTATATCACGCAAGTTATATCACATGACCGGAGGCCAACCATACTCCTCATGGGGCAGTTTCATTGGATGACGTTCAAAGAGGAGTTTTTCAAAGGAATGGTGAAATCTGGTACTGGTGTAATCAGCTGCAGCAACACATGGCACAGAGAGATGAGTATAAGAAACAACTACATGAAGATAAATGAAGGATTTTAATTGTGGACCACTCCTTTAGTAAAATAAACAAGCACCAACCCCTCATGGACTTTTGTGAAACACTTATTTTTATTCGTTTGATGAAATTTAAATAGCAACAACATTAAGTGAGACCACGAAGATAAATTTTGTATGAAGAATTTTATTTGTGTTACCACTCTGTGCTATTACTACAAAATCTGAGGCATTATTCACATTAAACAAACTTTTTTTAAAGAATTCACCTCTATTGCATCAGCAGCACAGTTCTTAAAAACTCGCCATGGTGGTGCTAGTGAAGACACTGCAGAGTTATTGTAAACTTGCAATGTGATCATTCATGAAATAAGATGGCAATAGCTAAATTTGCTAATAAATCTAACTGCCAGTTCAAGCAAAAACGAAAGGACATGTTCATACCAACTATAAGGTTGGTTTAGTGATAATGTTCTGAAAATGACTGACAAGTTGGATGAGACCTCATGTCTCATTCAAATGTCACCTCGTAAGACCAGTGTAACCATAATATACAGACTAGTCGGCTAACAGAACTACTTATTTTCTTTGTGCCGTCTGGTACATGACAAACACATAACACATGAACGATGCATCACAGTCTTGCCAGTTATTGATCATAAAGATTACATAATTTATATACAGTTACAAATACTGTTTTTGTGAATAGAATTTCAATTTTTTATGTATAAGGATGTGTATGTTTTAAACAAAGCATTGTTTGAACAAAGTAACAAAAACACAATGCAAGAATTTCACATCATGATAATTATTTAATTTGGAACCAAGTTCAACATATACAGGAAATGTACTTTTCATTATCGTAAGACTATTGGACAACTAAGCAACTATTGGACATGCCGGGGTAATCAGCATTAGCCCAAAGACGAACGTTGTCAGTATACATGTTTTTTCCAGTGTGTGCTGCGGCAGTGGCCGTCACTGTCAACAGACATAATCATGATAATCTGATGATCATAATTGAAGTGGAACTTGAGTGTGCAGCTGACCCATGTGACAGTGTTTGACAAGTTGGTTCTGTCTCCCCAGGCCTTCCAGGAGCTGCAGACAAAGATGATCTCCACGACCCAGCAGCTGAAGGTGTCAGACATGCAAGTGGAGCAACTGAAGAGACAGATTGCACATTCAAAGCTCGTTGAGAAGGAGATTGCGGCTCTTCCCCCGGACACAAGGACCTATGAAGGAGTCGGCAGAATGTGAGTCGCACCAGTTACGTAAAAATCAGAATCGGTTACAGCATTTATCTTTGCAGCTACAATTACGTTTATGTAATTGAATTGAACCCAATCATGGAACCACGCGACTTGCAATTTGTCACAACATTTTGACCCAATTTGAAATAAGTTAATAATTTGTCTAAATTTTTAATCAATACAGTTACAATTGCAGTTACCTTTACGTAATTGAACCCAGTCATGGCACCAAGCAATTTTTACGATTTGTCACAATATTTTGACTGGACCCAAACTCACCCAATCAGAAATAAGTTAATAATTTGTCCAGGTTTTTAGTCAGAACTGTATAACACATTTTTTTAAATGGGTTGTATATTGTTGTATATATTAACAGGGTGGGTAGGTTCAATTATTTGAAGAATAAAATGTGTTTATAAAATGAAAAAACAAATAATTGTTTTATGTTTTAAGAAGAAAGAACAGAAATGGTAGAAATTGTTACATTCTTTGAACGTTTAAAACATGCATCTTTTGTCAATGATAGGTTCATCCTTCAACCAGTCGACACAATAAAGAAAAACATTGGAGATAAAGTGAAGGCAAACGATGAAAAGATTAAGACAATTCAGGTAAGTCACAGTTGTCAAAATCACTTATTTGGCGAAGTACTGAATAGATTGTTTACCAGTACCGGTAAGTCATCCTGTAGTCAGATCAGGCTAGCTATTTTCCATGCATGTACAAATCTATGTTTAAGTACTTTGATTTATCCTGATCCAGGAATTTGTTGAATGCATTAATATTGACTAGCTTATTAAAATTATTAATCCAATAGAAGATAAAATCACCCTTTGTGCCTAAATGTCTAATTTTAGCCCTTGAGAAATATTATATTTCACTCCTCGGCAAGAACTGAATAAGTCAGTCGTCTTTTACAGTTTGGTCTTTCACACGGCCTAGCCTCGCTCCGAATTTACACTAATCTCTGTATAGTTCATAGATTCATTGATCATATATTTCATGTACGATCGTGTACCATTAGTGACATTGTATTTCATAGAAATATCCGTTGTTTTATTTTTCAGGCCAACAAGACATATTTGGAGAGAAGTATAAAAGAGAGTGAAGACAATCTCAGAGAAATGGTGCTCTCAAAACGCAAAGATGCACAAAAATAGCACAAAGGAATACACCTATAACCTGGACTTTGTGTTGCCTAGTGTTACCTTACATGAGAGTTTGATGTAAAACCAGTTGTGGGTTTCTGTAAAACAAGGATTGGTCATCACTGGTAATGCAGAACCAATTGTAATGTCTTGTCTGTGTTGCATTCTGTATAAGTTTTATATTAAAAATAAAATCAACATCTCATGAGGGCGTGGATCCAACATTCGCCATCTTTTCCCAAAGCCAATTGTCACCTGTACTATCCTGTCGCCAGAGTCAGAGGTCAAATACTTGCACTTAAATACACTTTTGCTGTATTCGTACTTGGATTTTGTACATGATAAATATAGTATGTTTATGTTTTAAATATCTCAACTTGTTTTTGGTATTGTACTTCACCAAATATACTTGACTCATTTAAGTATTTGTGAGTCATTATCATAATATACTACATAAACGTTGTCACTTATTTGACTTGTTTCTCTTGTCGTTCTGAGTAGTTACGTTCATTTTAGCCCATTGTGAAGCTCGTTGTCAGGTGTTAATTAAATCGGATCAGAAAGAACACTAATGATCTCATCCAAACATTTATGATGTGCTGAAAGTCAGTTCCAATGGTAATCTTGATGGGATGGTTCCTGTGTATAATTACTGTATATTTCTGTTTACGATTAACTTATGTAACTAGTTATTATCAGAGTTGTCATAGATACACCTGAATATCTAGTTTACAGCACAACAACATAAGACATTATCAATGATTTTTGCAAGAAATTCACTTACTTTGGATGAGTGTAGTTTGTGAAACGTGTGATGTTTCGACACATCATTTTCTAGAATAACCTTATATAAGATACATGATGTTACATCACATGGACAGCATCATTGTGATGGGACACCTGAAGTCACCAAAGTCTGCTCTACCCCAGAAGCCAAACTGGGAACACAACTGGTGTAACTGCAGCAACAAACACGTTACATGCACATGGTGTCCTCTGTGACAGTATGACAGGGTTCAGAAGTATGACTCTGAATCGAAATGACCAACATATGTAGCATACACATATGTATGGTGGGGAAGCAGGGATCGGGGATATTTGGTGTGTCACTGCAGTGTTTAAATCAAAGAAGCTCTAGGGAGTCTAGGCACTTAATTGTGAAGCAACAAAGTTGTATCTCAACATGATCAATTGTATGCTCAACTTGGCACGGCTCCAATCTTTTTAAATTAATATGATGAAGTAATCATAATTGATTACATTTATTTTCTTAGTAATTGTACTCGTACTCATGCATCTTCATATTTGTATTGTAACATTTGTATTGTAACCCCAGCAATACTTCCTCTCTACCCACCCCAGCAATACTTCCTCTCTACCCACCCCCAGCAATGCTTCCTCTCTACCCACCCCCAGCAATACTTCCTCTCTACCCACCCCCCGAATGCTTCCTCTCTACCCACCCCCGCAATGCCTCCTCTCCACCCCCAGAAATACTTCCTCTCTACCCACCCCCCAAAACAAACTTCCCTCTAAAAACCCCCACCCCCCCCGCAATCTTCCTCTCTACCCACCCCAGCAATCTTCCTCTCTAACACCCCCCCAATCCTTTCCTCTCTACCCACCCCAGCAATCTTTCCTCTCTACCCACCCCAGCAATGCTTCCTCTCTACCCCCCCCCAGCAATACTTCCTCTCTAACTACCCCCAACAATACTTCCTCTCTACCCACCCCAGCAATACTTCCTCTCTAACTACCCCCAGCAATACTTCCTCTCTACCCCCCCCAGCAATGCTTCCTCTCAACCCACCCCCACAATGCTCCCTCTCAACCACCCCCCAATCTTCTTTTACCCCCCCCAGCAATCTTCCTCTCAACCCCCCCCCCCGCAATCTTCCTCTCAACCCCCCCCCACAATCTTCCTCTCTACCCACCCCAGCAATCTTCCTCTCAACCCCCCCCCAGCAATCTTCCTCTCTAAACCCCCCACAATCTTTCCCCTCACCCACCCCACAAAACCCTCTCAACCCCCCCCCAGCAATCTTCCTCTCTACCCCCCCCCCACAATGCTTCCTCTCAAACCCCCCCCCAAAATCTTCCTCTCAAACCCCCCCCCCAGCAATGCTTCCTCTCTACCCACCCCAGCAATGCTTCCTCTCAAACCCCCCCCCAGCAATGCTTCCTCTCAACCCCCCCAGCAATGCTTCCTCTCTACCCACCCCAGCAATGCTTCCTCTCAACCCACCCCAGCAATGCTTCCTCTCTACCCACCCCACAATGCTTCCTCTCAACCCACCCCCGCAAGCTTCCTCTCACCCACCCCCCCAATTTTTTCTCTACCCACCCCCCCCAATGTTCCTCTACCCACCCCCAGCAATGCTTCCTCTCTACCCACCCCCGCAATGCTTCCTCTCAACCCACCCCAGCAAAGCTTCCTCTCAAACCCCCCCCAGCAATGCTTCCTCTCTACCCACCCCCAGCAATGCTTCCTCTCTACCCACCCCAGCAAAGCTTCCTCTCAACCCCCCCACAATGCTTCCTCTCCCACCCCCCCCAATTTTCCTCTCAAACCCCCCCCAGCAATCTCCTCTCAAACCCCCCCCCAGCAATGCTTCCTCTCTACCCACCCCCAACAATGCTTCCTCTCAACCCCCCCCCAAATCTTCCTCTCAACCCCCCCCCCGCAATGCTCCTCTCTACCCCCCCCCAGCAATGCTTCCTCTCTAACCCCCCAACAATGTTTCCTCTCTCCCACCCCAGCAATGCTTCCTCTCTACCCCCCCAGCAATGCTTCCTCTCTACCCACCCCCAACAATGCTTCCTCTCAACCCACCCCAGCAAAGCTTTCCTCTCTACCCACCCCAGCAATGCTTCCTCTCTACCCACCCCCAACAATGTTTCCTCTCAACCCACCCCAGCAATGCATCCTCTCAACCCACCCCCAGCAATGACTTCCTCTCTACCCACCCCCCGCAATGCTTCCTCTCTAACCCCCCCCCACAATGCTTCCTCTCAACCCACCCCAGCAATGCTCCCTCTACCCCCCCAGCAATGCTTCCTCTCTACCCACCCCCACAATGCTTCCTCTCTACCCACCCCCAGCAATGCTCCTCTTACCCCCCCCCCAGCAATGCTTCCTCTTACCCCCCCCACAATGCTTCCTCTCACCACCCCCAGCAATGCCTCCTCTCAACCCACCCCCAGCAATGCTTCCTCTCTACCCACCCCAGCAATGCTTCCTCTCAACCCACCCCACAATGCTTCCTCTCTACCCACCCCAGCAATGCTTCCTCTCTACCCACCCCAGCAATGCTTCCTCTCTACCCCCCCCCAACAATGCTTCCTCTCTACCCACCCCAGCAAGCTTCTCTACCCACCCCAGCAATGCTTCCTCTCTACCCACCCCCAGCAATGCTTCCTCTCTACCCACCCCCCCAAGCTCCCCTTTAACCCACCCCCAACAATGCTTCCTCTCTACCCCCCCCCAGCAATGCTTCCTCTCAAACCCCCCCCAGCAATGCTTCCTCTCTACCCACCCCAGCAATGCTTCCTCTCTACCCCCCCCAACAATGCTTCCTCTCAACCCACCCCAGCAAGCTTCCTCTCAACCCCCCCCAGCAAGCTTCCTCTCTACCCACCCCCCCCAATTTTCCTCTCAACCCACCCCAGCAATGCATCCTCTCAAACCCCCCCCCACAATGTTCCTTCACCCACCCCCACAATGCTTCCTCTCAACCCACCCCATCAATGCTTCCTCTCAACCCACCCCAGCAATGCATCCTCTTTCCCACCCCAGCAAGCTTCCTCTCTACCCACCCCCCAAAATGTTTTCCCCTCTCCCACCCCAGCAATCTTCCTCTCTAACCCCCAAACTTCCCCTCTACCCACCCCCAACAATGTTTTTCTCAACCCACCCCAGCAAAGCTTCCTCTCACCCACCCCCAGCAATGTTTTCTACCCACCCCAGCAATGCTTCCTCTCCCCACCCCCACAATGCTTCCTCTCACCCACCCCCAGCAACTTTCCCCTCTACCCACCCCCCGCAATGCTTCCTCTCTACCCACCCCCAAAATGTTTCCTCTCAACCCACCCCAGCAATATCCTCTCAAACCCCCCCCAGCAATGTTCCTCTCTACCCACCCCCCCCAATGCTTCCTCTCAACCCACCCCACAAGCTTCCTCTCAAACCCCCCCCAGCAATGCTCCTTCTACCCCCCCCAGCAATGCTTCCTCTCTACCCCCCCCCACAATGCTTCCTCTCTACCCACCCCACAATGCTTTCCCCTCAAACCCCCCCCAGCAATGCTTCCTTCTACCCACCCCCCCAATGTTCCTCTCAAACCCCCCCCAGCAATGCTTTCCCCTCACCCACCCCAGCAATGTTCCTCTCTACCCACCCCAGCAATGCTTCCTCTCTACCCACCCCAGCAATGCTTCCTCTCAACCCACCCCAGCAAAGCTTCCTCTCTACCCACCCCCACAATGCTTCCTCTCTACCCCCCCCCGCAAGCTTCCTCTCAACCCACCCCAGCAAAGCTTTCCCCTCACCCACCCCCAGCAATGCTTCCTCTCTACCCACCCCAGCAATGCTTCCTCTCTACCCACCCCCACAATGCTTCCTCTCTACCCACCCCCACAATGCTTCCTCTCTACCCACCCCCCAAAGCTTCCTCTACCCACCCCCCAATGTTCCTCTCAAACCCCCCCCACAAGCTTTCCTCTCTACCCACCCCCAACAATGCTTCCTCTCTACCCACCCCCACAATGCTTCCTCTCAACCCAACCCCCCCCCCCCACAAGCTTCCTCTCACCCACCCCCCCAACTTCCTTCACCCACCCCAACAAGCTTCCTCTCTACCCACCCCAACAATGCTTCCTCTCTACCCACCCCCAGCAATGCTTCCTCTCTACCCACCCCCAGCAATGCTTCCTCTCTACCCCCCCAGCAATGCTTCCTCTCTACCCACCCACAATGCTTCCTCTCTACCCACCCCCAACAATGCTTCCTCTCTACCCACCCCAACAATGCTTCCTCTCTACCCCCCCCAGCAATGCTTCCTTACCCCCCCCCAGCAATGCTTCCTCTCTTCCACCCCCACCAATGCTTCCTCTCTACCCACCCCCAGCAATGCTTCCTCTCTACCCACCCCCAACAATGCTTCCTCTCTACCCACCCCAACAATGCTTCCTCTCTACCCACCCCCCGAATGCTTCTTCTACCCACCCCCCGCAATGTTCCTCTCTACCCACCCAAATTTTTTCTCTACCAAACCCCCCCAATGTTCCCTCACCCCCCCCCAACAATGCTTCCTCTCACCCCCCCCCACAATGCTTCCCTCTACCCACCCCCCCAAAATGCTTCCTCTCTACCCACCCCAACAATGCTTCCTCTCTACCCACCCCCCGAATGCTTCCCTCTACCCACCCCAACAATGCTTCCTCTCTACCCACCCCCCCAAAAACTTCCTCTCTACCACCCCCCGAATGCTTCCTCTCACCCACCCCAGCAAAGTTCCTCTCTACCCACCCCAGAATGCTTCCTCTCACCCACCCCCAGAATATTCCTCTCTACCCCCCCCCAATGCTTCCTCCTCCCACCCCCAACCCCCAACAATGCTTCCTTCTACCACCCCCAAATGCTTCCTCTACCCACCCCAACAATGCTTCCTCTCTACCCACCCCCCGAATCTTCCCTCTACCCACCCCCCCAAAAATGCTTCCTCTCTACCACCCCCAGAATCTTCCTCTCCCACCCCCCGCAATTTTTTCTACCCCCCCCCAACAAGCTTCCTCTCTACCCACCCCCCAATGCTTCCTTCTACCCCCCCCAGAATCTTCCTCTCTACCCACCCCGCAAGCTTCCTCTCTACCCCCCCCAGCAATGCTTCCTCTCTAACCCAGCAATGCTTCCTCTCTACCCACCCCAGCAATGCTTCCTCTCTACCCACCCACAATGCTTCCTCTACCCACCCCCAGCAATGCTTCCTCTCTACCCACCCCCACAATGCTTCCTCTCTACCCCCCCCAGCAATGCTTCCTCTCTACCCACCCCAACAATGCTTCCTCTCTACCCACCCAACAATGCTTCCTCTCTACCCACCCCCCAATGCTTCCTCTCTACCCACCCCCCGCAATGCTTCCTCTCTACCCACCCCCAGCAATGCTTCCTCTCTACCCACCCCGCAATGCTTCCTCTCTACCCACCCCAGCAATGCTTCCTCTCCCCCCCCAATCTTCCTCTCTACCCACCCCAGCAATGCTTCCTCTCTACCCACCCCCAGCAATGCTTCCTCTCTACCCACCCCAGCAATGCTTCCTCTCTACCCCCCCCAGCAATGCTTCCTCTCTACCCACCCCCACAATGCTTCCTCTCTACCCACCCCCAGCAATGCTTCCTCTCTACCCCCCCCCAGCAATGTTTCCTCTTTTTACCCACCCCAGCAATGCTTCCCCTCTCTCCCCCCCCCAGCAATGCTTTCCTCTCTACCCCCCCCGCAATCTTTCCTCTCTACCCACCCCCCGCAATGCTTTCCCCTTTTACTTCCCCACCCCCCCAGCAATGCTTCCTTCCCCTTTCCCACCCCCCCCCAATGCTTTCCTCTCTACCCACCCCAGCAATGCTTCCTCTCTACCCACCCCCCAGCAATGCTTCCCCTCTCTACCCACCCCCAGCAATGCTTCCTCTCTACTCTACCCACCCCCCGCAATTTTCCCCTCTCTCTACCCACCCCCAGCAATGCTTCCTCTCTATCTACCCACCCCAGCAATGCTTCCTCTCTATCTACCCACCCCCAGCAATGCTTCCTCTCTACTCTACCCACCCCAGCAATGCTTCCTCTCTACTCTACCCCCCCCAGCAATTTCCTCTCTACTCTCCCCCCCCCACAATGCTTCCTCTCTACTCTCCCACCCCCCGCAATGCTTCCTCTCTACTCTACCCACCCCCACAATGCTTCCTCTCTACTCTACCCACCCCCCGCAATGCTTCCTCTCTACTCTACCCACCCCCAGCAATGCTTCCTCTCTACTCTACCCACCCCCAGCAATGCTTCCTCTCTACTCTACCCACCCCCAGCAATGCTTCCTCTCTACTCTACCCACCCCCAGCAATGCTTCCTCTCTACTCTACCCACCCCCAGCAATGCTTCCTCTCTACTCTACCCACCCCCAGCAATGCTTCCTCTCTACTCTACCCACCCCCAGCAATGCTTCCTCTCTACTCTACCCACCCCCAGCAATGCTTCCTCTCTACTCTACCCACCCCCAGCAATGCTTCCTCTCTACTCTACCCACCCCCAGCAATGCTTCCTCTCTACTCTACCCACCCCAGCAATGCTTCCTCTCTACTCTACCCACCCCCAGCAATGCTTCCTCTCTACTCTACCCACCCCCAGCAATGCTTCCTCTCTACTCTACCCACCCCCAGCAATGCTTCCTGGGCAGCAGAGCAAAGCTGCAGTAAAATAATACTTTCCCACCTACATCATTACTTAAAAAACACCCCACACAATCCTGTTGTTTTGTTGCAGACAACTTTACTGTGTTGAGATCTGTGGTTGTGTTCAACATCTTACACATTAAAACAAGCCGTGCTCTGGAAAAACACTTCACATGTATGTGCAGAGATGAGAGAAAATATAATCCTAGTAGACCAGGTAGATGTGACGTATCAACAGCTCGTCACAGGGATCAGGCCACGTCTGGCACATTACTGTGACATAACTTCTGGGCATAACGGCTTAGGCTGTGGTAATTTGTGACCGGTTGGGACAGGTGTGTTCAACCTACACCTGGCTACACCTAATTAGTTCGAGTATTCACAATCACCTGGTGTTGCTTTCTCATCCACTGTCACACTGGCACTCTACGGGCAAATGTTTACAGATTAAAACCAAGAAGCAACTATGGCTATGTGGGGGTTTTGATGGGTTACAACCAATCCCAATGCAATGCTTTTCTTTCCTAGCTTATGTTATGATGATAATAGTGACGATATTTCCTTATAATAATGATGTTAATTATAGTAAATGGGTCATCATCAGATTCATCATGCTTGTCTTTGGAATTTTCCGGCTTGATTTCTGTGTCCAGTAAACTCATAAATTGCCACATGGTGGATTCTATATTTTCCTTGCAGATATAACCTTATCATTTACGTTTCAAATGGATTTCTACTCAGCAATTTTTCACAGGAAGTATAATTCATAAAAATTATAATAGCCAGCACTAAATTGAGGAATTCTCACCTTAACATATTTTAATGTTGCCACTTTTACATTTATTCTCAATTTATGTCAACCACCTAAGGCAGTTAAACTACTCATCTAACATATCACAACTTTTATTTGATGATAAACATGCAGACATTGATCAATTCTAATATGATTTTCATTAATTAGATTCCTTACAAGTGACATCATTAGTGTCATTATTGTGATGGGCTACAGATCAATAAATTACCTAATGTTAGTATATCACAGTCTCAAAATAACTTATAATGTAGTCCCATGCAGACTCCATACTGAGATGATTTATGCAAAATTGTGTGAATTAAAAGGTGTTCTTATTAAATTGTTAACATAAGAAGAATCATATGTAGTATGTTACAGGTAACTAAATCACTTGCTCTTAATGCATGCATTATGCTAATCCTAATATCACCACAATATATGTTAATGAAGCATTATTCCTATTGCATAATGTTAGTTCTTTTTGTTATTCAGATGTCAGTAAATTAAATAATGTTAATGCCAAGATTACCTTCTATGGAATCCAGTCCCAAATACACTAAACAAGTATTATGCAGTTACATTTTTATTTTTCTTGTTGCCATGATGGGTGTAATACCAAAACAGTTCACTACTGTTTATTACTCCACGTCTGGGATATATTACAATTTACAAATAAATATCTGTTATAGAAGATATTACTTATTAACAGTGTTCCATTAAGTATTACCATTGACCACTTCTTATTGAAAAAGGTAGATATAAAAATGGCAATGACATCAGCAGTCAAGTTTGTAAAATCAGATCACATGTTTGTGGCATAACATTATTGTTTTAATGGTATTCGTATCGTCAAATTGATGGTGTATAATTAGTCAGTGAACATGGATGAAATGAGTACCATAAGGCTTGTGAGGTCAAGGTCATGTGATGGTACACGTGAGTATTTACGGGGGGAGCTGGCACCCACTGGGATTTAGATAAAAATTATTGTAACTTATCACACAAGGGACACTTCTTATGATCAATAATTATTTCCTAGGGATGTGTGGGATGATACACAGTCCTTTATGTTCCACGGAGGGAAAGGTGCAATGCGTGCTTATTTGAAAACAACCCAATAAACGTTGTTAACTGCAAACACCATTGTTACTCTATCATCTTTAACAACAGTTAGCTTACGTAACATGTTTTAAACCGTTCCTATACGCATCCACCCCCGCTTCAAACAGTGCTGATCTCATGCTTAGATAGTATAGTAACAGATACCCTCCCTGATAATGTCATGGGAAAATCCTAAGGACGTACTCAGAGCCCTGCCTGCCGTCAGCAAGTATTGAATGAGACAAACTTAGAAACGGGTGATGGTGATCATTTATTACCTGGCCGATGTGACACAGATTGACTGGTCTGATGCACATAATAAACATGCACCTGTTTAGACCAATCCCCCCTAACAACTTACAAATTTATGTCCAAATTAATAAAAGTATTTAAATAATTTTAGGCAAACTAAAGTCGATCACATACTTCAAGTTCCGTTTAATTTAACTTACATATGTAGATATCTGCAGCAGAATATAAATAACTACGCACTACGAGAAATGGAATTAGCCAAACGAAGGCATTAACATACACAGTTTCAAATCTCTGAAACCAACAGTGGGCAATGTAAGTTTTTATGCCCACCCAGGAGCATTCTGGGAAGCGATCAAACGAATCTCATTTTCACAATGCTTCACTGCAGAATGAGTACATCAATCATTAAAATTATGCTCACATTCAAATCGGCATTCCTCGTAACTCCTTACCAGCAGAACGGCGAACTAAACGGGAGCAACAGGCTTGCCTAGACACAGTACACTGACACATAAGCGACGATCTCTGGCCCAGCCAGGAGAACACATTACCAAAGCACTGACGGTGAGTTTCGCACAACACATTCTGTATACAATTAACACCAAGATGCTGGCACACACACATAATACATTATGATCTTGGTCGACTCGGACAAAGGAACTGACGCGTCGTTGGCTGTCAGAGGACACTGACACCGGCATGGCCTGTCAACTCAACCAGATGAGAGGCAGCTCAGCGACTCCTTAATGTCTTCGACTGATTAATTTCTCGACTGCGCTGACGGCCGGTAAACTGGCTCGAGTGACAGGCGGAGTCCACGCAGGAGGTCAAGTAAACGGGCACGGAGCCACTCCTCCTCACAGCCATTACATATCTAGGAGGGATATAAAAGTGCTATTCTGGGATTTCACACCTTAAAATATTCATGAAAACATCTCCCCGGTGCAGGTTTAGCACCGGAATATACGCGTTGTCTCCTCGCGGAATCACATATCGGTGGCCGGCGTGGCATCGACTTGCTGCTGAGGGAAACCGCGGTGCGATCATGTGACACCCTCTCCCAGGTCATGTGACTCCAGCTAGCCCGTAGGTCAGTGTCACACACACGCACCAGTCACTTACCTTAGTAATCATAGTTCACTTAGGTGTCTCCAATAAAATAGTCCAAGGATATATACAACGTACTTAAGTGTCGATGTCAATCTGACAAAACAATTTGTCCCCCCCCCCGATACTGTTGTGTACACATCTTATCTATCGTTGTCAATCTGACATAAAAAATCCCCCCCCCGGATATTGTCATGTCATCAGCTGTTGAGTGGGACACATAGGGTATGTAGACACACAGGGGTAGTTGACGTCAATCCATTGGAATACCACCACAGATGCCACAACAAACACACACACTGACACACAGAAACATAATATACACATGAGACACACGTGTCTGTCGGACCTATAGCAACTCAGTCTCTTGCACTGTGTGCACCTCTGGCTTCGTCGGCTGCGACGGGCCCATGCCCGTCGTCACGGCAACGGGCACGGAACCCTTTTTGTCCCGCATCGGCAGGTTCTGTATAAATATAATGCGGTTGTACGCGCGCCAACGCCGACACAGCTGTGCGTACGTCTTACACTGGACGTACATGAACACAAGTCCGCCCGTGAATCCGATCGCGACAACGATCAGCTTTGTCCAGAACGGCCACTCGAGCACGCCGGCACGGATCTCTTCCGTCGTGCGGTCGATGAGGACATACAGCGACCAGATGACGCACGTGATCGCGATGATGTGAAACGTCACCGAGCACATGATCTTGCGACGCTCCATCATGCTCATCTCGAGCTTCTGCCACTGGAAGCAGAATTAGAAGTTATAAGGACATTGCGGTTACGGAGGAACATGCTACTAGATTTATTCAACAGCCAATGCTAGTTTATGTGAAGATGTTTCTCATAAATTAGGGTTTTGCCCTGGTGAAGTTTGCCGAGAGTTGTCAACATGTAATAATAACAAGGAAATCCGACTCGTAAAGAGAAAATTTGACTCTCTTTCAGATATCTAAACATAATAAAATTCCTAGCTGTAAGAAAACGTGTGGTACACTGCAGGTATTTTTTATGTCTGTAAAAACTTTGCTATTGTGGTCTGCATGAATTAAAAAGCAACAATAATAGGTGATCCAGAGTAAAAACTATATCTTGTAGATTTTTAGTGTGTCCGCAAACATACAATATGCATATACATAGTTATTACATTATTTTCAAACACTGACATTTGTACAAAAAACTTAATTGTTTTAATCAAGACGGTGAGTAGAATTGTTTTTATTTTGTGTACATACAACAAAACCTGAATTAATACATACAAACAATACAAAACTGGAGACTTAGTGTGAAATCAAGCCTAATTAATCACATTATTGTGGGTCATGGACATCAACAACTAATAAAACAAACCTGAAAAACAGGTTGCATGAACGATATTTTAAACAGTACAAATACGCACGCCAGGTGATTTAACACAGACGTTGACGTTGCAACTGAATTGAATGGTGATTCATAGCATAATATATTTTCAGTAAACACAAAACCGCAGCAACGACTGGATGTAGGACATAAACAGATAAACAATACACCAGTTGACATACGTGGAAACCTTCATGACACGTACGATTGATGTTGCTATGTTGTTACAAGAACATGTCAGTGTGACAGTCTCATTTGGCCCATTTAATGGTCTCTGTCCACAGCCTTGTGGCACGACTAGCCGTGACACAGAATGGCTGGTGACACAGAAAACACATCTCTTCAGCAGCAAAACCACAATTAAATCACAAAGCCGAATATTTATCATTAACACACGTCACTGGTCGTCACAGCCTCTGGAATGTGTCACTACCCAGTACCCATGGGACGTGATTTTGACACATAATGACAACTGGATTTGGTGACTCAGTGTCACCCTGGGAAATCAATTCAGTCTCCATGGCCCAGATTTAGACAATGGATTTTGATAAATTGCCTAAATCTCGAGGGTATTCCAACATACATGCAGCTACAAATGAACACAAAGCAGTGCGGGAAATGTACATATGACGACCGTGAGCTCTACACCCGGTCACTGCCTGGCCACAGCGTGCACTGGCCATTGATTTCTAGCAAATACTGAAACTGATATTCCAGAAATAGACAATATATTTTTCCGCTGAAGAAACCATTCAGAAGCATGTGTGGTCCACTAGAATTTGCACAGCAGTGATCAAGTAAATATGCTCGTGACCGTTGTGGCATTTAACAAGTGGCGGATTAATTTCTTTTTCAAGTTTCCATATTGATGGCAGACCATGTTCTGTTGTATTAGCTGCATAAGTACAACAGTGACTATTCTTCCACCCCCTTTCTATTCTATCAAATCCAACTCCTTTATTCATTAAGACTACATTCCTATACACCTTCCTTGGCAATGACCATTATAATTTTTTTTTAATCCCTCTCTCCAGAAAGATCCTCTATTTAAAATAGACTATAATACATGTCGATGAAAATGTCACCCTGAAAGGCCAGTGGAATTTATAGACATCTCACAAATCCTAGTCAGCATCAAAGGATGACCCGTTCTTGCTTATGTTCTGCTTCGAATCATTAGGGCTGTATGAAAGTGATATCTGTATACTGTGGATTATACTACTGACGGTGCATTTAGGTTAAATGTTCTGTGCTGATTTGAAGATTGGACATAATGAGCTAACAATGATCGTCATTGAAATTATACTCAATGCCACAGCTGTGGACTAGACAGTGGACATTGGTCACTGACAATGAATCTGTAGTCATGCCGTCTCAACTGCAGCCATTCTACGCCATTATTTTGGTTATTAAAACTAGTTACTATGGAGAAAGCTACAGCCTAACATAACGATTACTACGTATGCTGGTCAGGTGTGGACATTTCAACCGTGAGATGATTCCTTATACTGACCAGGTGAGGTGGTTTATTCACACAGAGCCACAGGTCAATATTGAATAAAATACATAATCACTGACGCTGCCTGGGTGGGATAAAACAACTGCCATCATTTCCTGTTGACACAATCGGCCATGTGTGACAGATGCTCGGCCATGTGTGTCTGTCACGAGAGAATATATATATCTAGACACATTAACAGTGTATATGCTGACGTCGGACATGGATTCATTCATAAATACATGTACAAGCATGTATTCATATGAACAGTCCGTTTTTCTTTGATTTTCCCGGCACACTTATATAACTAAGCTAACAAATTGATTGCCACTCAAACAGACAGGTGCAGAAGACAGTTTCCCGGAGAGTTTGTGAATGATATATGTTGATCTAAGTGTTAATCAATAATGCAAGTTTAGTTTCAAATAAATTCAAAACTAATCGGCTGTTATTGGATAAGCCACAGAAAATACACCTAATATTGCAAATAATGGATTTATATATGTCTCACATATATGGTATGAACTGTAAAACCAGTAAGGATCATTAACCAATACGTACTTGCACACATGCATGCACACATGCATGCACTCACACATGCAAATGCAAATACAAAAGCACATGCACACACACGCACAACAGACACACCAAGCACATACTCGAGGATTGGGAATGCCACAGAATTTGAAATACTGTATACACTGAAAGTCGAACATCTGCGGCTAGACGGGCCAAATAAAGTATGTGCTTAGAACGGATAAGAATCTGTGTGTGTTCTATCAAGTGAATTTCCTTCAATTTTCTCTGTTAGTTCCTCCTTGATGCTGCCTCTGACCGTACTTAGAGACAGCATCAAGGAGGAACTAACAGAGAAAATGAAGGAAATTCAAGGGATATGCAAAAATGTGATGGACTGGCAGCATGAAATATTGGATAGATGGGGCAGTGAAAGTGGTCATCTGGAGAGTCTGGGTGGATGTGTCAACGGCCTAACTGAGACTGTCACCTCGCATTTGGTTGACCACACTACTTGACCTCTGCAGATGTCTTCTGGTTTACACACTATATGTAAGTTTGTGGAATCCACCATACTTGGTCCTACTTGTTTTGTGCACCAGACATGATTGTGACTGTGAGAACTGTGCACCCACCTGTGCCCCATACCAAAGGGCAACTCTCAGAAATCTCACAATTACTAGTACTTCTCTAGTAATTACTTCTATTTCCTAAACTGTACATGTTACACTGGCCGTGACTGGTTCAAACCCAAATGACTGTGTCTAAAACGACACAGATGATTGGACAACAGGCACTGTTTCACTTCAACACTTCACAGCAGTGTTTGCTATGGCCACAAGGGCAAAACGTGCAGTCATTTAAAATTACAATGTATTTTAGCATAAGAATAAAAATACAAACTTAGACATAACAATTCAGTGCAATAGAATGCAACAAAATACATTACCAAGTACGTAGCATTCCCCCATTGTTCTCTTTATGTTTCTGGGTAATTAGTGGGTTTGTCATTTTTTTTAATAAAGGCATGAATTTAACTTGAACAAAACCATATTTTTTCCACATTTGACAACATGATCCTAACTGGCCAGTGTGTGACAAACAGAATAGGGTTAGTGACATAACACAGCCATTTGTGTACAGCTTTGTTTGAGATCAGTGCTGCTGTTTCTGTGGTGTTATTGGCAGTGGCCAGTGGCCATGCACACATATGATCTGACCCCCTGCTTAAGCTGACCACTCTGTTTACCTGGTCACTTCCCACAGATACGAGTTTCTCAAATTTAATCTTGGACATAACTTACATGCATATCAGGGAGGATACTCACAATGAGGTGCCTGAATTGAAGACCACCACATGGCCATCATAAAGAAAGGTCGACATTTAAAGCCACCAATTAATATGACCAGAAATTAAAAGGTCAACAAAGATTTTATTTACTATCCCCGGGTTGCTAACTAGTCTACAACTGTCACACTAATTTCTTCCTACCATGTTTTATATACTTCAGTAAAACCTGATCTATTACTTGCACTGGGCTACTTGACATGGTCAACAGGTCATTACAGTGTTTACTTTTAACCTACTGCGTTGCACAGAAATGTTCCTGTCATAAGGCTTGCAAAGTGATCCATATCTTCTAAGACGTATCTCATGACAAATAAATTAGCCATATTCATTGGAATCAATGCAGAAAGATGACATCTCTTCTAAGTCTAAAGCAAAATTGGCCGGCAGGTTCAGGAAGATCATGATTTCATCTACGTTCACAGGATACTATGGTAATTTAGTTCATATTGCCTGAATCCATAAGGACGCACACAAATCTGGTATACAATACAGATATAGCCATTAGTGTGATATTATTTTCTGCAAAAGTGTACCGTGAAGGCTTTGTCCTGAAGTGAATTAAAAATGGCACTGGTTTTCAGAAGTTACATAAAATAGCATATTATATTTTCACCCACTGATAAACAGAATATGACTTGGCATTCCAAATCCACGCAACATTTGATCAACTGTATACATGTTGTGTGCATCTGCTACAGGTAAGTGGGAAAATAGAGGACAATTTGGACAGTCACTTCCAGTTCTTGGTGACCAACTCAAAATAACTGAGCTGAGTTGATGATGACGTGCAGTGGTAATGTTCTCCAAAAAGAACATTGTTCAGGAAAATCACAGAAGTGATAAGTAAATTCAATTGCATTACAACTGGTTCCAAATTCAGTATGGGCTGGAATCCAGCACAGAGGCGTTACTATCTTGAAAATGGTCGATACCTAAGATGCTCACTCACAGTCAACTACAGATGCTTACATTCCAAATCCACAGCTCCTTGAAGCTGGCGTCAATTATTGATGACCAAGTACAGTATGATGTCTCCCCCCTGTGTGCCACCATGCCATGCCCTCTGTTGTAGTAACTGGCTCTTAATCATACCAGAAGTCACCTTTAGGTCCTCACGACCTCCACCGTGACCTTACTGATCTTTTCAGGTTTTATGAATTCCTGATTCACATGTGGCAGCCTTGTCATTTCCCATAAAAACGCAAAAAAGTTACTGCTGGTCTATTCATGAATGTGCTAACTTTCAACTTTGTGTAAGCGTATCTCTTCCAAGGTACACCCGCTTACCCCGGTAATCATTATTTATTCGCCCCACTGAATCATAGTCTCCAATCTAAAACAGGCAACATATTTTAGAAGAAAAAATGTATATAATATATTACATATGTATATACATATATTATATAAATATATACACACAGTATATATATATATATATTGTACATATATATTGTACATACAGTGTATATGGATATAATAAATATTTTTCTTCTTCTCAAATACTGGTATGTCACCTTTTTACATTGGAGACTAATGGTTCAAGTGGTAAAAAACATCAAAAACGTACAAATACATAAGTATTTTATTATATATATACATATATTGTATATAATATAAATTATTTATTATTATATATATACATATAACAGGGTTTTCAGTTTCTTCCGAAGGGTGGTTTCATCCATGTTTCTTCCGTCCAGAAGAAATAGTTTCTTCTGAAAGAAATAGTTTCTCCCAGAAGAAAATGGAATCATTGTAAGCTAGTGAAACTGATATTATAACTCAACAACCCATAATAAATAAGAATAAGAATTCTTATTTAAGGTGAAATATAGGTGATCTACCTACTAAGACATTCACTTGCAGTACATTTCATAGTTGGTTTGAACACAGTTCTTTATAATAAATTGGTTTAACTGGTCACCTGTGTGTCATTTATGGCTTCTTATTTCAGGCAGTCCAGCCTGTCTTGCTGGTCCCACTTAGTAGAAGATTAAATGACTTCACTAACAAACAGGCTCACACTCCAACAGGCCTGGCATAGCCACCGGGTCCACAACTGCCTCTTGTTTAGTGTTCATTGTTTCAGTAGTCCGTTACTACCAGAGGAGGTCAACATGTTTTGAAGACACAACATGGGAGCATTTCACTTGCATTTCAATTTATATTAAGTTTAATAATTTAACATTTTTCATGCAGATAGGTTGGATCTGCCATCCTGCTGTGCTCTACTGCTGCAGCCATACTAAGACATGTGGGTACATCGAGCTGCCATTTAAGACATCAAAACTAAATAATTAATTATTGAATGTGGCTAAGGTTAGGTATGCACATTAAAAAATTTGATATATTCTAAGTACATCTTGCAGTTCACACTTTATCCCAGTTATTACACATATTAAAAAAACAAATGCACAACATAAACTGTATTGATGGCCATAACTTCAATGGATATTGAACAGATTAAATGTGTCACTGCCATGCACCACATGGCTTAGTGTATGACTTATGGTGGGTGATAAAATGGAGCCATGCTGGATTTGCTTTAGGTGACCAATAATACAAATATTGGGAAAGAACATAAATATGAAAATAAATGCATATATGTTTTATGTTATCCGAATATTATTTGATAATAATTATATATTAAACAAAATCAATAAAATATATTAGTTAAGAATCTTCCATTTCTTCCGGAAGAAACCCATTTCTTCCACATGTCCAGAAGAAACCTACCCCAGTATTTCTTCCCGAAGAAACCAAACTCTGATATATATTTACATATTTAAAAACATTTCATGTTCTGCTTTTCTAGATGGACTTTCTCCTACTTAACAGAACTGCATGATGATCATGGCAACAACTGATGGCATTTGTCTGTGGTGCCACGGGTGGAAGAAAGTGGATCTTTACATTTCACTGTACTTCATTTATTTCAGTTGAAAATCGAGCAGCATTGACTTCCAGTGCCTCCGTCAGACAGAGGTACTACTGTTTCTAGTTTTTGGACATGGACTCCACTGGCCGTAAGCCATGCCTGCAGCGTGACCTTCTTCTTTCAGACTCCCTGGTCTCCGACGATCTGCTGATGCGGAGATCGCTGCATTGTGGTGGCTCGTGGCATTTCTGTGATTTATCTCCTACCGGTAGGTACTTCTGTCTGCAGCAATACCATGATTCGTGATGCAATTTTACGCTGCTTCCAGCTGCTAACACCAACAGCTGCAGTGCGGCCATCCTGCCTGGTTCCCACACATCTATCAGCTGCTAGCTTTGTGTGTCTGGCCGTGTGTGAGGTGTTCCTGTTGTGTCTGTGCTGTCTTCATACGTTGAGACAATGCCACTGTAGACCTTGTCCAATGAGTCTTGGCAATAAACAGTCAAGCTGTGGCCTTCAATGCCGTCCTTCTGGCTAACATAGTAGCAATGTGATGCCTGAGTCAAAGAAACACTCAGTGCTGCATTTCCCTAAATACCACATATCTGTTACCCAGAGTTAATCTGTTAACTGATTAACTCATAACATTTAACTAGCCATAACAGTCATACATTGTACGAAGCTCTAGATGTCTTGAAAACCATGTCAATATTTGCTCATAAAATCCTGAAATACATTTAATAGTGAGAACAGTTTTATTGCTTCATTGTTATAATTTATCATTCCATATTATTATTATTATTATTATGCCATATTATTTAATTATCTTCAGGGCCACTGTCAAATATACGCTGATGAACAGATCTGATAGCTGCTCCGCCAAAAAAGAACCAGAAAACGTTTGACATGTATTACACCAGAATGCAGCAGAATGGTCTATGGTGATGTAGAGAAACTCACAAACAGATCCTCTCCCTAAGGCCTGGTGTCTGTACTCGACACACCGCACTAGTGGCAAGATTCGTCTTGTGGACATACAACCATGGCAAGAAAAAAAACAATAAGACTGAGAAAACATGTCAGTTATTTAGAGAAAACCTTGATGAAGAAGTGACAGCCCTCCCACCCAGATAAACAAACGACCCATAAGGAAACATCTCACCCAAACTCCAGGCTTCAAAAATGGCCAACCTGTGATGATAACAATTATGAGGTTCTTATGACTGTCCCATTCTCATTAGCTACAAAGCTGGGAAACTACTCCAGGTAAAATTACTTCTAAATATGAAGAGGTTTTACTACAAAATTGCTACCAAGGTACATAATCTGTGTTAACCATTATATAAGGTATGTATAACAAATATAGCCTCAAATCACAAATTCATGTAAGGCGTAAGTCCACGTAACATACTTGTAACATTTGCAATGATTTCATTCGGAAAAAAACTTATGCACTAAGTAAAAAAAACGCATATTAATAACACCATGCCATATCATCAACTATCTTATATTACAGACATAATTATATAAGTTACATGTTTGGAAGTGCAAACATGAAAGCAGCATTTTTAGAATGGATGATACAATTTCTTGATGATTAGTATGACGCGCATTGGTTGGCATTTAGTTAGTTAAAAAGTGCTATATTAAGAAATGGAATTATTATATTATTATTATTATTATTTGGTATATTTACTTAGCCGTCAGTTTCTTGAGAGGGAATGTCAAAAAACATTGTATAAATTACTAGTATTTAAAAGATTTACTTCCAAGTGATTGGTAAATATCAAATTGATATTTATTAATTTGTGACATTTAGATTCACTTGCAACGATAAAGGAATAACAACTGATCTCCTATTTTGGTGGGTTTCACCATGTGTAGGTTCACTAGGTTGAGCAAGATTTGTGTTATTTTTCATCCATAAGGCTGCACAGTTTCAATACAACATTCATCATGTTACATTTATGCCTTTTTATAAATGTCACAGTTATGGTGAATGTGTGAACAAAAAATAAGTTCTGTTCGGTCAATGACTCGTTTATTCCACCTGACAATCATCCATTAAATAATTAATTACTCATTTTACGAACACACTGCAATAAAAGCCAGAGCTAACTCTCACAGGATGCATAAATATATGGTTTGTTAGGCAAAAAAACATGACTGTTGTAATAAAAACAACGTGGTACCACAGTAACGTCCATTCCCTTTGTCACGATCACATTATCGACAGTATCTAGTTTTTTAAATGAGAATTTCTTTATAGGATAAGCATAACCAGGATGGCATAAGTGTGCATAGTATATATATATATATATATATATATATATATATATATATATATATATATATATATATATATATTTACTAGTTTGGAATAAGAATACTTTTAAAATTTCAATATTCTTCTATACTTATGTTCAGATGTTCACCTACAGTAACAATACAGTGGAAACAGTAATAAATAATTAAATACTATGCTGGCGATATAGCCAATGACACGAAATAGTATAAAACATTTCCAAACGAAGCCAGAAAGTTACAGCGGCTGCTAGACACTGTTCAGCCAAGCTAGAATGTCACAGTGGTTACTTATATATATACACCTGTAAATAGTGTCACCTTTTCCTGAAATATGCTGGAAAAGAGACGGGTAAAAAACTCTAACTGCAGAGGGACGTTTACGGTTCATATAGAAATGTGAACGTCTGAGTACTGCTGATATCGACTGCACATTATATCACGAGAGAATGTCACTTGTCTAAAAAGCTATATTTAATGGAGATTGTGTTCGTACAATAAAATTATTATGGTTACATTACATTGTTAATACCCTCTTCAGTTCAATCTGATACATAAAGTTTAATATTATATGGATTGGAAATCAATAAAATCACTGAAATTGGTCTGGCAAATCACATTTTGAAGTGATTCATCTACTGTACTGGTGACAGGGGTATGTGGCACGTCACACAACTACCATCAGTTTTTGTTTTGTTTGAATGTCACCAGTTCAATTTCTGTGTCAGTTGATAAAAATAAATAAACGTAAGTTCTTATATAGCGCAGTATCCAATCCTCAGGACTGCTCAAAGCACTTTACACTTTACTTCCCTGGCAGACCTGTTCAATCAGCCACCATCTCAACTTCTCTGGGAAGCATCCAGCCATACGCTGCAATTTATGCGCGAAGGCTGCTCGTACACACATCCACCGCTTGTCTATAGCCAGGTACTCATTTATACAGCTGAGTGAACTGGAGCAATGTAGAGTGAAAAAACTTGCCCAAGGTTTTAACACTGCAGCACATGATTTGAACCTGGGTCCTCTTAGTCGAGAGTCCGAAGCTCTACCCCTGAGCCACTGCGCTCTACTCTACTCTGAACAGAAAATGTATCCATCACGAAATACAGATAATGGCAAATGCTTTAAACTTTGAAGATGTTCAGGACATTGGGAAATTTAAGGAAATGTACTGATCAATGAGCATGATTATTACTGACAGCATGAGTTACTGGAATGACAAATGGATAAATTACTGGGGCACAACTGATCAAGGGTTAAGATCGGTTTGTGGCCACCAGATGCCATTTAGAAATGTTTCTGTTTTGTTCACCCCATGTTGACCATGTCTTTCTGCTGACAGTCACAAAACCATGGGTTCCTGGGACGAACGAATGAATGGATGGATGGATGGATGAATCAATGAATTAATCAACGAATGACTCAATGAATGGATTAATCAATGATGGAACCACTGAATGAAGCAATGAATGAATGAAGCAATGAATGAATGAATGAATGAATCAATTAATTAATCCATCAATCAATGAATCCATCAATTAATGAATCCATGTCTTTCTGCTGACAGTCACAAAACCATAAAACTCGTTCCAGGGTTCCTGGAACGAACGAATGAATGAATGGATGGATGGATGGATGGATGGATGGATGGATGAATGAATCAATCAACGAATAACTCAATGAATGGATTATTCAATGATGGAACCACTGAATGAATGAATGAATGGATGGATGGATGGATGGATGGATGGATGGATGGATGGATGGATGGATGGATGGATGGATGGATGGATGGATGGATGGATGGATGGATGGATGAATCAATGAATCAATGAATCAATGAATGAATGAATCAATGAATCAATGAATGAATGAATGAATGAATCAATCAATCAATCAATCAATCAATCAATCAATCAATCAATCATTCAATCATTCAATGAATCAATGAATCAATGAATCAATGAATCAATGAATCAATGAATCAATCAATCAATCAATCAATCAATCAATCAATCAATCAATCAATCAATGAATGAACCAATGAATGAACCAATGAATGAACCAATGAATGAACCAATGAATGAACCAATGAATGAACCAATGAATGAACCAATGAATGAACCAATGAATGAACCAATGAATGAACCAATGAATGAATCAATGAATGAATCAATAAATGAATCAATGAATCAATCATTCAATCATTCAATCATTCAATCTGAATGATTGAATGATTGAATGATTGAATGATTGAATGATTGAATGATTGAATGATTGAATGATTGAATGATTGAATGATTGAATGATTGATTCATTGATTCATTGATTGATTCATTCATTGATTCATTGAATCAATTAATCAATCAATCAATCAATCAATCATTCAATGAATCAATGAATTAATGAATCAATGAATCAATGAATCAATGAATCAATGAATCAATGAATCAATGAATCAATGAATCAATGAATGAATCAATGAATCAATGAATGAACCAATGAATGAACCAATGAATGAACCAATGAATGAATCAATGAATGAATCAATGAATGAATCAATAAATGAATCAATTAATTAATCAATTAATTAATCCATCAATCAATCAATGAATCCATTGATTAATGAATCAATGAATGAATCAATGAATGAATCAATAAATAAACCAATAAATGAATAAATAAATGAATAAATCAATCAATCAGTGAATCAATCAATCAATCAATGGATTAATCAATGGACCAATGTATCAATCAATCAATGAAAGTCCATTTAAAAAATAGCAAACAAAACTTGAATAATGATTATGTCTACAATCACATTAATATTATGCTAACTTTTGAGTATTGTAATATTATCGTCTCCTAGGTGCCGGAGTCAACTTATCTTTCTCTATGTTCATTTGATTCACTGGTACAATAACCTCTGACCTACCAACTGGCAAAGAATTTGATGAACAAAGGTGGCTATTTAGATTTACAAGTGTATTTACGTTGTAGTGGGCAAACTGCATGGTGAGATTCCCCAGCCAGTGCAAGTGTTTGTAGTTCTACAGGTGGCTTAAGAAAAGAAAACATTTAAAGTCCAACATATTCTGAGAAGATGTGAGCTACAGAAGCTGTAGAAAACCCCACAAAAAGTGGAGATTAAATATTAATATAAAGTATAATATAATATATTAATATAAAGTATCTGATTAATTTCTTCTACGAGTTCTACCCAGTGTCTACTCTTGTCACTTTGTGAGCCAAAGGGAAGTAAAATATCACCAAAGCAGTAACCTTCAATGGACCCAGTTCTCAACAGTGAAGAAGATACTCAGAAAGACTCAATTAATTTTTTAAGCCTTGCAGAGTCTGCAAAGTAACCAGGAGATGAAATGAGGTATTCCATCTTCTTCAAAGTTACCAAACGGAACTGACCGACCAATATGGTGACATCAATTGTAAATCATGTGAGACTAGCACAGCATGGAACAAACAGACCGCACTATAAACAACATCAGTGACCATTCATGACCTATGGAGTTCCACCAGCTTTTGCAGTATGTAGTTATGTACTAGCCTTAATTACCCAGGCTCCATGTTGTGGCAGCAGTTTTTAGCGCCTCACATCTGCCTGGAAGATTGCTTCCAGGGCAGCCTTACCCCAGAATAGGGTAGAGAGTAGAGACGATGACTGGCTCTCAGGCCAACTTTGAAATACAAAATAATGATACACTTTTATTAGATAATACTACACTATTAAAAGTATTCAACAGTAAACTTAAAAAATAAACAAACAGAAATACAAATTTGCAGTTGTTTATGAAGCAAGAATTATGGCAGGATTAAGCTCGATTATCCTGGCTCCACAAGGTGGCAGCACTTGTTAGCCCCTCACACGAAAAACACTCGAAAGCCGGCTAAGGGACCAGACTGTCTTCTGGGCGAAGTTACACCGCCGAGTGAGAGTCGGCCAAGCGAGACCGGGTACGTACCTTCCTAAATGGCTTGATCTTGGTGGTCATCTGGAAGTCGTACTTGCACAGCTCACACGACTTCGTGTCTGCACTCTTGATCCACTGCTGGAGACAACTCTGATGCACAAACTTGAGACTGCCACTACACACACAGGGAGAGATCATTGGTGCGTCCGGCTCCGATGTACAGTGACAGATCCGACACAAGTCCCCCGAGTTGGACGTCAGAGATGACATCGATCCGGTGTCTCCACCCCCCACAAGGCATGCCGGGGGGTTGGGCGGATCCCACTGGAAGGTTTCCTGTGTGACCAGAAACATTGCAGATGTTAACTGATGTTTAAATGCGTAAGGAGGCAGTGGTATAATTCTAGCACCGTGTAACATAGATGTGTGTAGTATCCTCTCAGTATGCCCAAATCCATGTTCATAAAAGTTAGAGATTTCAAACAAACAAAATAAATAAATGTATTAATTTTACACCATTTAAATGTCTGTGAAACTATAACATCTGGCTGGTAGTAAAAGCAAAAAATTATTATAAAGTTATTCATGCTGACAGAAAAAAATTTATTCTAAACTCGGTTCTAGGCTGTTATTAGTTTAATATCGGGTATAACAGCCCATTTATACAATACACAGCAGCCATCTTGAATTTTTGAGGCTTCAATTTCTGGCACACACAAAGCATAATAAATGAACACCTTTTGTGGGTTTGTTAACTAGAACGAACACACTACAGCAGCTGTAGCAAATCACATTTACCAGAAACAAATATTCACAAAATCAATATCCAAATACAGCTAAATATGTGTGACGTACATAGAATGTATAAATAACCTGAAACACAGAGCCCAGTGTGACACTGATACACATACTGTTGCCCAGATTTATGTAATTCCATCGTTTTGCCACACATGTGTATTAGGTGATACTGAATCTACCCCTCATGCAGGACATGTCAAGTGTACAGTTCTCTCCTGTGCCAATGTACAGCAAACACCAGAGAATCTCATAAGCAAACAGTGTCCATTTTCAAGCATTGGTACCGTAGTAATGAGCACGTCGGTCAACCATGCTCGTGCCAGAAAAATACCTTGGTCATAAAACAGACAGAGATGACGTGCGTTCGATACATTCAACCATGCATTCACAATGCATGGTTGAATGTTTGAACTCCGCGATTACGTGACAGCAAATGTGCACATGTTCTCATGCGTCAATGTACAGCAAACATGGACCACATCACACCTGGCTGTTTTGGGAAAACAACCAAGTTTAAATGTCCTGCGGTGTTGTTATACATGCATTTCGTGGAGTGTCAAGTCAAAACAACACACACTTGTTTCCAGCATTGACAGTAGTGAAAACTGCATGCGCAAGTTTTAGTTAATTCCAATAATTAATTCCAATGTTCATTGGAATTAATTATTTTTGTCAATTATGGTTAAAATGACTTACATATATATATACACACATATACATATTATAATATATATATATATATATATATATATATATATACACACACACACACACACACACGATTTCAAAACATTTCCCCAAAGGATTGGAATGTTCACTTCTGCGAATGGTGTCTACTTACCGGTAGTTGGGAACAGTGATAGTTATCATGACTTTGACTCAAATATTGCAGATGAATGGATTACTTGTGACATTCAGTAAACACGGTAGTTATTATTAAATTGAATGACTGTCGACTTTTAATATTACATTATGCTAAAATGTGAGACCATTGAGGCGCTGACTAATTTCAAGCTAACACATTTCATACTGATCCAAACAAGACAGCTGTGTTCTGGACACAAAGGATATATGAGAGAGCTAGACTTCACTGCCAGACCATGGTGTGTGACCATGACCACTGGTCAGACACTAGGTCACTGATCTTAAGACGCTGCCTTCTGTTCACACAGCCTGGTAATCACATCACTGAATAATCACTTTACTTAACAGAATCATGTGGAGCTTTCTTGAAAGCAGTGATCACATTGTTCCTGTATACAGACCACGTGTCATTTCTGTGAACACTTCGAAAGAAACTGTACAACATTCTGTGTACCTTACACTTTACAACACTGCTGCAAACTGAGGATCAACACATCCAGTCGCAGTGAAAACTGAGATCAAGTCATTCTGGTCATCGATACACGCGAGAACGCATGATACATTAACGATACCATCCCACTTCCCAACAAGCACATGCGAGAGAACTATAGAAGAGCACACAAAAACCATGCATCCACATGACCTACAGTAGGCCCACGCGAGTCGCCGCTGACAAGCCATGCAGCAATCACTGCAAACCGAAAGTGAAACTGCATGTCGTGAGAGGAAGGCAAGCGTTACTGTGCAGCAGGGTGAGTAAGCGTCAAACTGGTGCAACCACGGCAACGGGGGCGTTGCTGAAACTGTAAAGTCGACTACCTGGTTGGCGACAGAGCCATCACCGGCTCCCTGTGCGAGCCTACGATTGTGCTGAGACAACAGCGATTCACACTGAGGCTCTACCTGCTCCATGGCGTGACGGGGTGCTTCATGGAATACCATGCCTGGAGGGAAAGGTCGGGAAAAGGGGTGACTGAAAAACAAGGATAAGACAAAGTTGAGAGTAGATCACTGCGATGAGCTGAGTGGCACACGGAGACTTGTATTCCTGCAAGATTGACACCAGCTGATGCCATGAGACGGTGTTAGAAAGCATTTCCTGAAGGAAACATAGAAGTGCTCAAACAGCACAGAAATGGGTGAATCGTATTGGCTTCACAGATCACAGGTAATGCTACTGTAGCGTATTAATCAGAAGTCAGAAGCACAGTGTTTCCCAATTACTGAATTTTTTCAGGTATGTATAGTACAGAAAACTATTTAAAACTACATATCTTAAGTAGTAATTTAAAATACAATTCAACAAACATCAGAATAGTAATTACGATTTGTTGGTATTATGAAGATCTTTCATTATTATTAGCGATACAAGCAAACGCATGTCACACATAACAGATAAAAAAATTGTTATTAAATTCACATGCTACATGAGATCATGTTAATGAGGAGTAAGCATTGCATCATGTTTTATGAAACAACAAGACTTTTTTAGTATTAATGTTCACATAACTAGTAGGTAACAACCTAATAAACCATTTGACACATTGACTGGAAACAAAATTATATCTGTCTGTCAGTTTAACATTATGATTATCATTTATATATTAAGCAGAAGCATCAGCTGTGCTGTGTAACTGTAGCGATTGTATGGTAGATTCAGAGTATCCATGACAACTTTTCAAAAACTAGATGCACACAAAGAATGGTTTTTACCGCTTACATCAATCATCACTCCCTTACTGAAATGCGTGATTCTTTTTACCAGTCTGCACAGCAATGTCACCTGAGCATGACCCTATTGAAATGATGCCTTTGTGCACTGACATAATAGGTACTTTCAGGTGAGTCTCAAAGCTCAACGCAGTCAACTGGTTTTCTGAGCGCTGTTAGTTTTCATAGATACATACTGATCTAGGTCATGCTTAATGACAGGACAGCGAGTCGGTGACAGGTGATTATTTAAATGTGAATGAGACAATTGAGAACAGTTAGCCAACGTGTAATGCCAAGGCACAAACTGGGCATCTCCACTTTTCCTGCATATCAAGTGGTTGTTTCGTAAGCACACTTCAACATGGGCCAGCACACCCCGTGATGGAATGTTGACCCATGCAAATAACCACCTCAGACCAATAGAAATGAAAAGGACTGCACACCAGCATAATTTCACTGGGTCAACCCAAAATTTAGTAATCTGTACTGCCAGAACTACAAAAAGAGCATAATGTACAACATGAACAATATCTACATATTGTATTATACTTGTTATTTATATACATGATGGCATTTGCTATGTTATATTCAATAAGTTATGCTTTTCAAAAATGTCTAATGTCATGATAATGAATTCAGTATGACAGTTTGCCTTTGTCACAATAACAACTATGTTTGCGTGTGACTTCCATTACGCTTTGCCTCACCAACAGACAACAGTGGTTATAACATACTATATCTGCATTACATTATTATTGCAAAAATATAGATTTGTTAAATGCAGGGGTGGCACTTTGGCACGTATTTTATTAGACAACTGGAATAGTAAAGACAAAAATAGTTCTACACCTGTAAATGGCTAGTAAACAACCTTTTCCATATAAAATGCATCTTTTTTCTTCTTATTTTGTCTTTAAAAAATATCTGCAGGGCCCCATAATTAAAAAAAAATCAGATTACAAGTACATTACATGTTTAGCATCCATTTTTGATGGCTTGACAGACATTTTACTTGGCAACAGATCACGCACTAGATAGATCAAGTTCTTTTTGGGTAATTTAAAAGATGTATTATTACTTTACTGACTACAGGCAAACAAATGGCTGAGTTGAAGAGATGAATGTTACTTCCACCACTGCCCCTCCCTGGCTGTCAATGGCCTCTCTTCAGTCATGAACACCACATCACATCTGCGAGAAGCAAACGGCCACCTAATTAGGTTCCACCTCAGAATTGATCCAGTGGTGATGCTATCTCATGGTAATTGTGCCTGGCAGTTTATTAACAAGTAGTCTAGAAGATAGACCCTATGTTATTTGTTTGTGGCTATTAAGTCCACCCCACCCTACCCCACCCCCAACTCTCTTGGTAGGTTACTTGAGGTCCTTCTATACAATTCCATGCCATATACATGTTTTCTCATTGTTTCAGTCTTCATACACACACCCCACACCCACCCACACCCACCCACCCACACCCACACACACCAACACCCACACACACCCACACACACACACCCACACACACACACAAAACACACACACACACACACACACACACACACACACACACACACACACACACACACACACACACACACACACACATGCTCATACACAAACAATACCAGCAAGCAATAAATAAACGCTATCAGTATCATGTTGACGTTAACAAGCATTGACTGGACAATGATGCATAAACCACGGATGAACAGATTTAGTTAGCAAGATACCGCAGTTGTCAACTGACACATCTAAAATGTCACCAGATGGAAGACATCACCATCCACTGAGCTACAATCATCCCAATGGACCTAACTGATACAGCAAACAAAATGGAGATAAATGAGTAATTTATTTCACTTTCATCCGTAAGTGGCTATCATCGACTTGCCAGTGTGATTCACACAAAGAGAATTAGATCATTCTACAACTACATGAAAATACTTTCTTTTGATGTTAGCACAAGAAAATAGCAAGAGATATCCCCATATATAGTACATGGAGTCACACGCAGATTTTTCCAGGAATGTTTAACATATTCATTTTGTGTATTCTGATAATGCAAGTGAGGTGAATTTTTCTTTTTTCCAATATTCTCAGTTTTTCACAAATTGTAAATCCACAAAAAACCTACAGTACAGCTTGCAAAATCAACAACAAAATGTTTAAATCAAAAATAAAACATCACACCAATACTGAATATGTTTGGTACTTTTACCACATGTACAAAAGTGAGCCATGAACTTACAATTACATAATCTACTGTTTTATCTACACAACCAAATACTAGCATATATCAGTTTTATCACTGATCATTATGAGAAAATGCATTCTGAAAGTAAGGTAGACAGGTACACTGCTTAGTGAAGCTGTTTCAATTAGTGATAGGCTGATAGCTATTGTGGCTGTAGCAGCAGACCAGCAATGCAAAGCATCAGCATTACTTCATCAGAGTAAATCAATTTAATAATCGACTGGACCATCAACCATGCACTGCTGGGCCACTGGAGCATACTGATGACCACTAACTGACCAGTACTGACCGCTGCAAACTGATAATGCCTTGGCAATGATGACAACTGCACCTTGATCCACTGAACCTTTGTTGTCTTATTGCTAAAATTATAATTTATTCTGATCTATTTATTTTTTCATTCTAGACCACGTTTAGTCTGATGTCAAAGGTCTTATTTAAACAGTTTTGGATCTGGCACTAATTTCCTGCTAAATAAAAAAGAAATTATCATAAAATTATTAATATAAATTGATTACTCTATACTTTATTACAATTATAGGCAATTCTAAATTGGGCTTACAAAGAAAAATGTTTAGCTAAATAATTTATCAAAATTTTTTTGTATTTCTAAATATAGGAAACCATGCTGCATAATCTTGAATTATTCAAGATTATACAGCATGGTTTCCTATATTTAGGAATACTCAACGAGTCAACGCACTTTATTTCTTAACTCCTGGCAGACTTGTTCAATTTGCACACATTTAAACTTTTTGGGGATCAATCAGTCATGTAGTCATAACACAAATGCTAAAGTCGTAAATATTATCCATTCATGCAAACAGCTTTGAGAAATGGATCAATGTGTGGTGATTGAACATGCCCAAAGTTCAAAATGTCAGCAATTCTACGGATGCAAACCTGGAACTTAAATCGACTTATTAAGAGTAGAGTGATCTCACTACTATTTTTAAACCCAGTGCAAGTGCTCGCAACAAGGAGAGATCATTTCTATCCATTCACCTACATGTACAGATAACAGTTTCAAGAGCACATTTAAGCAATGGACTACTGTGTCCTCAAGTGTCTCTATTATATTTCTTTGTGAATAGTATACCCAAAGAATCACAGGAAGAAAGAAACCAAGTAATTTTGTGATTTAAATCATTTAACCAATGTGCACAGTTGTTTAATGTACCAAACAGATAATTACAAATACAGATGTAGTACCATTCATGTACTGGATTACTTCAGTATAGATAACACACACACACACACACACACACACACACACACACACACACACACACACACACACACACACACACACACACACACACACACACACACACACACACACACACACACACACACACACACACACACACACACACACACACACACACACACACACACACACACACACACACACACACACACACACACACACACACACACACACACACACACACACACACACACACACACACACACACACACACACACACACACACACACACACACACACACACACACACACACACACACACACACACACACACACACACACACACACACACACACACACACACAAATAACATGCTACTTATATAGCTATAAATAATGATAAATCTAATTATAACTCTAACCACAGACTTGATCATTTTCAAATATTTCTAAGCCTGCTTTTTTATAATTCCAAGTCAAATTGACCGTTTACCCAATAAACTTACTTGTTTGCAACTTTAAAATATGCCTGTAGTAAGTTTAACACAACATAATCTAAATGCCCACAAGAACCTGAGTGTTTAATCATCACAGCAGGGTTGATTCACATGCCTCGAGTTTGGTAAAGCTGAAGACATGGGATGTTTTGTCTTGAGATGGAGCACAACTATAAACATGGCAAATTTGGCTGTGGTTTCCCAGTAAACTGTACTATTCATTTATATCAAATTTTTCACTGTTTGAATGAATTACTACAAATGATTGGATGGCTTTTGCCAAATTCGAGGCTTGGAAATACATTGATAATATTTATACAACAATAAGCATCGGCAGGTATAACAATTACATTGTCATTGACAGTTTAGTAGTGTACCCGTGATAACCCATAACGAGAACTATTCCACTATGTACGACACTGAGCATACAGATAATAGAATAGCGTCTCTAGACTAGTCTAGACAAATTCTAAATATGATGATATGACAAGAGCCACATATAGATGTATACCTTTGTATCGTTTTTCATTGGTGTCATAGGCTTGGCCGAGTTGTCTATCATCCGGTCCTTTGAACCGATGCCGACAGGTGTGACACAAATTTGCTGCACGGGCATCGTCAAAGGCGTATAAACGTCTGTGTCCAGTGACATGAAGACAACACAATGCCCGTTTGACAAAGGCGACGCCTACGCGGTTACAACACAACTCGTACACTTATCCAAATGCCAGCGGTGAAACTAGTTACTTTTGTGGTAGAAATCAATAAGCATTGCTGGTTTCAGTATCAATTCAAGTGGAATTCTTCCGGCTCTTGTGAACACCGACATGGATAATAGCGCTCTGCGATACAAAACGCGGCCTGTCTGCTTTCTCTGTTTCTGACAGCGCTGCTCCCAGCTTCACAACGATCGAGCCAAGCAGCAATGATTCCAACCACTTTGAGTTTTCCGACCAGTGTAAAACATTGATTCCACTTTCTACTACTTTGTCGCACCACCTACGCACATCCCCTGCGTTTAGGCGAAGGCATATAACTGATTTTCTTTCATAAATACAAATCCTGAATCAGAATGTTTTGATGTTCTCCCTCCGCCAGTCATTGACGTAATTCTAGTTCCGCAAACAGCGACCTCTGCCGGTCTACCATAGAAACGGGATAATTAAATATTATTCGACAGATGGCGCAACGAATGCATATAGGTGAAAATATTGCAGTGGCCTCCAATACCGTGATTTACACATGCTCTAGTAAAATTATAATAAAATTTTACAATATTTGTTTTTGACGCTTATGCCTGCACATGGCATACATACATGACATATTTATGTGCCTAAAAGCCATCATTTCAGTGTTTACATAAAATGATGTAATAAGTGCTGTTAGGCCCATTTTATTATATCAAATCCCTGCAACAGCCAAGAGTGTATTTCATATTATTTTTGTGTTTCTTTCTTATCTGGGTGTAGGACCATAGGCATTGTATAGTGTATATAAATTCACATATTTTGACAAGACATCTTTGTTAAACATATATGAATTTATTGTTCTGTATAATATAAAACATTTCACAAGTGCTTGCATCAAAGATGCACATTTTTGTAATGGTCCTATTCAAAATAAGATACAAACATATATCCATGCATATAGTAAACAAATAACTTACAGTTTACTTGCACATCTTACAGAGTATATAATTATTAATCCTGTGTGGTTTCATAAAGTATATGTTATGCAAGTTTAATGCTGTTTGGTTATGAGTAGCTGGCATCCACGCAATCACATGATAAACAAAGCATGAAATTGCAACTATCCTGCCTGAACACAGATACATATGCTGGAAACCAGTAGACAGAGAAATGGACATGTTTGCACGCATACAGTTATATTGCAAATATCAATGTCATCATTATTTTTTTTTAAATAGGCTTTTTGCTATATACATCGCATAACTGACTATAAATCTAAAGTGCTACAATCCACCATGTAACTTACAATGCACTTCTTATAATTTGCTTTTTGTATGAGTTGGCAGTTAAAACACTGAGTACAGGTCAGTACAGGTCAGTACAGTACAGGTCAGTACAATACAGTACAGGTCAGTACAGTACAGGTCAGTACAGTACAAGTCAGTACAGTACAGGGAACCTAACCACTTTGGTTTTGTTACACACTATCATAATAAATAGATTATGTAAACAGCTGTAATTACCTTTTGAAAGCATTCTGAATAACAATATATAATTTATATAACAACACCAATTGTAATGGCTATTACACACTATGTATGTATACATGTAAACATTCAGGTTGCTTTGCATGTAGCACCAGTGTACAGTGCAGATCATCTATCAACATGTCTGATTAAAATACAGTACCATAATCAATTTGCAGAATTAATTCAATACTTATCTGCATGCTGTACTGCATTTTAAATCAATTTCACCAAGGTTACATTAACAAAAATAGCGTTTCAAAAGTAGTGACACACTACGGTTACTTCACCTTAATAGGCAGTTCTATATAGTCAAACCTGTAAATTGGAGAGTAGCACCTGACAACAAGTTTGCTGTCACCAAGAACAATAAAGGTTTGTTCAGTGAAATGATGCAACCCTTTATAAAAAAATAACAAACTAGGTATACACCAGCTACACTGAATAACATCAAAGTAAAATGGCTATCTGAAGTATATTTTAGCTAAAAAGTTCTACTTAACTAAACATTTATTCATTGATGCTAATGCTTGACCAGCTTCACTGTAGGCTAATTTTCTCAGTGCTGCCTGCCTACAGGTGTGAAAAACATCCAGTTTATGCCTTATTACCTTGTGTTGGTAATTTTTAATATGTATTTGATTGTATTTGCTAATACTTTTCAAATACAGACCAACTATTAACTACAAATACATGCCCTTTTGTGATTTTCAATTCAAATACAAAACATTTCTGTTTTCAAATCCAACTACAAATACACATTTGAACCCAACCCTGATATACAGCCAGCCTGAAAATCAACTGATGTAAAATTACTATGAAAAAATACTGAATACTGGCAAAATATTTGCATTGAAAACCATTATAGAAAAAATGTTTAGCCATTCTTGAAAAAAAGTTTACATTTGCTATACAATAAAACTATTTTGTAAACAGTAGCTGTCGACAGTTACAGAAATGCTCTACCGAATGTTTTTGAGTAAAATTTAACCATGAATATATATTACTAATATTACTGGTTGTTTATATGTATATTACATCTGAAATCACTGGCACAACTGTAATAGCAAAACATAGAAAATATAATTAAATTCTGAAAATATTACCTTATCGTTAGCATAACCAATTGGTCTATATGAGGAAACCAAATGAATTCAACATCTATTTTAAGTAAAAAAATTCTCTGAGCATTATATTTTTTGCATCTTCACATTATTTCAATAATTATTCTTCATGTAAATTTCCTCCAAGTATGCTTCGAACATGTCTGATCGCTTCTCTCCCCGTTCCAACATTGCCTTCACAGCACGTGCCTTATCAAAGCCGTCCCAATATTCCTGTATCCAATGTTCACCATGCCACCTGTAAAACAAGTTAAATAATCATGATTAAAGTTGCACAACACAAACAATATTTACTTGTTTGATCATACTTGGTACCTTATACATGGTACCTTATATAGGCTTATCGTTATATCACGAGATGGTCATAATAAATCAGCTTTTTCAAATTTATTTAAAAGATAATTAATTACCTTTTACAACCATGGTTTGTCTACATTTAGTTTGTTTACATATTTTGGTTTATTTACATTTGGTTTGTCTACAATTTGGTTTGTCTACATTTGGGTAGTTTAAATTTTGGGTTGTTTACATTTGGTTTGTTTACGTCTGGGATGTTTACATACATGTGTATAATTCATGCATGCTCCAAATTGTGGAGTGTTATAAGTTATGGCATAGAAACAAATGCATACACATCCTTGGTGTGAGCGATGGCGGGCCGAGGCTGTGGACAATGCAGGTGACTGATGTCAGCAGTTTTAGGGGGCAGCAGTGGCACAGATGAATCGACCTTATGCTGCTTCTCCACCGTATACCTCTCAGTCAGTTTGTGGCACACATGGCATTCAAACCCAGTTATCATATCTAATTTCTCAAAGTCGTTCACGCCCCATGGCCGATTTAACATGTGGTCGAGGAGAAATTTATTCGTTACACCAGTACTGGTTTTGAACTGCAAGTAGTTCTCATATTCAGTGTCATTGGAATCAAGATATTTGATGAATTTGGCAAGTTTCTGTGGCGTTTCAAAATCATCAATCATTATAATTGAACGCTTGTCCGGCATCCAGTTCCGCGCCAGTGGCGATCCCTTGTATATTGGTACAGATCCAACATGTAGTGGGCGGAAAAGTTTCTCAGTCATATAATCATTGCATATGGAATTTTCAAATGCCAGATGAAACTTGTATCTACCAAGAAAATTGTAAAATTTCTCTGTTCCCAATGATTCAACTGGATCATTAAGTTCTTCTGGCATTTTCTTGTTGTTCAAACATTTGCCATAACAATCAATATCGATGTACTTCATCAGTTCTCGGATGTAGTCATCTCTATCGGACGGTGGTTTGCAATTACTTTGTACATAGACAATCGTTGCAAGGCCTTGTTCTTTTCTTAACAAGTTCTTTTTTGCCACTGGGACCGGTTTCTGTTTCGTCAAATAGTCCAGTGTGGGAATGTTCTGTGTAGTCAGGGGGTAGTCAGATTCTCTGCGAAATGTTGCTGTGTGATTAAACAGACTTATCATAACGCCATGATTTAGCATGTAATTGTTAAATGGCGATTCTTCGTGTAGCAGTGCCCATTCGTGATGTGGCTGGCGTGGAAGGGGCAAATCTTCTGGCTTGAGGTCTGAGCCGTAGAAATAAAATCCGCGCGTGCGAGGGTCATCGATGTAACTTCGATTTTTGGTGGAATAACATATGGCGTTTGGGCAGGTGACTTCCGAAATCCCCGTCACCATAGATAGCCTTCCCGTCCACCACAGTATTATGGGAATGTCTTTTATAGGATTGTCAATGTTTTTACTGTAGCGATCGTCTTCGATCGAGACCCACGATGAGCTTTTGTCACTGGGATCCGTTTGTGGAATACTTTGTGCGAATTTCATGTTTGCGTGAACCCTGAGTTTGGCTCAAACGCGTCATAATTATCTGGCTCGAAATCATCGCAAACTACACACGTTATACACGTTAAACACAACAATAGCACTAGCTGCACCATTGTCTTATGCCTACGCAGTATGCGTTACTGTGCACTGCATTCGTCTAACTAGTAAAACAAACACTGAGAATAATGACTGGACAGAAAGTTAATCCGTCAACTCCACGTATTATCAACACACCCGTCAACACACGTATGTCAAAACTTGGTTTTGCGGGCGGCGTTATTGCTACCGCACCGGACCACACCTAACACAGCCAAATTTAAAGCCTCGATTATCCAAAGTCCGTGTGGTGGCAGCACATTTAAACCCCGATTCAGGTACTCTCTGGAGATACGGGAAGATAAATGACAAATGCATTTCTTGACCTTGTCGACATCACACGTACGTCCAAATGAAATTCATCACACACATATGCAGGTATACAATTAGAGGACACAGCCACAAGTTCATAAACTCACACTCCACTGTGTCAGTCTTGTGACAGTTTTACGTACGTAGGCCTACGCGAGGTACCTGGTGCGCGGCTGATGGGATACACTGTAGTATTACAGAGACGTCCAGCAGATGGGAACATGAATGGAGGTATGTGTCAGTCTTGGTTTTCTTTTCATTGTGATCATCATCACCTGGCATTTATCTAGATTTAATTGCACTTGTCATTTCTTTCCCCATATCTACAAAGAGTACGGGTCTTGTCTCTTGCTATCATTGGTGAGCTTTTGTTATGGAAGTGTACAGAATTGTATATCATCATCTGCATATAGAGCCATCGATCTCGCAATTTAAAGCATGCTGCGTTGCCATATCCCTGGCTGGTCGTTTCCGCAAACCGCGGAAGTGAACGGAGTCGAACTATGCAGTCACGTTGACTTCGCTAGCTGTTACTGCGTTAGCCGTGGGACAGCGCAAATACCCGCCCCAAATTGAAGACGGATGCACGACTTGTGTGAGTCCCATTATAATGAACCATTCGCATCGTAAACAATGCATGAGACCAACCTCGCAAGTCAGGGGTCGTTGCGCTGCGCTACTTGAATTTACCTCTGACCGATGGTCTGATTTTATTTTGGATATATCACCGATGTCATTTATGTATACCAAGAAGAGTCTTGGGCCCCAGACTGATCCATGGTGTGCTCCAGAGATAGCGTTGCCTGTGATTTTTCGCAATAACTATACTTCTCGTGTCTTGCCAGAGAGGAATTAAACCTGATAGTAAACCAGCAGTAGGGCGTTATGCCGTTTTAACAGTTGGACAGTTTTATCAACACATGTTTTATTCGTCGAGACACATTTTCACTTTGACGAGTAGTAACTGTCTCTGTGATTATATAATGACACATTGCACACATACAGTGTAGGTTTTTTTTTCAATTCACATTTCGAAACTGATTGATTTGTTAAAAATTCAGAGTTGTCTCAAGTGGGTTGCTGTCTTGAATGCTACTTATAAAGAAAACAGTAATGTTGTTGTGCTACGCTATCAGGTAAATTGCAAGTAAACTCCTTACATATTACATGTACGCAGTTTTGTCTAAAATAAAGATTGATTGATTGACTAATCGATCGATTGATCTTATGTAAATATTTTAAATAACTAACCATAGCCCATTTAAAAATCCGTAACAATCTGTTGATAACCGGAATGCTTATTGACTTTTTTGTATTGATGCACCTCTTAGCTTGATTTCAAGCAATAATAGACGTTAATTATGATAGTACTACTACTACTACTACTACTACTACTACTACTACTACTACTACTACTACTACTACTACTACTACTACTACTACTACTACTACTACTACTACTACTACTACTATACTACTACTACTATGCTACTACTACTACTACTACTACTACTACTACTACTACTACTACTACTACTACTACTACTACTACTACTACTACTACTACTACTACTACTACTACTACTACTACTACTACTATACTACTACTATTGTGGCATGTACACGCGCGGCGACTTGGCAACGACGCCAAAATGAAGATTCACCCACGACGTATATCTATAAGTATTACGTCATAATGTCACTAACGTGTTGAAACGTCACGTGATTGTTTATATAGTTACAAAGCAACTGCAATATGAAACAATTCGCCATGGGTGTGCCTTTTAGCAGAGAATCATTGTTGTTTTGTTGTAAGTATAGTTTATGTGCACTTGCGCATTAGTTCTTTGTTTGAAGAAGAGTAGGTCACCCGTTCGTTTAGTCATCGAGGATGTTTGATATTCTGATAGTTACTACTTAAGATTTGGTGCTCATATTAGCCTAAACACAGACTCGAGGAAGATTCGTTGTTGTTTGCAGACACGGTCCTATTGGAACTCACGACAGCCGATACTATTTCGAGCAGACCTGACAAAATCCCGAGCCGCATGAAACGACAAGGTACGGACGAAAAGCATTAGATTTTTTTCAAATTAAAATACAATGTGCATTTACCGTCACCGTGGAACATTGGATAATATGCATGGCTAAGTTCAAGTTGAAACAAGCAAGTTGTCTATGACTATATTGATTCGTAATATGTACAATGAGATAGCTAACGCCACATAAAATAACAATTGAGGCGGCACTAAACACGCGAAGTATATATTTGTATTTGATTGACACTGCAGTATTTGACAATTTTTAACCAGTTCGTTCTCGAAAACGCTACGGTAATATTTTTTTATTTCGTGACATACGTCATGTAGAATACACGTTGACGCAATATGCTATTGCAATGGGATTTCCATAACTATTTTAGAATGTGTAACTGCATGACTAATCGAGTCTGCATTGACTTGAGACAGCAGAATCGATTATCAAAATGTTTACAGCGGCATAGTTAGGGCAACGAATATAATGATGAACAAATCACGAGACGGACACTATCAGCCAAATATCCACGTTACGGCTATTTTACCCTAATCAGCTAGCAATCAGGTTCATGCATGTTTTGATGTGTTCCTTGACCAATCACATTGGACAAAAATCAAACTAGACATTGAACGATTGTAGTGTAGCCTACGGTGTAGGGCTTCCGTTTATTTTTCCGGGCGTTAAATAATATCAGGGTGATATATATATATATATATATATATATATATATATATATATATATATATATATATATATATATATATATATTATTATAGAGAGACAGACAGAGAAACAGACAGAGCGAGAAAGAGAGAGAGGGGGGAGGAGAGATCGCTGCTACTATGTCAGTGCCAGGCATCAGTTACCCCTGGTATATGCCTTTACAAAACTCAGGCAATTAAATCGCTCACGAGGATTGTGGTATAATTTTGGGCGATTTCAGCCACATGCTGCTCGTGTTATATGCTATGTTTGGGATGCAGAGACAAATATTCGTATACACAAAACTGTTCAGCTGCTCGTGCGATTGGACGAACATGTCATTAAACTGTAATTCAAAGAAATTGAATAGCCGTCTTGAAATTGGGACGGTAATTGGCGCTGTTATTACGGGTGTTTGCTCGATTGGCAAAGTCAATAAACTAGTTCAACTCGGTTAAAATTGTAGTAGCGCAGTGGCGCAGCTAGCGGCTGGAGATTGGGACTCTCGACTAAGAGAACCCGAGTTCTGATCCTGTGCTGCCGTGTCAAGTCCGTTGCATGACTGTGTACCTAGCTATAGACAGCGGCGGATATTTGTGTACGCATAGTCTTCGGGCATTAAGGGCTGTGTGGCTGGATGCTTCCCAGAGACACCGAGACGGTGTTCAATTGAACAGGTCTGCCAGTGAGCAAAATATAATGCGCTTTGAGCATTCCTGAGGGTTTGATACTGCGCTATATAAGAACTTAACTTTATTAATGAAACACTTCTCATAGGCGATTTGCAAGGACTAGAGCGACCTGGCGTAGACAGCTATTTTGGCTTGCGTCGAATGTAGGCCAGACTTATGTCATTAATATCAATATACATATATATCATGTATGCCTTCTTTTCTTAGCCAGGTTTCATCCGCTTAATCTCCGAAGCTCAGCATGTAGAATACACTTATCCAAATATTAAAATATATGAATTCATGTTGCATTGTAACGCAGTATTAAAACTGCAGTTAAAATTAGGATGCTTCAGCACAGCAGGACTGGTAGTTTCAAAGTCTTATGTTACGCAGGCCCGCAGACTGGGATACCATTTGTTCACATACTTAATTCATACACACCCTCGCACATTGAGGCAAAGGATTTCGACTCGAGGAAGAACAATATAACACCGCCCAATGCTTCATGGGGTTCATTTGGAGATTTCAATGGAGATGCAGTTGTTTTTGTGGGCAATAAAAACTGGGCATCCAGGAGATGCAGTTGGCACTTTTCTGGGCGTTCGAAAACGCATCCTCAAACAACCATGTAATACTCGAATGTAATGAGCCGGTTTCTTTGTGCATTATTAATTAGTAAATGATTTACCTCTCGAGGAAACTTTTTTCTATATTTTCCATATATTTCGGCTGTCTCTCACAGCCTTCTTCAGCGGACTGAATTTCACGGTCGTGTCACATGACTTACATCATGTGACATAAGCTGGAGCTTGACGGGAGTTCTTGTCCAATGTCTCTGTTTAAAGACGGCTTCCCCCTGTGTATGTTGATGGCTTCTTTGATATTTACCTTGTGCCAGTTATCTTCAAGGTCTAGGATTTTTACACCCCTCATTGCATGAACACTGGTGGCCTGTGTTCAACTTGTGTTCGCTTACTGCCGATAGAGGTTGGCGACACGATAGGTGTTCTTTAATTCGTGTGCCCAATGGTCTCGCTGTTTCCTCTATCTAGTGTTGGGTCGCAGTTCGGGCATCGGATGTCATATGCCACCCACACTTTGCCGCTTTGTCTGTTTTGTCTTTCGGGTGCACCAGCAGGGACCTCAGGGTGTTGATAGGTTTGTGGTACACTGGAATGTCATGGGACTTGAATATCCTTGCCAACTGTTTAGACAGCTTACTAATGTAAGGCAAGCTTATGACATGTTGTCTACTGTTGTCTTCTGTTTGTAGCCGTTCATTTTCAGGACCTGTTTGCTCGACTTCTTTGGTCTTATCATCCTTCTCTGATACCAACATTTCTGCTCTTTGCAAGAGTGTCCGGGTCGTTTGTGTTCTGATGGGTTTGATTTCCAGTTCAAAGTTTTCAACACCATGTATCCAAAGAGAAATTAAGAGAACGTCGACACCAGAGAAACCAACAGAAAACAACATGCCATAGATCTGCGTATAGGTTTGAGATATACGGAAAACAGTTTCTTGAGAGGTAAATAATTCAGTAATTAACCATGTAATACGTCTCATATACCATTTCAGCCGTAGGAGAAACAGGGGGTCCGGTGCCCGACTGGAAACGGCTAGACATAGACTATATGGTCGACTACAATGAAGAGGATGAGGATGAGGATGAGTGGACCACTGGAGACGAGGAGGAGGAAGACTTGAGACGGAGA